>JARFJB010000912.1:1745000-2162500 GCA_036346205.1 Vesta saturnalis
TTTTAGCCCTTGCATCTTAACTTGTTATAAATCTAAGACCATTTTTGACGTTGGTATTTCCGATACAACAGATGTGTGTGTGTGTAAAATAACATAGAAGACAGCTTTCAAGTATGGTTATATCCGTTATTGTACAGACATTTTTACTAATTTAACTGTTTTTATCACTGTATGCAAAACTACCCAATAGGGTCATACGTTACTTTGATTTGTGTTACAACTGGCTAGTTTGTGTGTGTGTGTGTGTGTGTGTGTGTGTGTGTGTGTGTGTGTGTGTGTGTGTGTGTGTGTGTGTGTGTGTGTGCGCGCGCGCGCGCGCGTGTGTGTGTATGTGTGTGTGTTACAACTGGCGCGTGTGTGTGCGTGCTTGCGTGCGTGTGTGTGTAACATTAGAAACACTGCTTTGTATGATTTTTTACTAGGCATTTTAGCAATAAAGGTTGATTTTATAAACTGTAAGATAATTCATGTCGATATTTTGCAAGCTGTAAGTTAAATCAGACCGGTATTTTGAAATGAGAGTTGGTTTTGTAGGATTTAATTACAGTCCGTATTTTTGAAATGGAAACTGGTTTTATAAGATGTTAGTTACAATTTGATTGATTTGCGGATAATCGACTGTTTTTCCACAACGGTGCCCTCACGCTTTGGGAGAGTACCGGCTCTGAGTGTCGCTTAGCCTTATCTACAAAGTAAGCGGTCGCTCATAGGAGCTAGGATGTACAGGGGAATCGTTACCTGAAGTTTATGAAGAATTGTTAGCTCAGCATCTTGATTTGATTCAGCTTAATCTGATTCATTAGTTTGATTGAGTCTTGTCCGCTTGCTATAGAGGACTGATTTCAGTTTTGGTTATATTTGTGATTGCATGGTTGTGTAATAATAATAACGATGCGCAATGGATAAATTAAAAAAAAAATTTGTCCTATAGCTACTTTAAGAGATGAAATCTGTGTTAGTTTGAAATCGTAAAGGGGGCTACCTTATTAGAATACAGATTCAAATTTACCGCATTAACCTGCAGAGACTTAAATACAAATTCATATTTCACACCTAGGGGTCAGGACAAGGTGGCCCCACTTATTAGAGTACAAATTAAAATTTCCCACCAAGTTGCGAAGCCTTATACCTGCCTTATAAGTTAGTAGTAGGCCCCCTTATTAGAATACAAGTTCAAATTTCTCACAGTAAGCAATCAGAATGTAAAGACAAATACAAATTCAAATTTTCCACCAAGGGGCCAGGGGACAAAGACCCGAAAGCAAGTTGTGAAGCCCTATACCTGTCTTATAAGTTAGTGCCCCGCTTAGTAGAATACAAATTGAAATTCCCCCCTCATAGATGGTGCCACCAACAAATTCAAATTCTTGGTCAAGCCCTATGTCTGTCTTACAAGTTAGCATTAGGTCCCTTATTAGAATACAAATTCATATTTCTCGCATAACCTGCAGAGACTTAAACACAAATTCAAATTTTCCGCCAATGGGACCTTGAGAAGGGGGCAAAGTCTTATAGGTTAGCGTTAGATCCTCTTATTAGAATACAAGTTCAAGTTTCTCGCAGTAAACAATCAGAATGATGTCTTACAAGTTAACATTAAGGTTTCCTTATTAGAATACAAATTCGAATCTCCATCCATCCAATACAAAATGGCCGAGGGTCTTGATTATGACATGTAATTAAAAGGGTTATGATGATATAATTTAATTATGACCAAGTTGCCGAGGATCTTGATTATGACGCTTAATTAAAAGGGTTATGATGATGCAATTTAATTGTGTCTCAAATTAAAATTGTTGTTGGTTTATAACTCCTAATTAAAAACGACGCCCCCTTATTAGAATACAAATTCAAATTTCCAGCCACATGCAGAGACTTAGTTCCCCAATAAGAGCACAGATGCTGAGTAGTGGGGCTTAGGAGCAATCAGAAATCTGAGGCACGAGCGCAACCAATCAGGTGAAAGGATGGGGTGTAGACCACACCCCATCCTTTCAAATTTTCCACCAATGGGACCTCGACAAGGGGGAAAAGTCTTATAAGTTAGCGTTCGACACCCTTATTAGAATACAAGTTCAAATTTCTCGCAGTAAACAATCAGAATGATGATAAGTTAACATTAAGGTCCCCTTATTAGAATACAAATTCAAATCTCCCTCCAATACAGAATGACCGAGGGTCTTGATTATGACATGTAATTAAAAGGGTTATGATGATATAATTTAATTATAACCAAGTTGCCGAGGATCTTGATTATAACTCTAAATTAAAAGGGTTATGATGATGCAATTTAATTGTCTCTCATAATTAAAATAGTTGCTGGTTTATAACTCCTAATTTAAAACGATACCCCCTTATTAGAATACAAATTTAAATTTGCCGCCACATGCAGAGACTTAGTCCTCCAATCAGAGCACAGCTGCTAAGTAGTGGGGCTTAGTACCAATCAGAAGTCGGACGGACGGGCGCAACCAATCAGGTGAACGGATGGGGTGTGGTCTAGTCTTATCCTCTCCTACGTACAACCAATCAGGTAAAAGGAATGGGCGTGGCCCGTCTTAATGAAGCTATAAGAGCCATATCTAGTCTTAATCCCACCTTAGCCCCAGCCAAAATGGCCTTTATCTACATCCTTAACCCCCCCACTTAGGGTCACGTGCGCATCCAATACTTAACCAGGTGGTTAGACCGCCAGAAATGCTCTTAATATTGCCATAAGGACCTTATTTAGGTACTAAACCCCCGTCCAGGGGTTGAAAGAGGCCCGAAAAGAAGCCAAAAGTACCCTAATCAGGATTAAAAATGCCATCAAGGGGTTGAAAAACGACTCCGAAAAGAAGCCATGGGGTGAATTATATTGTTGCATCTCGGAGATGTCTTTGGTTAATTATGATACATCTTTGAAATGTTTCAAGTAGGTAAATCTAATTGACGTCAATGGATATTATTTCAGACATAACAGCAGGGTGATTCAAGTTCGAGGCTTACAGTACAAAGGGAACTTTATTATTTGCAATCAAAAAAACTTCAATTTGATCTACCCAGGATACTGATCTTATTTTTAAACAAATCGGAATTTATATGTGGATGAAGAAGTGGAAAAGGCGTACACCACAACACATGGGATGGCAGGTACCTAAACAAATATACTGACTTCCATAAAAATTGAATTTATTGAACGATTTTATTGAAATTTTCGTCAACGATGTCTTTCATTAGAACAAACAAACGATTAAAATTGGAAACAAAAGAATAAAAACTAAAAATGTTTTTTTCAATAATGAGGTGCATCGCCACGATTTGTAATCCACTCATTTATACGGCGTGGCATGCGATCAATCAAGTGGTCTATAGCTGCCTGTGGTATATCAATCGAAGCTTCTTGAATACGTAGCCGGAGATCGTGTAAGTTATCTGGAGGGTGTGGTATATTACCCAGTCGCCTACCGACCTCATCCCATACATGTTCAATGGGTGACAACTCAGGCGACCGAGCAGGCCATGGGAGGGCGGCAATGTTAGCTTCTTCCAGAAAACGTGTTGTAGCCCTTGGCGTATGAGGGCGCGCATTATCCTGTTGGGAAATGGGATTTTCCAGCCCCTGAAGATATGGAAGCGCAACGGGTTCTAGCACATTGGCAATATAACCAGCGGCGTTTAAGTTGCCATCAATGAAGACCAAGGGTGATCTGCTACCGTGACATATTGCACCCCATATCATCACTCCTTGCGTGAGGACTGTGTTGCGTTCCACAAAAAATGTTGGATTTCTACGTTCTCCACGCATCCGTCTGACCCTCCTACGACCATCGTGGGCTCACAAGCAAAATCGGAACTTGTCACTAAACACAATTCAATGTCATTTTTGCGTCCGATTCGCTCTTTTGTTGCTCCATTCTAGCCTGTGTAGACGGTGACGTGGTGTAAAGAGGAAGACATAAAAATGGACGATATGAACGCAGCCCATAAGATCTTATCCGGAGATAAACAGATGACATTGACATTCTGGGTCCATCTCATCCAATCATTTGCAATCGATCGAGTTGTTGAAAATCTGTGTCTTGTGACCAAAAGTTTTAAGCGACGTTCTTCGCGATCTGTAGCCTTGCGGGGACGTCCAGACCCAGGGCGACGCTGTTGCACCCCTTCCTCGTACCATTTGGACCAACATCTCAATACCGTTGTAACATATCGGTTCACACGACGAGCAATTTCTCTTAGCGAAAGTCCGGCCTCTTTCAAGTCAATAATACGGTCACGTTCAAAGTCAGTCAATTGGGAAAAATGTTGATGTTGACGTACTCTTGGCATTATTCCCAAGTTCAGAACGAAATTGTGAACAAACAATTTGCACAATTGACAGTTAATTACACACTGATTGGTTTATTTCTTTAAATTTATTGTTACTAAGTGCATAGGAAAAAAAAAAAAAAACTACTAGTTAGGTTTTACTCAAATTTTAATCGTTTGTTTGTTCTAAAGAAAGACATCGTTGACGAAAATTTCAATAAAATCGTTCAACAAATTCTAGGAGTTGCAATTTTTATGGAAAATCACAGATCCATAATTAATTTTCGTAAATATCTACGTAATTGATTCCTTTATACTAATCAAAATAATTACCTATACAACGTGACCAAGATAGGGATCTCGAAAACGGTAAGAGATGCAAAGGCGGTTAAATCAGAGAAAAGTTGTATAATTTAGGGCATGTTTACGTGTAGTTTGCAAAAGTTTATTATTGTTTATTGTTTCCGAGATTTAAAACAAAACCCGATTTTTGGGTTTTTCTTTTTTCGTAATTCACTCATTTGAAAAGATTTTTAAAAACCAAAGGTGCTTATTCGTTGCTATTTTTTGATTTCCTTTAGATGGCGTTTTCAAATTTTTTATTCGACGTTTCGTCTTCGAGAAACCATCATCAACTTTATTTTTTTATATCGCCGTAATGAACGAAACACCCTGTATTCGATAGTATTTTTAAGTACGAATTTCAATAATAAACAATAATAATGGCTGACGTATATATACGGAAATGCTAATGACGCAGATAACGCGTACTGACACGAGTCTCTTCAACCTTGGAACGATTCGTACACTACCGGACAACGTGTTGTTGGGCCACCGGTATTAAATTTTAAATTTACAAGATTAAGAAATATTATTCTGCAGTGCAAAACATCAAATATTTGAGATTTTGACTGCATGCATTGGAACAAAGAACGTAAATCCTAATTATTTTATATTTGAGCGATTTTGCTTACTGTATAATTTATATGTGTCTGACATTTAACCATCACGGCACATTTACGTCTCATGAAAATTAGATGACGCATTTCTGAGACATCTTTTTAGTGTCGATAATTTGGTATATACATCTCACTGAGATGTATCTGTGATACAGAAAATGCGTCTATCTCTAACACATATTCTGTTCATGTATCAGCTACAGCTTCTAGACGTTTCATTGACACATCATATATGAGCTTTGTTTGAAAGGTCTCAGGCACCTTATTGACACATTTGCGTCAGCTGGGTTGTTTAAAGTGGTTTAAAAAGCGTTGCGTTTGCATCTTTGTTGATTGTTATTTGCTTTTTAAGAAACATTAAATTATCGTTATCACGTTTAGTTGCATGTATGTCAAGAATTCTAATAGATAAAACTTATTTAATGCTTTAATCAATTTAAACGATTATGGCAGTCAATGTGAAATGCTCCAAAATGTAACTTGGAAAAAATAAACACTATTTTTAGTAGACTCTACGTTAAAATCCTCAATAAACAAAAAACACCCATACACACATTATTAAAATCATTATTAAATATAGTGTAAAGCATTTATTGATTCCAAATAACTGCTTACAATCTTATCAATGTTGCCTTGAGGGAGAGGGAGAGGAGAGGGAGAGAGAGGAAGAGGGAAGGAGAGAAGAGGAGAGGGAGAAGAGGAGAAGAGGGAGAGGAGAGAGAGAGGAGAGGAGAGGAGAGGGAGAGGAGAGGAGAGGGAGAGAGAGGAGAAGAGGGAGAGGAGAGGAGAGGGAGAGGAGAGAGAGAGGAGAGGGAGAGGGAGAGGAGAGGGAGAGGGAGAGGGAGAGGAGAGGGAGAGGAGAGGGAGAGGAGAGGGAGAGGGAGAGGGAGAGGGAGAGGGAGAGGGAGAGGAGAGGGAGAGGGAGAGGGAGAGGAGAGGGAGGGAGAGGAGAGGGAGAGGGAGAGGGAGAGGAGAGAGGAGAGGGAGAGGAGAGGAGAGGAGAGGAGAGGGAGAGGGAGAGGAGAGGGAGAGGGAGAGGAGAGGAGAGAGGAGAGGGAGAGGAGAGGGAGAGGGAGAGGGAGAGGAGAGGGAGAGGGAGAGGGAGAGAGAGGGAGAGGAGAGGGAGAGGAGGGAGAGGAGAGGAGAGAGGGAGAGAGAGGAGAGAGGGAGAGAGGGAGAGAGGGAGAGAGAGGAGAGGGAGAGAGGGAGAGGAGAGGAGAGAGGGAGAGAGGAGAGAGGGAGAGAGGAGAGAGGAGAGGGAGAGAGGGAGAGAGGGAGAGAGGGAGAGAGGGAGAGAGTAAAGTATTTGTGGATAACTGGTCTTTAAAACACTTACTCTATTTCGCGCGTGTTTTAAACAGCTTTTTATCCACTTATACTTTAATACAGAGTGTTCCAACCAAAAATTTGACCCCACCAGAAACTTAGAAACCAAGAGCTTCTTCAAAATTAAAAAAAACGTCAAACTTTATTGGGAAGGGGAGGAATTTTCATACAAAATTCGTTCCCAAAAATGTAACCCCCTGCAGCCCCACATCAACCCCTCATTTTCTTTAAATAGCAAGTGTGGTGGAGTGACACATGATTTGAAAGGCAATTTATTTCTCTACACAACATTGTAAATTTTTTTTTAATTTATGAAATAACTTTGAAGATATTTTATTTGTTGATTATCAGTAACCACACAAAAACTTCGAAATGACCTCTGACTGATTAATCAGTAGTTGACAATTCTCAAATCAAGTGCAACTTGATATTGGCATTTAAGAAGCTAATTAGGATTCATTATCCTTTTGTATTTAAAAGATTACCACAGCAAAAAGTGACATTTTTACAAAAACATTGTATTTTCAATCCAGTGGCGGTGTGATAACGATTTGCAAGTAGATTGTATCATTGTATGGAGGTCAGCCGAGGTAATTATATGAAAATTCGTCCCCTTCCCAATAAAATTTGATGGGTTTTTTAATTTTGAAGAAACTGTTGGTTTCTGAGTTTCTTCAAATTTTCGTTGGAATACCCTGTATAATATTTTTGTGATATTTTTATAAAATAAAGAAGTTAAAATAAATGTAATTTAAAAGTGCTCTTCTTTAATAGAACCAAACAGTTTTTACAATGTTGCCCATTTTTGCTATGAACGTATTAAAAAAATGTCGTACAATAACAATTAGTGTGTTGTTACATTCTACATATTTTTATAATTGGCTTAATGAGTATTGTCACATTCACGAACTTCCTATGTTTTGCCTGAATGAACAGACAGAATTGCTTTTACTGGTTTCTCATTGTGCACGATTTCTAAACATTATCTGTGATTTTGTACTTCACTTTCTTGAAATAGACTGTACCGGGTGTCCCAACGATAGAGTAAAGTAAGTTTATGCTTAACTCCTTGAAGATTCTTTGTAAATGAGATTTACCTATCCCAATTCGTAGTGCCCTCCTTCTTAAAGACAACCTCGGAACTTCTGTTGCGGAATGAACGGCGAGAACAGTAGCAGCATCTTCTTCATCGAACAACTTCTTTGGCTTCTTTAGGTTTAAAACCGAGCCTGTTTGAAAAAATTTAGTTACCAAATTTTTTGCTCCGGCATTCGAAATGGCAACCTACGGATATTTTTGGTTGAATTTTCTGATAACAACTCGGTAGCACTCTTCACCAGTTCCGTAACATTGAATTAGATAAATTCTTTGTTGTAAAGTCAACATTATAGCATACAATTCAAATTAGCATGAATTAATTTGCAGTTCAACAGAATTATCACATTTGACAATTTCTGTCAGTGGTGTTTTTCAATGAAATCCGCCTACTAAAGTTACTTCTAAAATTAGGAAAAACATTCTAAGTCCAATTTTTCAAGAGAAATGATATTATCTCGAGAACCGTACGAATAAAATAGAAATTAATTTGTGTTTCGGGGTTTGAAAACAAGCAGGGCAAATCATTAAGAATGAAATTTTCTGAGAAATCAAAATAAGAGAATTTTCCCTCTTTAAAGTCGATCCGGGGACATACTGTATATATATATATATATATATATATATATATATATATATATATATATATATATATATATATATATATATATTAGTCGGTTATAGGACTACTAAGGCAATCAACTATTGCAACATAACCAACGCTGACGTAAATTATTAAAACATTGATTATAAAATTATAGACATCACATGACGTGTTACAATTATATAAAATGCTATCTGACACAGCCCCCTCAAGGTATCACAGTTAACAATAAATACATGTAAAATTCACGATAGTTGTTACGGCTACACAATTGAACCGGGTGTCCCAACGATAGAGTAAAGTAAGTTTATGCTTAACTAGAATTATTTGTGTAAATATTGTATGGACCATGGGGTAGAGGTAAGAAGTGTGCATTTTTTTAAAATATTGGAAGTTATACAGGGTGTTCCAGAAAAGCAGGACGTGAAAAAGTATGATTTTTTCAAATAGAACACCCCGTATTTGATTTTAGTTTTTAATTCTACGTATTTTGTCATACAAAAGATTGGCTGAAAGTTTTTAGTTCTTGAGATATTCGCGTTTAAAGATTATTATGGTCATTTTCGTGGGGTTGATGAATGGGCAATTGTTCCGTTATTTCACAATAAAAAAAATTGATATTTCGTGTGAAAAATGAGTGATATTATACTAACGTTTAGACCGAGTAGTATTTGAAATTTTCTCAACAGGGTGTTTGTTATAACCATTCAAATTTGAAAATTCTCAAATTAAAAAAAAATCAGTTTTTTTTAATTGCACACCCTATATATTTTTATTTCATTTTATTCGGGATTAAAAATCTATCATTTTGTCAAATATATCCTATATCTATCTTTGATAGTTTTCGAGTAATTTCGATTTTTCACACTAGCTACTTTATTTTCGATAACATTGCATTGCATGGATCTTGGTAGCCATGGAAAATAATAATTGCGTTACTAAGATACAAAGGTTTCCTACTTGTCAAAATAAACACATATTAAATTTGTCGTTTTCGCATTTAACTTGTTATCAATTCTTGTATCAATTATGGATTATTCGACAAATGAATTAATTGATATGATATACGTGTTGGGCGAGGCTGAAAAACCCTTTATTGGCACAACGAATCTACAAAATTAAATATCCTGAACGTCGAATACCTACTACTGTTGGCTTGGAAAATTTGATGGATAGATTTGATTCTAGCGGTAGTGTTAAATACTTCAAACGTAAAGTTGTTAATAAAAGGGCAGCTAATGAAGAAAAAGAACTTGAAATATTATTAAATATTCAAGAAAATCCCCAAGTGAGTTCTAGAACATTAGGGACGATATGTGATACCTCCAAATCAAACGTGAATCGAACAACGCTGAAGTATAAGTACCATCCCTATCACATTGAGCTTCATCAAGAATTGCGAGAAGAGGATTTTGCAAGACGAATTGAATTCTGCAATACCATTAATCAACGGCTGCAATTAAATAACAACCTTTTGTGCTCCATAATGTTTAAAAGTAATGGGGCTGTAAATCGGCATAATATGCACTATTACGCCATTGATAATCCATTTTGGCTACGAGAAGTTCAAAACCAAAATCATTGGTCACTAAATGTGTGGTGTGGTATACTTAATGACCAAATTATCGGTCCCTATTTTTTTGATGATCCATTAACGGGCCGCAGCTATTTGCATTTCTTACGTGAAGAATTGCCTGTGTTACTTGACGATATCAATTTAGAAGGACGACTAAATATGTGGTTGCAACAGGATGGTGCACCTCCACATTTTTATCGGGACGTAAGGGAATTCTTGAACCAGCAATACCCGGAGAAATGGATAGGACGTAATGGCTTTATACTATGGCCACCCAGGTCATGCGATTTAACTCCACTGGATTTTTTCCTATGGGGATACATAAAAGATCGGGTGTATATTATTAAACCTACAACAAGGAGGACATGAAAATAGAATTCGCGAAGCTTGTCGCACAGTGACCCTCTTATGTTATCCGAAGTGAGACAGAACATGAGAAAAGGCTCAATATGTGTATTCAGCAAGAAGGCCGTCTATTTGAGCATTTACTAAGACGCAATGTTGAATAATTATTGAATTACTGTTTCTCATTAATAAAAACTGTTAATATTCTCGCTTAGGTGGTTTGTTTTATTTCGTCGCAATTGTTTTCCATGACTACCACAATCCACAATAATGTTATAGTATCGTATGTAACGTAGCTAGTGAGAAAAATCGAAATTCCTCGAAAACTATCAAAGACAGATATAGGATGTATTTGACAAAAATGATAGATTTTTTAATCCCGAATAAAATGAAATAAAAATATATAGGGTGTGCAATTAAAAAAACTGACTTTTTAATTTGAGAATTTTCAAATTTGAATGGTTATAACAAACACCCTGTTGAGAAAATTAGAAATACTACTCGGTCTAAACGTTAGTATAATATCACTCATTTTTCACACGAAATATCAATTTTTTTTATTGTGAAATAACGGAACAATTGCCCATTCATCAACCCCACGAAAATGACCATAATAATCTTTAAACGCGAATATCTCAAGAACTAAAAACTTTCAGCCAATCATTTGTATGACAAAATATGTTTGTATGGAAACGTAGAATTAAAAACTAAAATCAAATACGGGGTGTTCTATTTAAAAAAATTATACTTTTTCACGTCCTGCTTTTCTGGCACACCCTGTATAACTTCCAATATTTTAAAAAAATGCACACTTCTTACCTCTACCCCATGGTCCATACAATATTTACACAAATAATTCTAGTTAAGCATAAACTTACTTTACTCTATCGTTGGGACACCCTGTACATAAAAGAGCAATATCTGCTATAAATACGTACATTGACAGATAGTGAAATGAAAAAAAGTTATCATAATATTTTATGTGATAGGTATTTATAATGTTTAGGAATAAACTAGTTTAAAAAAATTATATGTGATTGTAGTGACAGTGTATTACAAAATGGTCACCATCGTAATACTTGGGGTAATTATAGTAATTATTTTTCTATATTCGCACGTAACTAGACATTTTAATTACTGGAAAAATCGAAATGTGCCGTACATTAAACCGATTCCATTTATTGGAAATATTTTCTCAATTGCTATTCAAAAAGAATCACTTCACTCATGGTTATATGGACTTTACAAATCAACTACGTTACCATTTATTGGTTTCTTCGTCTTCGATCAGCCTTATATTTTAATTAGAGACCCTGAACTTATAAAAAATATTCTCGTGACTAATTTCGATCATTTTTGTGAGAGAAGTGTATTGTACAATAAAATGGACAAATACTTCTCCAACTCGCTATTTATGATAAATCAACCCAAATGGAAAGTAATACGTACAAAGGTTAGACCCACGTTCTCACCTGCGAAACTAAAAAATATGGTGCCTTTAATTTTGAAAAATGGTGATGATATGGTTGACTACATTAATGGCGCTTGTTTGGGAACAGGCTCTGCCAATTGCAGAGAAATTGTCATGACTTTCGCACTTGATGTGATTTCATGCTGTGCGTTTGGCCTCAGAACAAATTCGCAACAAAATCCAAAACTTGTGGCAGTGGTTAGAAAACTATTAGGAATTGATTTGTCCCGTGCTTTTCAAGTGGCGTCCCATTTTATTGCACCATTTTTGGTAAACATGTTTCATTTCACGTTTATTGATGCTAATTCTGCAAAGTATATGGAACAGATTATCCTAAATGCAATTGAAGAAAGGGCAGAGAAGAAAATTCATCGATCTGATCTAATTGATTTATTAATAGAAGTCCAAAAAGAAGATCCACTAGTTTTTGGTAAGTTGTTTAGTTTTATTGCAAAAAAAATTATTATTTATTGCAGATAATCAACAAGTTGTAGCACTTTCCATAAATTACCTAATTGCTGGTTATGAGACATCAGGAGCTGCAATGTCTTTTGTTTTGTACGAATTATGTTTAAATACTTCAATACAAGATCGCTTGAGAAAAGAGATTAATTCAGTCCTTCAGAAAAATAGAACAATCACTTATCAAGCTATTCAAGAAATGACATACTTACAAATGGTTATTAAAGGTAAGTTGATAATTGTGTTTTCGAAACGTTTAAAGACTGTTAAATATAAATATACCACGATTTTTAACCTACAAAGATAAGCATATTTTAGCTTAAACGAAAATGGTGAAAGTTTACATTTTGAGAAATGTTTTGAAAGTTAACCAAGATATTTAATGCGGTCAGGGAAATAATGCTATTAAAAACATTAAGATTTTGAAGTAATCGTTTAATAAACCTTCCTAACGATAAATTATATTATGTGGTACTGTCACGCCGTTTACTGATATCTAAGCTGACGTTGATTGTATTGACTTCAATTTTTAACGAATTGACGACAATAAAACAGATTTTCGGAATTTCCGGGAAAATAGTATATTGAGTATCAAGAACAGTAAGGGATGTTTACCGGTCGACGGCCATGTTTAGAGGTTGAGCGATAGCGAAGCCTCCAATTTGGCCGGAGACCGGTACAACCCTTAATGTTCGTGATGCTCGTACTGTTTTTTGCACGATTGTATAAAATTTACCACAATTGAAATTATTTAATTTCCACTAAATAATCGAAAAGTCAAAAGTGACGTTTGAAATAGAAATCTCCAAATTTTTTATTTTTATTGTTGTGAAATATATAGATTTTTACTTACCGCGCTTCATGCACGGTAAGTAATTACTTACCCGACTTGTGTATCCTAGTCACCAGCAAAAACAACCTTTCTGATCTCGCAACAAACCTGGTAAAATCGTCCTATAGTGCAAAAATGTTTTTTTAATAATACATGTTGTAAGGGTTACTTTGAAAAAATTGCCGACCTTTGGATTTGACTCGGTAGTGGTCACCGAGCATCTTTATAAGTGCCAATTTACTGATTGGGAAAAAGATTTTATAATTGATGATAGGCGGAAATAAGTGTTTCGCATCGAAAATGATGTTCAAATGAATAAAACGACAAATTTATATTCACTGCAATTTGAATAATCCAGAATTTATCCTCTTGAAGATTCAAATAAAAGGTGTGATCTAAATTTAGATCTGAATTAAATGCAAAATACAATCATAAAATGAAAACACCCAAAAATAGCAGAATTATAAGTACAAGTAAAAGTGCTCGCAAAGTGCAAATGTTTCAGATTTTAATATGATACGAGTTAAAGATGTCTTACCATTAAATCAATGGCACTTTACACAAAATTTAGGTGGAAACCAAAAATGGCTTCTTGCTTGGAAAAAACGTACATCAGCAATACTAAAAAGGACGCTCACCGTGTCAGGTGATGTAGCGATGCGCGAGAAATATGTGTAGAAAATAATTCCACGATATGGAAGTATAAACCTTTAAGAAAATATGCAACTTAAGTTACACCAAAATGCAAATTAAGTTGTCTACCACAACTCATGAATCATTAAT
This sequence comes from Vesta saturnalis, assembly GCA_036346205.1. Lineage (NCBI taxonomy): Eukaryota > Metazoa > Arthropoda > Insecta > Coleoptera > Lampyridae > Vesta > Vesta saturnalis. The sequence continues at coordinate 1,758,744 of JARFJB010000912.1, forward strand.
TATCAAAAACGCTTTTTTCTTATATTTTACAACTAAAGGAACGAAGAACGTAAAAGATTCGTTACAAGCCTTTGTGCATCATCCCGTGTGTTCATGCTGGACGGGCTTTTTTTTGTTTACATGACTTCTAAAAACATTTGGTGTATGGTATTTTGGATGTTGGCTAGTGTCTTGACGTTATTCAAGTGTTTGCTGTCTCCTGCATATGTTGGGCTAGTGAAGAGGTTGTCAGATTCTTCAATACAGCGTTCCGATGTTCTCCTCTGCTTACGTTCATGGGTCGGTTGATTTATCCTATGTAGCTTTTTGTGCACTGTCTACATGGTAGTTCGTACACTCTTTGCTTCTCTAGTGGAGTTCTGGAACATGTTGCCCATCTTCTTGTTGGTGGTGAAGTTTCTTTAGGAGTCTTCCTATCTTGTCTGTCACACCTATCATACATGGCAAACATATCTTGGCTATAAGTTGCTTCTTGCCATAATTTGCGATGGTTTTTTTGCACTTTTTATGTTCTTCCTGAAGTACTCATTTTGTAGAAATGCGTTCTTGATGTTACTTGTTTCTTTCCGAGTCTTGTTTTCGTCTGCTAGAGCTTCAATTTTGTTAACTGTGTTTTTATCACAGGTTGTAGTTGCCCTGGATTGTGATTGAAATAACGATTGGTGTGTGTGCTTTTGTGGTATACGGTGTGCCCCAAACTACCTCCTTGTGTCTTATAGACCAGAACATCTAGCAAGGGTAGTTTATTCTCTTTTTACCCTTCCATTGTGAATATGGTCTTCTGGTGCCTGGCGTTGAGATGATCTAAAAACTCTGCCAATTTTTACTTTCCATGTGTCCACATAACAAGCGTGTCGTCGACGTACCATACCCAAGGTTTTGGTTTTTCCTGCGCTGATTCTAGTGTCTTGGTCTCGAAGTCTTGCAATTACTGGTAATAGTGGTGATACTATCGGAGCTCCTTCCGTTTGTTGGAATTACCACTATCGCCAGTAGTTGCACATATATTCATGCAAGATACCAATCCGCTAAAATCAGGGCAGGAGAAAACAAAACTTTGGCTATGATACGGCGGCGAAACGTTTGTTATATGGACAAATGGAACGAAAAATTGGCAGAGTTCCTGGATTATCTCAATGCCAGGGACCAGAGGATCAAATTCACAATACACGTAGAAAAAGAATAAAACTGTTCTTCTTAGATGTTTTCGTCTATAAGGCATAAAGCGGCACTTTGGGGTACCAGGAGTACCCCAAAGGTACATACACTCACACAGACACACACGCGCGCGCACACGCGCACACACACACACACACTAATGGTTATTTGAACGCCGAGTATCATTACTATCCGGCGCAACTACAAACAGTGGTAAAAACGGTGATAAAAAGATCGAAGCGCCTAGCAGACGGGCACAACATCCGGCACTTCTACAAAATGGGTTCTCCACGAAGAACGTAAAAAGGGCAAAAAGAACATTGAAGACAAAGAGCAGGTATGACAGATAAGATAAAAGATTCCTAAAGAATCACAACGTTGAGATCATCTTTACCACAAATAAAAAGATCGGCAACATGCTCCAGAACCCGAAGACGAAAATTCCACTCGAGGAGCAAGCAGCATACGACCATCTGTGTGGACAGTGCGCAAAAAGCTAGATAGGATAAACCAACCAACGAATAAACGTACGTAGAGAAAAATATCGTAACGGGGTACTGAAGAATCTCGCAACGTCCTCACTGGCCTAACATGATCAGGAGACAGCACCCAAAATAAACTTTGATAACGTCAAGATGCTTGCCAACATTCAAACTAAACAACGAATATTTCGGGAAGCCATCGAAATAGAGAAAAGACTATCCACACACGAGATGATGCACAAACGTTACCCAATACCTGGAACCCGATTCAAAACAAGCACGTAGATACCACAAGGAACAATGTCCAAAGAACTAGAAAGCCAAACCTAAGGAAAAAGGAAAGAAAGTAGGGAATGGGGCCGTAGTCGAAGAAAAGGATTGAATGTGACACCTTAACTACAAATACCACCGGACAGTAATCTATATATCAGTTCACTTCGAATCACCAGAAGTCGAGCACAACAAATACAACATGATGCAATATATGAAAATAACTTAAAACTAAATATGTATGCGGTTATGAAACATGTTAATTAAAGCAAGTATTATAAATATAAAAGCATAATCATGGCTGAACAACATAGATTTCTAATGTTTATGGTTTCCGAGCAGCTTCGGAGATTGAAACAATGTCCTTTCTAATATAAAATAAATGTAATCCAATTATACATGCATATTCAAGAGTGGTCGCATAATGAACTTCTATTCTAAAACAAAGAGAAGGTAAATTATATCATACAACATAAGTGGACTAATGTATGTAACAAAGATATGATAAAAGACAAAAATTGAAAAGATTCATGGAACTTTATAGTGAACTAAGTGAAAGTGAACAAAGATTACAAAAGAAACTTACATAATCAAGTACTTAAAAAGTGTCCACACTTAACTTAACGTTGTGAATGTAATTTTAGTGGAAAAACTGAAAACACAGGTACAAAACCATATAAGTGTTGAAAACTGATGTAAACTTGTGTAATTGTAGTCACAGAATCCATTTCTGATGGTTATTTACCTGTGGGATATAAAATAAGTTAGTTTTTAAGTAAATTAGTATAGGAAAATTAGAATGAGTCATATAATTAGCTAGATACTACATTTTTCAAGAAAGCATAACAAGTGGGGTATCAAAAGGTATTCCCAAAAATAATAATTTTCAATTTTGAGTTTGCATATACTTAAAATTTAGAATTTGTTTCGTTGTTACAGAAGGTTATATAGGTCGCTTGCTTAGGGTTTTTTACTCTCTTCCAATTCTACCAAGCATCAACATGTTATAGTTCATTCGTTTAACTTATCCCCATTGATCGATGAATCAAACGCGCACTTGTGCATGACTACCCTTTTGTACATATTGAATACAATGTACACATTAGCTAACGTATTATTCCAAGAGTGTCGTTTTATATGTCTCTTATTAACTCAAGTAACTAACAAGGATAACATCAACAACAAACTTCGTTTCCTTGTACGAACAGTTTTGATACCAACTTAATGTAAATGTCAAATGTACATGTCATAATGTGGTTTGCAAATAAAAGATAAAAGTTTAATTTAAGTGTCGTAGATGTACGCACGTAAACGCATACTATTTTCAATAAAACTTACAATATAATAACGTAGCAGATGAATTTTGGTAAGTTATTCTAAAATGTTGCAAACATTTTGTAAATATTTGTAGCTTATGACCAATGAACTCTTCCAAAGAAAGGAAGTAATTGTTTCAATAGTTTTCTACATAAAAGTGGCGGTTCTAAATCTTTGACGGCATCGGGTGTATATAAACGATGTAAAGATCGAAGTATTAGATGCTAAGGTCGCCTTGAGTAAATATCACCGGGCCCAACACTGCACTCCTTGTCTGAACTATAACGACAATATATTCTATAACGCAAATTTGTGAGTTAATGGTTATTTATTTGATTTATTCAAAAAAATTAATTTTTAGAAATTCTACTAATCATTATGCTTTGAGAAAACATTCGAATTCCAAAATACGGAAACATAATTTTAATCATCGGTGTTTACACTTGTTTGTGTAGAAGATTATCATACTGCAATTCAAAGTTATTGGTGCAGATGCATTTCACAGTTATAATTATATCCCCATTATCGAGTCCGCAATGAGACACCTCTCTCCGGCGTTACTATATTAAGTTTTTGGAGAAAAATATTTGTTTGCGTTAAGAATTCAATTAAAAACAAGAAATTATAAATGTTCACTACACTTCATCTTCTGTATCTGTGTCATCGTTTGGATTTATAATAATTGGATTGATTTGGACATCATAAACTTTTTCTTGTTCCCAAAACTTTAGAATTTCAGCTTCTGCATGTTTAATCGTTTTTAACCAAACTGAAGGTGAAACTGTTTCGCGCGTACGTAACCTCAATCAACAAATAAAGAAAGGTTGGTATCAGTGCTCATATTTTTGCTTTAAATTACAGACGACGGTCATTTCGTGATTTAATGCATACATGGTGTTATCGGCATAAGTTATACGAATGAACTATACCTCGAGTGCATGGTAGTGAAATTTAATATTTTTCCGGTTCATTCGGTTAACCTAAAAGTGAACAAATCTTAAACAACTGAAAAGTTCAGTAATTGTAAAAATTTAAGTTAGGTTATCGAAACATTGTTCCGGGTAATGTGTTATCGTAAAACATGAATGTATAACGATTTATTTTCTATTTTTCGATTTAAGAATAAAAGATTTTTTTTTAACCAAACAAAAATATACGAGAAATTGCATTTTAAAAGTACAGTGAATTTAAAATAAAAATTATTGCAGTTATACATGCAATAACCTGCAACGCATTTATTATATTCGTAAATATAATAAGTAAAACCAAGTGCTTCTTCAAAAGTGTAACCAATTATGGTGCAACGTACTTAAGAAATTTAGTTGCCATAGAACCTCCACCGAGGGATAATTTTATGGAATCCAAGTAAAATATGTTGAGTTTGAACATCATCGCTGGAAAAGTGGACCAGCTGAAAGAAGATAAATTATACATGTGAGTTATGAATCTTTTATCAAAATTAAATGGAGGTTACGATCAATATTGTTGTTTATCATAAATATGTAATCATGTACAGAATGAAAGACATTATTATTATTTTATTTAAAAAGAAAAGATTCAGAAATAACTGTGTCATTGTTGTTTAGTTTTGGTAATGCACAAGTATGAATTCAATGGTTTTCGCATGCGCACAACGTGTAATATAGCCGCATATAATACAAGGTGCTCAAACAAATTAAATCATACACATATAAAGGGTGTTTCAATAAGAGCGCAAGATTTGAATTGCGCGCCATGTTTGACAGTCATAATGACGTGATTATAACGTGACAGATCGAAAGTGGACAGATTAAACATTATTATCAAAATGATGAAAGTTTGATTGCCACCATTCGTAAAGTGGGTCCATATTGGGTCGAAATAATGTTCCTAATTCATCTACTGTGAAAAGAATAATCGAAAAATTCGAAAGTACTGGTTCAGTTAGTGATGTGAAACACGACACGAGCTCGTAGAGGTCGTTCAGAACAAAACATCACGGCAGTTCGAGAGAGTGTGGCCGAAAGTCCAGAGACATAGATTCGTCATCGTGCACAAGAACTGGACATTACAACAGCCACCCTTCAGCGTATTCTCACTAAAGATTTGTATCTCCACGCCTACAAAGTCTAATTGACTCAACAACTTCTGCCAACAGACCATGCACAGCGAAGAGAGTTCACCAATTGGATCCTTCAGCAACAAGAAGTGAATGCCGATTTTGTGAACAAAATCATTTTCAGTGATGAGGCCCATTTTCGCCTCGATGGCTTCGTTAATAGGCAAAACTGGAGGAATAATCGGACCGTTTTTCTTTGAAGATGAGGCAGTTAATGCTGTAACGGTGAATGGCGTTGTGCCTCAATTGGAAGATATTGCTCTTTACGACATGTGGTTTCAGCAGGACGGTGCCACATACCGCCCGTGAAACATTGATTGTCTTGCACGAGTTTGCTCCTAGTCGTGTGAATTGGCCGTCACGCTCTTGCGATTTAACACCTTTGGACTTCTGGCTGTGGGGTTATCTGAAGTCACAGGTTTATGCCAATAAGCCCGCGACCACCGAAGAATTGAAGGCCGAAATTAGACGCTCAATCAATGAAATACCGCCATATGTATTCAATAATGTTGTTACAAATTTTGCCAAAAGAGTACGCATGTGCCAACAACGCCATGGCGGCCATTTACAAGATATTTTGTTTCATACATAATTCCCAAGTGTATACATTATAAATCAATAAATATTTCAATACTTTGCTACAGAAAACCATGTTTTATTGAACCTTAAAATCTTGCGCTCTTGTTGAAACACCCTTTATTTTAAAATATATTTGAATTACAATATTTTTGAAGAGATTAAGTTTATCATTTATGTTTTTAACGCAGCAACATATAGAACCCTACCCCCGTTTGAGATCCAGCTTGTGGCATGAGAAATTTTAATGTTATCGCAACGTCCACAGAAAGAGCTAATCGAGGCAATTTTAATTAATAATATTATTTCAACAAACAAATATTACAATTAAATTTATATTTGAAATATACTGAAGTTGTAATTAAACAGATAAAAATTCACTAACGTTTTCATTAAAAAAAAAAAATTAGCTACCGCAACTTGGGACACACTGTGTGCTTAATCAAGTATTTATTGTGAAGTGTTTTTAGAGCTTCATTTATCTGCTCTGATAGTATGGAAATAACATTAGATACATTTCTTAATAAAATTCATGCTGTAATATTTATGTATTAGTACTATAATATGATTAATATAATTCCTTCTTCCTCGTTCTTTGGCAGGATGTGGATTTTGAGTTCGTTTATTTATTCTGGAAAATCGTGAAGCGGGATTAATTTTTGCTGTGGTTTATTCCTAATAAAATTTAGTATCCTAAATCTGAACATAATTATTAATTATAGTTGTACAGGGTGGCCAACTAAGAATGCGAGGTACTGTACCTGGGAAACTATCCATCGTAGAGGCTTGCGCAAAAAAAAGTTATAACTAAAACAGCCAATACAAAAACCTGGAAAATATTTTCATGTTTCTGAAATGGCCGCTAGGGGGCGTAACTGCAATCTTGAATCTAAAAAAGTGATGTTTCTGTGAATTCTGCAATATTAACCTAATAAAAAAATAACTGAGCTTTGAAGTCGAGGATAATCTGAACTTTTTCTGTTTGGAACTTTTTGACGTATCTATAAAAATAAAGTAGTGGGGGGTATTCAAATGTTTCTTTAAATCACCCCCCGTATCTTCGAAACGGCTAATCCGATTTTAACAAACTTGGATGCGTTCAAAAGAGCTTTTCTTGGGCTACAAATGTTAAAATAATTGAAGTTTTGTTAGTTTCACATGTCGTCGCTAGCGGGCTTTGTTCGACATCCCGACAAAAACGGATAATTTTCGCAAAAAAAAGTAAGTGCATTGGTATGACATTGTTTCATCAACAAGTAGCTAAATGATGCCTAAACAATCTCGCAAAAACCGCATCTCGATATCTTGTTCCTAACCTAAAATATCGGCCAAAGAAAACTTTATACGAAAATCCCTCAAATTTTTATTTTTTTTAACTATATTTTTCTGGAATTGTTTCTGTTATGTAAGTTGTGGCCCTAAAAAGGACCGATTTAAAGGAGGAAGGTTTTTAATTCCCCCGTAAATGCTCGAAATGCTGACCATCACGCTCTAAGCGTTGCTGAAGCCCCTCATGGCTAGACAAAACTGCAGCTTTAATTTGGGCTCTCGGTATGTTACATATTTCGTTACGAATCCGGTTTTTCATATCTACTCCAGTAGTAGGTTGAGTCCGAAACATGATGTCCTTTAAGCGCCCCCATAAATAAAAATCGAGGCAAGTTAAGTCTGGCGATCGTGGAGGCCATGGAAACAGACTTCCTCTTCCAATCCACCGCTGTTGAAATACTGCATTAATATGCTCTCGCACATTAATAGCAAAATGTGCTGGGCAACCATCCAACTGCAAGAGGCACATCTTCCAACAACAACGGTAATTAATTGGCCAAAAAGTCAAGAAGTACATTGACATTTAGGGGTTGCTCGAAAAAATATGGCCCAATAATTCTGCCTCCCAGTATGCCACACCATACATTTAAACTCCAACGTCCTTGGCACTGAACTTCACGCAACCAATGGGGATTTTCTGCAGACCAATAATGCATATTATGCAGATTGACCCCTCACTACTGAAGGTGGCTTCATCGGTCCATAGAATTTGAAATAAAAATTCTCTATTTTCGCGTATCATGCCTGACGTCTAATGGCAATAGTCTAACCTTCGATCAAAATCTTCCTCTTTCAAGGCCTGATGCAAACAACATGATTAGGGTGAATTCTTAAAGTAATTAAAAAAAGTTTAATCGAATACCTATATATTTTGATGGTGATTAGAACTTACCTATGCTCCTTCAAAATATTTTGAACCGTTGTCCGTGATATGCCCAACTCAGTGGACAATGCTCTTGTGCTAACATGATGATTTCCTTCAATATAGCCCAGTACACGGTTCATATTTTCTTGTGTTCTTCCAATTCTTTGCCGTTGAAACATAGGCCGAAAACTACCATTGGCTCGTAAGCTCGCCACTAATCGGGGAAAAACTCTTACATCGCAAGGACGCCGATTTGGATATCGAGTCGCGTAAACTCTTTTAGCTACTGCGGCATTCTGAAGACATTCAAAATAAACCGCAAGCATATCAACAGCTTCTATATTCCTAAAACGCATTTTGAAAGCACAAAATTGCCCAAAGTAACGCGAAAGTATTGACAACCATTGACAATTTGAGGATTATGCATGTTTTGTTTAGGTATCTGTTTCCATTGCCTGCTTCTATTAATTGTATTTTTTGTATCTATCCACAGTGAATATGCATTTAAACAAACAAGTAATACGCCTTTCGTATAACTTTTAACATTGCTTACTTTCCCGTAGTAATTTCAAAAAAGGGTGATTTTGTTCTGGAGTATAAATTTACATACATTTAAAATCGCAATTTTTAGTAATTTCAAAAAGGGTGATTTTATTCTGGTGAACAAATTTACAAACATTTAAAATCGTAATTAAAAGGTAACCTATTCAGAGCCGAAATTATAGCTGCAGTTTTGTCTACCCATAAGATGCCTCAGCAATGCACAGAGTGATGGTCACCATTTCGAGCATTTACGGGGGCATTAAAAACCTTCTCCCTTTAAATCGGCCACAGCTTACATAATAGAAACAATTCCAGAAAAATATATTTAAAAAAATAAAAATGTAAGGGATTTTCGTATAAAGCTTTCTTGGGCCGATATTTTAGGTTAGGAACAAGATATCAAGATGCGGTTTTGGCAAGCTTGCTTAGGCATCATCTAGCTACTTGTTCATGCAAAAAAGTCATACCAATGCATTTAATTTTTTTGCGAAAATTAACCGTCTCTGGCGGAATGTCGAACAAAGCCATCTAGCGACGACATGTGAAACTAACAAAACTTCAATTATTTTAACATTTGTAGCCCCAGAAAAGTTCTTTTCAACGCGTCAAAGTTTGTTAAAATTTATTAGCCGTTTCGAAGATACGGGGGTGATTTATGGAAACTTTGAATACCTCTCACCACTTTATTTTTACAGATACGTCAAAAAGTGCCAAAGAAAAAAAGTTCAGATTATCCTCGACCTCAAAAATCAGTTATTTTTTTGTTAGGTTAATATAGCAGAATTCACAGAAACATCACTTTTTTAGACTCAAGATTACATTTACGCCACCTAGCGGCCATTTCAGAAACATGAAAATATTTTCCAGGTTTTTGTATTGGCCGTTTTAGTAATAACTTTTTTTGCGCAAGCCTCTACGATGGATAGTGTCCCAGTTACAGTACCTCGGATCCTTAGTTGGGCACCCTGTACAAATAATACGTAACATGATTATTAAAATACATGTTGAAAGGTATACTGTCTGCAGGTTTTAAATTGACACGATCTTGCTTCCTCTCTAAGTGCGTTCAAACTAGTTACATGTTTATGGTCTAAATTTATAACTTTATAAACCTTATAATTAGCATTAGCCTTACAACTAAAATTACTGTAAGTGTTGTCAAGGGTTTGTTTGTCAATTATGATTTTATAATCTTTTCAGATGATAGTTAAACTATTAATAATTGTAAACAATTCAAATTTGCCACTACATTCTTCAAGTATTTGGAAAGTGTTTTTCGTTGATAATAAAATGTTTCCATTTTTTAACTGTGAAAATAACTTGTAACTATTATTAACAATGGCGAAGACATAATCACTAACGTTTCTTAATTATTCACTTGAGTTTCTCAAAACATAATGTTTGTTTTTCGATTGGTTGACACTTTTCATCTGTCCATGTTTCTCCATCCACGTATTGTAGATTATATTTAAAAGGTGGTAACATGATTTTATTCTGTAGATCGGGTATAGGATAGTTTCTGATATATTGATATGATGACGGATTCAGGATTGGGATATGTAATATGCATGTAATTACATTTTGAAACGAAATAATCTGAAACCTTGAGAATTCAAGTAGTTTAAAGGTGTGCAAGATATCTAATTGAAGTAATTCAGGTCTACCGTATATTAATTTTAAATGATTGATAATTTCAATTAGTTCTTCATTATTAAGAATTTCTAAATTGGTCATTTCTGAAAATGCTAGCGTTATTGTTCTCTCAATCTTCTGGAGTATAGATAATAACTTTGCAGTCCGACCCGCATATAAGCTCAATGTTAACTTTATGCATGATATCTCAAAAACTATGAGGTAACAACTTCAATTTTTTTTTATTTTGAAGTTGGCTCTTTATCTAGTTCTGCACGGAGGGTTTTCAAAATAAAATAAAAATGATATATTTTAAAATTTTGTTTAAAAAGTACTTATATTTTTATGAAAAAAGAATTATTACAAATGTTTTTCTCAGCCTGGGATGTAAATTTTTAAAACCCTTCCGTAACTGTGGTCAAAAATATAAAAAAAAAATTTGGCAATGATACCTTTATTAGTATTGGCTACAGATTACATCAAAATTGTTAAAAATCAAATTTTCAGACAACGAAGAAAACAGTGAGGGCTGAACAAAAAGTAAGCATGTTTACAAGAATAGTTATACTAGTAATACCCAGCACTGTCGGATGAGTTGTCCTGGTCCCCTTCATCCCAATATAAGTCTTCTAACTTTCTTTTTTTCTCAAGGTCCAACGCAGCTTCTTGCGAACACGGGCTTATTAAGTTTTTTCATAACTTTTCAAAGGCAAATATTTTTTTTATTCTTTATGGTTATAAAGAGGAGATTTCAGAGAATAATAATCAATTAAAACCCAAAAATTGGAAAAAAAAAATCCCGGTCGGACTGCCCTTAAATAAGCAGCGTTTTGATCGATTATAGTCATTAGCTTGCAATTTTCTTTTAATTTACTAATTTGTGTTTTTATAATGGGATTTAAATCATGTTGTCTTTTAAACTATTATATTACTAAATATCTTGTAGTCACTTTCCTCTAATGCACTAATATTACAATAAAAATAAAATTTATGATAATGATTTAAATTTTGACTAATCCTAACTCTTCTTCAAAATATCCATTTGTGTTAATGTTTTGAACATGAAGGTCCAGGATCTGACTGATTAGGGTGGTCCTGCAATAAAAATTTCTTTTTAGAGCGTTTCAAATGTTATATAATTGGGACTAAATTTAATTATTGTAATGCAGATTTAATGTGTTTAGGAATTGTATTTTTGGTCTCTGAATTTATAATAATAGATCAGTTTATTATTGTATTGGTGTTAATCAAATACAAAACAGTTTGGCGGGCCAAGTTAATAATTAGTCTGCCTGTCAAGACGTAAGTGACAAGGTCAAGTCAAAATTTAGTCAGGGTGTTAATTGGAACTATAGAGCATTACAAGCCGCCACAAGATTTAAAGTCATACATCGATCGTCTTTAACAATTATTTGTTGTTAATGACATTAAATAAGATAAAAAAGTGCCAATGCTAATCGCATTAATTGGTCCAGAGGCATATGAAGTGTTAAAAACTTGATCTCTCCAGATAGTCCGTCTACTAAAAATTATAAAGAACTGATTGAAGAATTAACTAAATATTATGCACCACCGAATTTAATTATTGCAGAAAGATGTACCGGGTGGCCAACCAAGAACGGCCGTCGGCCATATCTCAGGAATGGATTATAGCACAGGTTCGGGAAAAAAATTGTTATAACAAATGTGGCCTCGAGAAACGCCTGGAAATTATTTTCAAATTGTAAGTCCACCGCTAGAGGGCGTATTTGACCGTTAAAATTTTAAAAAGCATAATTTTTCAAAATTTACTCAATTAAGGGGCATATTAAATATTACAATCAAAATCCTCAACAAATTCTGCATATTTTTTATTTGACAAGTTTTAGTGTATCTCTTCAAATAAGGGTTGGGGGAGAGTGGGAACCTTGTTACGAAAAAACGCCTTTAATTCAGGTTCTGCTTGACCGATTTTAATAAACTTGATGTTGTTTGAAAGAGCTTTTGTTAAACAATATAAAATTTGTAAATTTGAAGTAATCTGATTAATAACATAAATGCTAGAGGGCGCTGTTTAATATTTTTTAATATTGTGTTTTCTCTTTACAATTTTAAATGGAAGCATAAAAATTTAAGTAGGTCTTTAAAAAGTAGACCAAATTAGTAATTAAACTGTGAAAACTGCAAGTCGATATCTTTTTCCTATCCTGAGATATCGTAAGAAACAGGTAAATGGCGGAATTGTCCTTCAAACGTCTAGTAGGCTAGTTCGCGTTAACGGAATTATTAAATTTAGCCTGGATGAAAAGATCTTACATTGGTCTGCAGTAATTTAAACTGTTATCATATTAATGTTATGGTTGCCGCTAGATTACCTAAATGTAATGCTGTCGCTACTAACAATGAGAACAAATTATAAAATAATAATGTGATAAATCTAACAATTAAAACCTTAAATAAATAACTACGTAAGTAGTGTCGTCCTAGATGATCGAAATGTCGTTCATCATTTTCAATGCATGAAATCAATCGCTGACGGGTGGAGAGAACAGCAGTTTCAATTTCTGCCCTTGAAATACTTCGTATTGTACATTTCATGTATGTGTACAAAAATCAGATCAGACTATAAATGAGTTTATTGTGGAAAATTAGCACAAACTTGCGAATTTGGCACATTTTACAAGAGGCGTTGAGAGATAAATTTGTCTGTGGCCTCAAATTAGAATCAATGCAAAGAAAATTATTAACAGAAAATAATTTAACATACGACAAATCTGTTGCGATAGCAAGAGTTATGGAAAGTGCAGATGAACGAGCAAAATTATTACAGCCCGGAATAAATAAATTGCAAATAAAGCAGGAGTCAAAAAATATACAGAGATAAATTGTTTAGTAGCTGTAGAATGCAAGAAATATATAATTCAAGTAATTGTCAAATCAGTTTTACTAAGGCCAAGGAATGTTGTAGGTGTGGAAGGTTTCGCAATCCAGATAACTGCCCAGCGAAGAATTGGGAATGTTATTTATGTAAGCATAAGGGTCATACATCCAGGAAGTGTAGATATAGATAAGTGAAGTCAGTCGAGAGGGAATTATGAAGAGGAGGAGTTAGAATAATTCATGTTAGAAAAATTAATAAAATCGGTGAATCAGAGTCGCTGATTGTCAAAGTTATTATTAATGGAGTCAAGGTCAATATGGAGTTGGATACGGGTGCTTGCCGTTCAGTAATGCATTATAAAGACTTCCAACGATATTTAAAAAATTTAGAGTTAAAGGTACCAAAATTTAGTTTAAAGTCTGTTTCAGGGGAAAAGTTGGAGGTTGCCGGTACAATAGATGTTAATGTAAGTTATAACGATGTCTCAAGTGAGTTATGCTTAGTAGTTACCAAATCTGGTGAGCATTTTATACCATTGCTGGGAAGGTGTTGGTTGAATTTTGTATTTCCGGAGTGGAAAAACTATTTATTACAGATAATCAGTCATAGTATGTTATGTCAGGATCGAGTAGTAGTCAGTTGGACTATAAAGGCCAATTAGTCACAGAAATAAAAAGTAGATTTCAAAAACTGATAGTATTAGATAGGTCAAGAAAAATAAAAAACTTTATAGTACAAGTACACTTAAAACAAGGGGTAATACCAATTTTTCAAAAAGGGTATTCAGTGCCATATGCACTTAAGGATCAGGTTGAGTCTGGAATTAGTAAACTTGAAAGTTAGCAGTAGTAGTTGGGCTAGTCCAGTAGTTATTGTACCAAAAAGATCAGAAGTGATTGATACAGACCATTGCCCATTACCTGTTTCGGATGACATATTTGCATCATTGAACGATGGTAAGGTATTTTGTGTTTTGGGTTTGTCAGGAGCATATTAACAATTATTTTGGAAGATAGATCAAAGGAGTACATAATTATTAATACTCACTTGGGTTTGTACCAACCTAATCGTTTGTAGTGTCTAGTGGTGCCTCGATTTTCAGTCGGTTATGGGCAGAATTTAATGGGTATATTAAATGTTAAGTGCTACATTGTTTATGTTATTGTTTCTGGATCTAGTCCAAGATCATGTTACGATAGCTTTATTCCAGTGTTAGAAAGATTCGAAAAGTATAATGTCAGAGTCAATTGGGATAAATGTACATTTTTGAATCTAAGATTGTATTTTTGGGATATGAAGTCAGTAATGAAGGGTTAAACCAGTACGAGAAAAAGTAAAAGCGATTGTCGAAGCCCCACAACCTGAAAATGTTCAACAGTTGCAAGCTTATTTGGGGTTGTTTAACTATTATGGTAAATTTTTTATCAGGATTGTCAGAGAATTTATATACTTTGTACAATCTGTTAAAAAAAGAGTTTAAGTTCATTTGGTCAAGTGAATGTCAAAAAGGATTTGAGTATAGCAAGACTTTAATTACTGAAAATGAATTGTTATGCATTATAACCCATAAAAAGAGTTATGTGTAATATGTGACGCTAGTAGTTATGGAATAGGATGTGTGTTAAGTCATAAAACTTGATTCAATTTATTTCGCTTCAAGTACATTTACTGATGCATAAAAAAATTATTCGCAGTTGGAGCGCGAAGCTTAGAAGTAATCTTTGCGGTGAATAAATTTCACAAATTCTTACATCGGCGTAAGCGTAAGTTCATACTAATAACAGACCATCAACCATTTAAAAGTATTTTTAATTCTGCAAAAGTACCTATTACTGCCGCTACAAAAATACAGCGTTGGGCTTACACTAAAGTGTTAATAAGAAGTTATTGTTGGTGGACAAAAATGAATGATGATATTGAACGTTCAATATTACAAAATTTAAAAAAAACTTGTGAACTAGTTCCTTGGTCAAAAACATCACGAAATTTTGAAAGGGTACATGTGGATTTTTCTTTAAAAAGAATAATACTTACCTGTTAATTATTGATATACGAACGAAATGGTTAGATATCCAAATCCGTTATATCGGACTATATTCGCAAACTATAGAGAAATTGTGTAAAACTTTTGCAATAGTGGGGTTACCAAAATGAATTAGTTAGTGACAATAGCCCTCCTTTTACGTCTAATGAATTTGTAAAATTTTGTCTTGCAAATTGTAATACACCTATTAAGAGTCCATAATATCATCCGCAGCCAAATGGTATAGCAGAAAGAAGTGTGCAAACAACAAAAAAATTGTCGCATATGCAGGAGTTAAAAGATGGTTTAGATGGCATATTAAGTAAACCGATTATAAAAAGGTCTATAGAAAAACTATTACAAAATTTTTTATTCTTGTATCGAAACGCTTCAAACAGTATAGACATGTCTCCAAATGATATGATTTTTAAACAAAAGCCTAGAACTAAATTTGATGTTGTTAAGCCAGTAGTATAGCTATACCGATCCTCACCCACTTTTCTACTATACATTTTCTACGAGTGTTTTTGCCCAAGGTAAATTCACGTACACATTCGTTGTTTCCAGTACAAGGTTTTTCAGGGTCAAGGTCATTAAATCTTACGTACATATTGCCTATGTTAAAGTACAAGTATTTTCAAGATCACATTCCCTGCGTCGAAGTCAAACAACTTTCAAAGTCAAGGTCATCGTACACATTGCCTGTATCAAAGTATTAGGATATCTAAATTTTCCCTGCATCAAGTCTTGTAAAAATGATTAAATCAGAAGGTTAAGGTCTTCGTACACATTTACCACATGGAAGTACATGGTTTTTAAGGTCAAGGTCAGTGTACACATTACCTATGTCAGAGTATATTCCTCATGGTCATTGAAGCTCTCATAAATATTCGCCGCGTTCAAGTCAATGGTTTCCTCAAGGAAAATCACCTGTAGGGCTATCAAATAGATTGTTATCTAGGCCAATGGCTAAAATATATTGATATCAATTTTCAAGATCATAAGTCGTAGAAATCAACCTGCAAGGGTATCCCAACACATGGCAGGTAAAGGTATATAGGAGATTTCTCTTCAAGGTCACGTATACTATAGGATCCAATTTGTAGTTTTTAAGACTATTGTGTACATAATTTACCTACATATATCCTTCAAGGCCACGTATAGTGACCCACCTATTAATTTATTAAGGAAAACCCGCAAGTGAATTAGGTCAAGCTCACGTACACTTCCTCTACATATTCTTAAAGGTCACACCTCAGAACTCAATTTTCAAGCAATTCTGGTCGGGTCAGGGTCATAATTCCGAGAAATCACCTTCATAGGGTATTCAAATAGACTTTTCAATGTGTGGGGATTCTACTTTTCAGGGCCAGATCACCAAAGAATTCCTGGTTGAGACCATGTGTCGAGAAATGTTCAAGGTTAGATAGTAGCATTCCTAATCAATAATGTCACGTGGCTTTCAAGGTCACGAGCAGGGCAGTAATCCGGCTTTGTCACCAGAAAAGTCACGAGAAATCAATTTTCAAGGTTAAAGCTAAACGATAGGTCAAGGTGTTTCTGTATTGGCGCTTTCAAGTAGCTAAATAAGCATGGATTTTAATGGGTGAATACCAAGGTCACCTGTAGTTTCCAGCTACCCCAACCATTTAAATGTCAAGGTAACAATTCTGAGAAATAGAATTTTCATGGTCAAAGGTGATAGAGCCAATCTATTCAAGGTTCTTTTATTGACCCTGTGTCTGCATATCCATGTATCCAGCATCAGTCTCAAAAAAGTTGTAGGTTGATTCCGGATGAATTTTTCAAGGTCAGGTTGATTTTGACCAAGTCAATACCATGTCTTAATCCTAGAAATTAATGGCCACCCTTAGAAGTATCCCGATCTTATTCGATAGTAATACAAGGTCAAATCTTGAGGGGAAATTTTTACCAAGCAGTTCCTGTCCAGGCTTTAAGGTCAAAGTTTATTCTTAAAATTGTCATTGAAGGTGTGAGTGATCCTTGAGAGTAACGTCCTTTTGGCGGGAAATAGTCACCAAACAATTCTTGGCTGAGTCAAGGTCATGTGTTCAAGGTCGACAAACAAATTGTCAAGGGCACACCGTTCAAGTAATTCTTTTGTGTAAGTCTAGATTATTACAACTCCTAGAAATCAATTTCCAAGGTTGCTTGCGAGGGTATTCTTAGAAATCAATTCCCAAGGCTAACCATAGTGATATTCTTAGAATAGGTCAAGGTTTCAAGGTAACACCGTTTTGAAGGAAATTTTCAAGGTTACCAAACAATTCTTAGAATGTAGTCGAGTCAGGGTCATGTGTTAATTCTTAGAAATAAATTTTCAAGGTCACCGCAGGAGCATCGTATTACAAATCAAACAGATTGTTGTCTAAACATGTAGGTTCATGGCTAAATGGAGTCAAGGTCAAAATTTACTGGTATTGATTTTCAGGGTCACCTGTAGTGGCATCATAGTTCATGGAATGATAGATTGTTAGCTATGCTAAAAGTAGATCACGGTTAAATGGGTCTTATATTGGCTAAATGCTCTTCAGGGTCAAATCTAAAAAAATGTAAATTAGGTCATCAGAAAGGGAGAGGGTAGATGTGGAAGTGGTTAAGGTATTTAAGTAGTAATGTGCAAATAAAATTGATTCAATATGTAGATGTGCTACGCTGCTGAATCATGGACCAAAGCTGTAGATGCACGTACAACCGTGTAACGTTTACTTCAAGATTTGACGACACAGATATTTTATGCTGAAAATGAATTTGTTAATCAGAACCACATTATTGGACACTTGAAAAGAAATATGAAAATGGTGTAAAAATATGTCAAAAATATTTAAAGGGTCGATATTGTTTGACTTGTTTAATACAAAAGTTAAGTGCGGCACAACTAGTAGAGTTCACTCTAGATTTGAAGCAGTGGGAAGGTGGGGATACCAGTGAAGATGAAGAAGGGGAACAAGAGGAATATGAAGGGCGTTAGTCAGTTACTAATTATATCTTCTCGATTAGAAAAAGATGTATAATTAAAAAAAAATAAAGACTTTAATTGTTGTTGTTGTTGTGAATATATAGTGTTGTTTTGCATATACAAAGGATGTGTTCATGAGTAGTCTGGGTGCAGTCAGAAAAACAACAAACATAGCAGTGTCCCGAACCATATGTAAACATGATTTAACTAGAATCGTTTCAAAAGTAAAAATGAGCATAATTGACATAACATACATGGTGCTCGCGTCAAAGGGAAACTTATGCATCGAATTACGTGGTTTAATTAAAGTACATTCAAGATGTTATAAATGCTAAGTATAATATTAATTCACATAACACTGTGTGGAAATATTGTACTATCATCCTGCTTCTCTAATGTATAGCATTTACTAAAAATAAAGTTTTTGTGATCGCAATTTAGGTATAAATACCCCACCCTATCCATTTAAGTCAAAGTTTAGCATTACTTGAAGGTTAAATTCTTGGAAATAGCAAATAAGCGTTCCAATTGCTCAATTCTAACAATATAATCGGTTCGTGGAAACAAGAAGAATGATGGGGTTGTTGTCTATGCCAATATCAAGGTTCTTGTATTGACTAAATTGTTGTTTGTAATAATAAAAAGGTTATGCTTACGTGGGTTCATTCTACTGTCCTAACCGCCAGGATGAGGTAGTTTCCCCGAGAACCGGATCCGGTTTCCAAGGACAGATAGCCGTTTCCCAAAACAGGGAGCCGTTTCCCAACACAGGTAACCGTTTCCCTCAGAAAACAAATCAAATAGCTCATTCACCATAGCTGAGGCTAAATTGAACAAAATCATTTCTTAGAAATGCATTATCAAAGTTTATCTTAGAAATCTAGACATAGAATCAGCTCGTGAGGGGTTAAAGTTTATTGCTCCGAAGGGCGTCATATTCTTAAAAATCCAAAATATGGAATCAGTTCGTGAAAATATGAAGGTTGTATCCTAGTACAATTCTTAGAAATCTGAAAGTAGGTCAAGGTACTGATGAGACTAGTTTTTATATTATAGAAAAGCTGGATAATCTGCTTAAATTACCTGCTTTAGGGGTATTTTTTACATTAAGGGGTGGCTTTTCCAATAGTGATAGATACTGGAATAAGTAGACGGGGGTTACCGTCTGGTTTTTGACAAATTCTGTGTTTGAAAAAGCCGCTTTTGAGAAGAAGAATGACTTTTCTGTTGGAAAAAAGCTGGACTTAGAATAAAAAGTAGGTTGGAAACCATGACTAGAATGCGAATTTTTAGTATAAAAGTCTTCATTGTGTGTGCAAGAATCAGTATACTCTTGATTAGCAGAAACGACGAAAGTAGTACGTAAAGTAAGAAAAATTAAAGGAAAAGCAGTAAGTATTGAGCGAAAGAAGCGATTGGAGACGTTAATAAAGCAAGTAAAACCCGATTTGGACTGTTATATAATGAAATCAAAAATGATGAAGCTGTGTATCAGCAATGTGTAATGAGGAACGTGTAAAAATAGTGTTGTAAAGTAGAAGCATGAAAGGTTGAGTGGGTGACAGTATAGTGTTAGAAACGGAGGAGTTTAAACTTTCTGTAAACTTTAATTAAATGAAAATTACCAACATCTCCTTTATGAAAGCAAACCTTTAATATTATTTTAAACAATGATAAACTACTATATCGTTTCACTAATAAAAAACTTTAAGCTAACATATTCATAAATGCCATTTATTGATATAAAAACAATCACGTTTCTTGGTCTAGCGACCTGAATACATTAAAACCAATAAATCTGTAAGTAAATCGATTTTTTTATTAATTTAGGGATCATTTAAATGAGAAACTAGATTTACAATATATATATATATATATATATATATATATATATATATATATATATAAATGTTATTTAATTGACAGAAACATCAAATTTAAATCTATACATTGTTAATTCCCTTTCTATACTGCAATTTATAAAGCTGTTCTTTTATACCTTGCATATAGTCCAAGGCTAGTCAATTTAGGAATAAAATGTGCAGTTAGGTACAGTCCTAATCACATTATGTTTTTCGGGTCGCTAAACCTGACTCTGAAGTTTGAAACGTCCGAATTTGGTCAGTTTTTTAGGTTTTGGGCTAAATCTCGATAATTATGCATTTTTTCGAAAGGATCATGCTTCGCAAAAAAAATCAATTTAAATCTCCCTTTATACAAAGCAAAGTCATTGTATTTTTCATTATAAAACAGAACTTAATAATCGAAATGACCAGCATTTGCAGTTGCGCAGATCCAGTAGAATTAAAAGCCGCCAGAACGACTAAATTTAAAAATTAATTATCGTTGTCTTATTTAAGAAAGGGAAAAATGTTATATAATTGGGATTAAATTTAATTATTGTAATGCAGATTTAGTGTGTTTAGGAATTGTATTTTTGGTCTCTGAATTTATAATAATAGATCAGTTTATTATTGTATTGATGTTAATGAAATATAAAACATCAATTTTCTTTTATGTATGTTAGTTTGTCTTTTAGATTTTTGTCTAAGTCCTATTACTTCATCTTTGTCAATTGTCGTAATATTTACCTTGTTATAATAGTGATCAGTTTTTCTTATTCTTTGTCTAGTAAAGTAAGCTACCGTAGAATGGGGATACTTTGATAATTTTTTTCCTTTAAAGTGAAATATATTTTTTGTTGGTAAAGATAAAAATTAACAAACAAAACTGCAACATCGGTTCTTGGTATTCTACCGATTACCGAAATATGAAGAAAAAAAAAAATCAGTAACTTTTGAGTAAAAAATAAAAAACTGGGTTATCAAAGTTATACGGAGGGTGGTGATACTTTGATCACCTTCGTTTTTCCAACGAAGTATTACAGTATCCCCAGCGTTTAAACATTTGAGTTAAAAAAAATAATTATCTCTCTTATTTTAGCTTTTATAGACAAATTTAGAAGGTAGGGGAGCAATCATAAACCTGAAATTTAAAAAATAAACTTTATGTATTTGAAAATTTAAGCACAACTTAAAAAAACATTCTTTGTAAAGACACCTGTTTTTCTTAACCTAGAAACACTCTAACAAGTAGTTAGGTATAAATGAGTTAAGTTTCATTTAATACTCACAGCCAATTCAATCACATTAATGATTTTGTTAAAAGTGTAAATTATGTTTTCATCACTAATTCTCCGCATGGTTGCCGCAATATCTTTAGAATCGCATTTTCTTTAATTTCTGAGATATCATTGAAGACTCCTCTAAATTTTGTTTTATTTTTATCGACTGATATGAAGTCTACAACTGTGATGACGCTCTCAATCTCGACAATCTGACAAACATATTTGTACGTTTTGTTCCCACTGTTAGATGAAAATGTAACTAAGAAAATTGGCCCACCTGTTAATTTCTGTTATTTTCAGCTGTTTGATTAACGTTGATACTGTCGAACTCAAATGCCTCAACCAAGGATGGTTTCTTTTCATCTTCCTTGTCACCAGATGCTAAATCAATTGCATTTTCGATATGTGCAGCGACACTGCATCCTGGTGGTACAGTAAATCGTTTCCTCAACACGGCCAGGCCCGCCAAATCTTTGTTCTCTTAAAAGACTTGTTACAGTAGACTCTGCGATTTCAGCTGGATTCGCTCTTTCCTGATCAGGAAGCTTCTGAGTAACTACGTTTGGATTAAGTGGGAACAAGCAACAAACCCCAAATTCACTTTTTATATCTCTTTTAATAGCCTCGTATTCACCATTAGTAGTCCGTGATGTTACGCTGTTTAATCTATCTAAACATTTTTTTGGCATGGCGGCAAACATGTCTTTGGAACAGTATTTAGCCGCAAGTTTTAAAGCTTTCAATCCGGTAAAATAGCACTCCAAGCTGTTTTCATTGGGCGAAAGAATGCCACATCAAGTGGCTGACACAAATGAGTCGAATTGGCGACTAAGCATACACAATAAATGTCATTTTCATTGCAAAGTTGTAGTACTTCGGGGTCCATATGCGATAATAAATTGTCGCCTATCAAGGCTTTCCTGCCGTTTAAACGTTTAGCAGGTGGCGGAAATACCGTCTTCAACCATTCCTTAAAAGTTTCACCATCTAACTATCCACTTAAGGTGCGGTTAGAACGTGTTCTTTGACTGCAACAACGCTTTCTACAGCATGGATCTCCCACAGAGCCATTTGTTTTCCATGTTAGTTATATGACTCGGCTGTTTTTATTGGTAAACTGTTTAATGACATATCATTTGAAAGGACAACCTTTTTACTATTATTAAAAAGAACAAAGCTAGTTTTATCAACATTTATTATTACTTGATTATTTTGAAACCATCTCTCAATTTGTTTAATTAACTTATATGACTTAGAATTGAATTCTTGATGTAAATGGAAATGCAAAAGTCGTATGATCTGCATACATTGTAACATGTCCCTCTATGGATAGTGGCAGATCATTAATAAATATATTGAACAGTAGGGGTTCAAGTATTGTGAAGAATAAATAGAACCTAGTGGTACACCAAGAATAATTCGTTTTAAATAAGAATCGACATAGTTATTTCGCAGTCATTACTGTAATCACCAGGCTGACATAATGTTTACGTTACTTAAATAAAACGAATCAAATCATTATAATACTGATACAATCTATAATGTTATCAAGCAATTACAGTTAATAATAAATACATGTAAAATGTACTTACATCTGTATGGCTTACAAAACAGATAATATATATCTATATGAACGAATTAAATTATTATAATATGATGATATGCTGGTGGTTTAATCATCTTTTTATTAATTATATTAGGCTCCCGAACTATATGAATATTTGTCCAAAAAAGTCGCTTAGATAGATTTTGTTCAGTCGCTAAAATGATCACATCCGTAAAATTAAAATTATGTTTACATTAGAAACAGTGAGTCGCCTACGCTGTTTTTTCTTTCTTATTTGTTTTATCGTGATATTATAATAATTTAATTCGTTAATATAGGTATATATTATGTGTATCTGTTTTGTAAACCATATACAGAGTTAGTATAAAGTATGGAACCCCCTGAGTATCTCCTCAAAGGTTTATTATTTTTAAATAAAATTGGGCATCCCTTTCTAAAAAGATCCAAGAAATCCAAAAATGCAATCAGATTTACTGTATCATTTCCGGTTATACCGGATATAAATATCAACTTTCTCATTTTAAATGGAACACCCTGTATATTTTTACATTATTGAATACCTTGTTTAATTTTGGATACAATGAACCTCTACATCCATATTTTTATTGCCCGGCAACATGCTTTTGGGAAGTGTTGTAAAATTATTTCGATTATCGATGTTCTTGGGTTATCACTAATGAAAACAAATCTTGAAAATCCGGCAACTTAACTATTTATTAATTTTAACAAAAATAACATGAATTACAAAAATAATGTTCAAAATTACGCCCTTCTGCTATCTGAAGACCTAAACGGTCTTCAAATTCTTGCAAAGAATTTTGCAAAAATTTTTTCGGCATTTGTAGCAATAAGTTTCTTATGCGTAACTCTAACTCATTCAAATTTGTGGGTCTATTTCTGTATGCTTTATTTTTCAAATAACCCCACAGAAATAAATCGAGAGGTGTTAGATCAATTTTATTTAACAACAATAAACGGTTGATGGGATACTCAGGGGGTTCCATACTTTATACTAACTCTGTAGATGTAAGTACAATTGTGTAGCCGTAACAACTTAATATGTTTTAAAAAAATTTCAACTATCGTAAATTTTACATGTATTTATTGTTAACTGTGATACCTTGAGGGGGCTGTGTCAGATAGCATTTTATATAATTGTAATGATGTCTATAATTTTATAATCAATGTTTTAATAATTTACGTCAGCGTTGGTTATGTTGCAATAGTTGATTGCTTTAGTAGTCCTATAACCGACTAATATATATATATATATATATATATATATAATATATATATATATATATATATATATATATATATATATATATATATATATATATATATATATATATATATATATATATATATATATATATATATAGTATGTCCCCGGATCGACTTTAAAAGAGGGAAAATTCTCTTATTTTTGATTTCTCAGAAAATTTCATTCTTGATGATTTGCCCTGCTTGTTTTCAAACCCCCGAAACACAAATTAATTTCTATTTTACTCGTATGGTTCTCGAGATAATATCATTTTTCTTGAAAAATTGGACTTAGAATGTTTTTCCTAATTTTTAGGGGTAACTTTAGTAGGCGGATTTCATTGAAAAACACCACTGACAGAAATTGTCAAATGTGATAATTCTGTTGAACTGCAAATTAATTCATGCTAATTTAAATTCTATGCTATAATGTTGACTTTACAACAAAGAATTTATCTAATTCAATGTTACGCAACTGGGGAAGAGTGCTACCGAGTTGTTATCAGAAAATTCAACCAAAAATACCTGGAGGTTGCCATTTCGAATGCCGGAGCAAAAAACTTGGTAACTAAATTCCTTCAAACAGGCTCGGTTTTAAACCTAAAGAAGCCAAAGAAGTTGTTCGATGAAGAAGATGCTGCTACTGTTCTCGCCGTTCATTCCACAACAGAAGTTCCGAGGTTGTCTTTAAGAAGGAGGGCACTACGAATTGGGATAGGTAAATCTCATTTACAAAGAATCTTCAAGGAGAACAAAATTTTACCATTTAAGCCGCAATTTAGGCAAACTGTAGAGAACGGCGATGAAGCCAAACGTCTGGATTTTTGTTTGGAAATGGGCAATAGAGTTTTGGAAGATTCGAATTTTCATAAACGAATAATGTTCTCCAATGAATCGACCTTTTCAACTAACGGAGTCGTTTCCTCCCAACATTGCCGTTACTGGAGTAGGACGAATCCAAACTTCCGAATTGCTAGTCGCAGACAATGTTTGAAAAAAGTTAATGTGTGGTGTGCGGTTTCGTACCATGGAATTATTGGCCCATATTTTTTTGATCAAAATTTAAACCGTTATTCATATTTGGAAATGTTGCAAAATTTTTTAACTGATAAACTGGATGAATTACCATTGAACTACCAATTTGAAATGTTCTTCCAGCACGATGGGTGCCCTGCTCATTATGCCGGTACTGTTCGCCAGTGACTCAATACAGAGTTCCATGATAACTGGATAGGAAGAGATGGTCCCATTTTATGGCCTCCGAGAAGTCCTGATCTCACAATAATGGACTTTTATCTGTGGGGTCCTTTAAAACAAATTGTGTACAGTGAGCCATTAGACAATGATGAAGAGCAATTGAAAAATAGGATACGGAATGCTGTTCAGCCCCTATCAATCGAAGAAATAAGGCGCACTTTCAATGAATTCAGAGCTCGCATTGAAATCTGTGTGGAAAAAGGAGGAGCATTATTCGAATAGAAAATTAATAGTTCAGTTTTTTGAGAATTTCATTTCATTTTACCATCAATTGTTAAATTTATTAATTAAAACTTATGAGACCAATTTGATTTTTCCTTTGAAAAAAACCAATTTACTTCAAAAAATTACGAAAAGCTCGAATTTTTCAAGAAAAATGATATTATCTCGAGAACAGTTTGAGTTAAATAGCAAGTAATTTGTGTTTCGGGGGTTTGAAAACAAGCAGAGCAAATCAGTAAGAATAAAACTTTCTGAGAAATCAAAAATAAGAGAATTTTCCCTCTTTTAAAGTCAATCCGGGGACATACTGTATATATATATATATATATATATATATATATATATATATATATATATATATATATTGCTTGCTTATAGTTATTGTTGGTATTGCAGTCAACGGGTTCTAATAAAGAAAACTTATTTCTATCAAGCTTTCGAATCTTTATTGGTTCTTCATCAGGATATCTAATGAATAATTAAATACGTTTTACAAACAATTATTAAAAAATATACAAACATTTTACAATTACGAGATTCTTTTAAATAAATTGGCAACATACGAACTTAGTATATAAATATAAAGTCCATTTAGCTGTGGTTTCTAGAGGGAGCCAGCGGCAACCATTTCGAGCCTTTAAATCGTTGCAACTTTTTTGTGCTACACTGTATTCCATTTTCGATTCTTCTATCTTTTCTGTTAAAAAAAGTTGTATTTTAGTGAAGTCGCTAGGAGCAACCCTTTCCGAGAAAAACGCATTTAAAACTCACAATGCTTATTTATTCAAAACTAACATTTGTAAGGAACACTAAAATATCCAACATTAAAAAAAGAAAAGAAATTAATATTAAAAGTAAACATGTTCGTTTGATAATAACTGTTCAAAATGCCAAAAAAAAACCCCGTATACGAAATTTCATGAAATTATTTCGACACTGTCGAAAGATATTGCAGAAAACGCTATTTCTTTTTCAACTTTAACACCCTGTACCTCGGAAACGAAGCATTTCGGACCCATGTACATATGAACTTTATTGCTTAGAATGATGAGTTCTAGTACTCCTTTAATTTTGGCTGATTAGATAAGATTATCTGATTAATTTTGATGCACGCGTGGTGTTCGGTAGATATATATATATATATATATATATATATATATATATATATATATATATATATATATATATATATATATATACCGAATACCACGCGTCATATAATCAGATATCTAAAACGTTGTTTCTTATGAAACCGCATTCGTTGGTTTTTTCTGTTGGTTAAAAGAAGAGCCCTCTTCCTTTGGAGTCGGGCTCTTTTAATTAACAGAGAAAACCAACTCATGCAGTTTCTAGGCAACACCGCTTTTTCCCGGATTATGGATAATGATGAAAATTATTTCTAAAATTATTATTCCGAAAATTATTATAATTTCTATTCGTGTTTGAAGTTGTAATTGACACAGGGGTTGATTTGACCTTTACTCTCTTTCCGAATACTTCAGTATTAGAGGGGTATCTTGTAGGTACTGGCCTACTTGTAATATTAATTGGTCCACGAGGAAATTAATTTGGTTGTTTAAATTATCATTATTTATAAACACCGGACGTGGTGAATTAAAATTAGATCTTTGATTAAAACTAATTGAAGGATTTGAGAATTTCCAATAAGTTTATTGGGTGTTGAATTCCTTTGTTGAAATTGATTTTTGGGAAATTGCTTATTTGGAGTTCGTTACCGCATAAAATTCATAAAATTGGTTTGTTGTTTATAATTATCATAATCTCTTAATTTTAATAGGCAATCGTCTAATGAATTTACAGTTTTATACATAATGAATAAATGATATGGTTCAAGTAATCCTGCAATATACGTGTCTGAAGCCCTATTATTAAATGTACTATTTTTAACTTTTTTTAATTCTTCGTTATTTTCGCAAATATTTATGTGTTCTAATAATTGTTGCAACTTAAATATAATTCGTTCATAATATTGATGATATGTTTCATTTTGTAATCAATAGCACGTAAGTAAATCGTTTTCTAACACATTTTCATTTCTACTATCACCAAAACGATTAATTTACGTCTTTTTGACTTGTGTCTAAGTTGTACAATCTGATATGACTAATGTATCTCTAGCCGCCCCTACTAATTCAGAACAGCAAATCTCAAATAATAATTGATTGAGTGTACAATCTTCTTGGCCCACTTCTTGATTAATTGATATAAAGATTTATAAACCTGTCGGCCTGTTGTAAGAAGTATTACAATTTTTTTACTACCTCCTTCATATTGAGGAACTATTTCTCAAGCAAATATTTATCTCAGAAAAATTCATTGTTTTATATTTTGAAACAGTATTCCTTAAATTAATTAAACTAGGTAATTCTATTGGTGATCTATCTCGAATAATTCATGTATATTATTTATAAAAATTAGGAAAATAAAAGGGAACTTACAGAATAACAGTTGTTAACTGCATTGCCTTGATGCCTAACGGGTTGTCCAATGGATAGTAGATCTGTAGATTGCTCTGGTTATCTGCTCAGGTGAAGTCCGTCTGAAGATGAAGTGCTTCTGGCTTAATCCGAGTGAGTTTTTCCAACAGGAACTTCCGGATGGTTCGGATGGTCAGTAAAGTACTGAAATACAACGGAGAATACCGTTTAACTCATCCTTTTCGCAGCGCCAATAGTAGATTATGAAACTAGTTTATAATGCAAGGGATTATGGCATGAGTGATTTCGTTTCGCTCAGGCGGTAATATTACGAATGCCATAATAGCGAATTATAAACGAGTTTCATACGCTATTTTATCGTCGACTAGCAGAGTTTATTTTTTCTATTTTGCTTCATTAAAAATTATTAAAAAGCAATCCTTCAACGATTTAATGTTTAAAAATTATTAAAAAGCAATCCTTCAACGATTTAATGTTGTTACTATGGTTTTCGATATCCGGAAATTCTAATTGTACTATTAATACTAAATGATTAAAGTTCCCGTATCTACTTAGTTATTAGGACGACTTTATGGCACAACATTATGGCACGCTGTGCGTAAAGTGATATATTATTAATGATTTTGACATTCATAATCACAGCATTCTGATACTAGCCGACGATAAATATAATTTTTAATGGTTTAATAAGTTTATTTTTAAGTATCGTATAATGAGAAGGCACTAACCAACTATTAATATGAAATCTTACTCGTCTATCTATTGTGAAACGTTTTCATAGCTTCATTTATCTGTCCTGATATTTCTTAGTAACACTGCATGATAATAGTGCTTTTATAAATTCATTAATTCGTTGTGATAATAGTTATTAATACCTTATCTAATAGTATGAAAAAATCATTAGATACATTTCTTAATAAAATGCATGATGCTATGATGCAGCATTTATGTACTATATATATATATATATATATATATATATATATATATATATATATATATATATATATATATATATATTGACAGGGTGACCCAAACTCGATGGCCAAAACGAAAACAGCTGATTCCTCTGGCCAAAAGAACAAAAATTGTTAATACAGGGTGTGTCTATTGTTGATGGTTTCCAAGATGTTAACTTTTTTTTAATTTTGTCTATTTCGTGGAATTATTTTTTAAATCACGCTGTATCTTCCAAACTAGAAGAGTTACAAGAAATCGCATTAGGAGAAATTTGTAGAAAATGAAAGTGCCTTAAAGAATATTCGAGACAAACTCATCATTCAACATTTTTAATGACATAATGAATTCAGAAATGATGTTTTTTCAAATCCCAAGACAAATTTCCAAGAGGCATATTTTTCCAATAGAGATGGATTTGATACATGGCCGATAAAGGAAAAACTTCCTTTTTTCATAAGCTTCACAACGATATGAAAAAAACTTATGGTTGACGTACTAATTACTGAATTGTTACAGGAATACACCTCAGGAAAAACTTTTAGAGCATAAAATTACCTTCAAAAATATGGTAGAGTAGATGAGAATTGACGATTTGTCCCTCACTTTTCAATGAATCTGTACATTTACGGCAAGAAATACTTCTCCTTTACTGATATCTTTTCATCACCGTAGCAACGACTTGACATTAGTAAGTTAGTTGTCAAAATTTGTTTGCTATTACAGTTTTGCTGATTTCAATACGTGTTCTTTCTGTTGTAGTGATATTGTAATTTAGTTTTTGAGTCGTTCTTGTTCTTGTTATTATTATTATTCTTGTTCGTGTTCGTGTTTTCCTTCCTGAGTCATGTTTTCAAATGAGGAATATGCCGATATTCATTATTATTATGGTGTTGCCCAAGGGAATGCGAGTGAGGTTGCTAGACTGTATGCAGCTGCTTTCCCAAGAAGAATTCATCCAGAAAGGAGAGTTTTGTCTAGAGTACACACTGCTCTAAGAGACAGAGAGGATCTTTTAGGATCCTAAGAGATCAAGAGGAATTTCATAATGTTGAGAGGATTGACGACGTAATCTAGCATTTCGAAGCAAATCCTGAGACTAGCTTGCGGCGGTCATCCAATGTATTGCAGATGCCACGAGAAACAATACGGAGAACTGTTAAGGCTGACGTATGACGTGCGTATCACGTGACGGGAGTTCAAGAACTTTTAGATGGAGATCTAGGTCGGCGGATTGAGTTTTGCCAATGGTATCTCAATTCAGTTAGGAATGATCGAGATTTCCAAAAAGCAATCTTGTGGACGGATGAGGCCACCTTTACAAGGTCAGGCATCTTCAATATCCATAACACACACGTCTGGGCACATGAGAACCCACATACTATGAGACCAACTAGCTTTCAACACCAGTTCAAAGTTAATGTTTGGGTTGGTTTACTTAACAATCAACTTATTAGTCCATATATTCTGCCAGATAGAGTCAATTCAGTGAATTTTTAGAATCCCCTTCAAGAAAACCTCCCTGAATTGATGGAGGTTTCATTGGCAACAAGAGCAGATATGTGGGTTCAACTTGATGGTTGTCCTGCCCACTACGGAAGAGGTGTGAGAGATTGGCTAAACGAACATTATCCCCAACGTTGGATTGGAAGAGGTGGTACAGTGGCGTGGCCTCCAAGATCTCCAGATCTCACCCCTCTGGATTTCTTCCTCTGGGGATCTCTCAAGGAATTGGTCTACAGCACTGAACCAATAACCAGGGAAGAGCTTATTGAAGAAATTCATAGATCAAGTCGGCTGATAACACAGACAAATTGCTTCAGCGACAGCTTCAGTACGGAGACGGAGTGTCCAGTGTATAGCAGCAAACGGCAGTCATTTTGAAGCAACTTTTGACAATTGAATAAAAGGTTCGAAAGTACTTAATTTTGGCCACAGGAATCAGTGGTTTCAATTTCACCATCGAGTCCAGGTCACTCAACATTGTTATTATCTATTATTTTGATTTATTTGATTGTGGTACCTCGATTAAATCTTGAGATTTGAAAAAAAAACTCATTTGTGAATTCATTATGCCATTCAAAATGTTGAATGATGAGTTTGTCTCAGGATTTGCTTCGAAATGCTGGATTACGTCGTCAATCCTCCCAACATTATGAAATTCCTCTTGATCTCTTAGGATCCTAAAAGATCCTCTCTCTTAGAGCAGTGTGTACTCTAGAGAAAACTCTCCTTTCTGGATGAGTTCTTCTTGGGAAAGCAGCTGCGTACAGTCTAGCAGCCTCACTCGCATTCCCTTGGGCAACACCGTAATAATAATGAATATCGGCATATTCTTCATTTGAAAACACGACTCAGGAAGGAAAACACGAACACGAACAAGAACAATAATAATAACAAGAACAAGAACGACTCAAAAACTAAATTACAATATCACTACAACAGAAAGAACTCGTATTGAAATCAGCAAAACTGTAATAGCAAACAAATTTTGACAACTAACTTACTAATGTCAAGTCGTTGCTACGGTGATGAAAAGATATCAGTAAAGGAGTCATATTTCTTGCCGTAAATGTACAGATTCATTGAAAAGTGAGGGACAAATCGTCAATTCTCATCTACTCTACCATATTTTTGAAGGTAATTTTATGCTCTAAAAGTTTTTCCTAAGGTGTATTCCTGTAACAATTCAGTAATTAGTACGTCAACCATAAGTTTTTTTCATATCGTTGTGAAGCTTATGAAAAAAGGAAGTTTTTCCTTTATCGGCCATGTATCAAATCCATCTCTATTGGAAAAATATTCCTCTTGGAAATTTGTCTTGGGATTTGAAAAAAATCATTTCTGAATTCATTATGTCATTAAAAATGTTGAATGATGAGTTTGTCTTGAATGAATTCAATATTCTTTAAGGCAATTTCATCTTCTACAAATTTCTTCTAATGTGTTTTCTTGTAACTCTTCTAGTTTGGAAGATACAGCGTGATTTAAAAAATAATTCCAGTAAATAGAAAAAATTAAAAAACAGTTAACATCTTGGAAACCATTAACAATAAACACACCCTGTATTAACAATTTTTTGTTCTTTTTGGCTAGAGGAATCAGCTGTTTTCGTTTTGGCCATCGAGTTTGTCACCCTGTATATATATATATATATATATATATATATATATATATATATATATATATATATAATATCCTTAGTCAGTTTTTTGAATTAGTATTCATGATTTTTTTTATAAAGTATAAAATCGAAAAATTTTATGTACATAAAAAAATTCCCCCGGATGGGATACGAACCCATGTATTCTCGTTGTCTACACGAGTGCTCTATCAACTGGGCGACAAGGTTTATGAATTCGCCCGCATATTGCCAAAGTTGCTTACACGACAAGTATCTAATTATTTTAATAATACTTGCTATAAACAAATTTTAAATAGTAATCCTTAGTCATTTTATTTTATTAGCATTCATGGTTTTGTTTAAAATATAAAATTTAAAGTTTATATATGTTACGCCGAATCCGCGAAAGTGCATGATACATGTAAACGGCAAAATTTTGCCCAATCCATGGAATCGACAATGACTTTGCTTATTACATGAAAACGTGCTAAGCATTGCTGACTACATGAATGATATTGTTGCCTACTACACGTATACGGCAAAATTGAATATTATAGGTTATGTTCTTCAAAGTTATAATGTTATGACAAGTGCGCAAGTACTTTTAGTGCTGTTATTAAGGTTTTTACCTGTTAAAAGGGGCGTAAGAAAATGTCTGAAATTACAACGGCAGAAAGGAAAAGTCTCTTGTGGACGGAAAAGGAGGAAAACGAAGTAATGCAAATTTTAAAATCTATAAATTAACAACAACCTAATGTCAACAAAGATCGCAAATTTTATCATATAAAAAGTTCATTTAAATTAATAAACTTAGCAGAAGTAATGAAAGTGTGTCGTATTAAAGATAACAGAATTATGATAACCAAGAATCATGCAGTGTATATTATCCGAGACTTGCACGTGGCTTGCGGACATAAAGGAGAAAAGAAAACATACAAAAAGGTTGCAGAACACTATGCAAATATTCCGATGTTCATGATTAAAAGGCATATTCAACAATGTGAGCGTTGCACAGAAAAAACTAAAAAAGTACACAAGCTGGCATTGTAGTTCGTCCGTTAGTTACCCGAGATTTGAATCAAAGAGCACAAGTGGATTTAATTGATTTTCACAGTTTACCTGACGGTTCATACAGGTGCATAATGCACTATAAAGAACATATGACGAAGTTCAGTTTATTGAGGCCTTTGACTTCTAAGCAAGCAAGTGAAGTAGCAAAATAGTTCTAATATACAGGGTGTCCAGAAACTCTACGGACAAACTTTGTGTAGTGATTCTAGACCCAAAAATAAGAAAAAAGTTCATATAAACCCAGGTCCGGAAATGCTTCGTTTAGGACCTACAGGGTGTGAAAAAATTTTATTTTCCTCGGTTTCATGTTAATTTGAAATTTGGGACGCTGTATCAACAAGAGTAACAACAAATGTCATAAATACATTTGTGTATCTAAGCAACAACTTGTCATTTTGTTTTAGTCAAAGCCTGCTAAAATGGCAAGAGATTGAATAGCTGGTTAAATAAATTAAACTGTTCATCAACCAATATCTTGAAAACGGTTGATCTGAGAGGCATCGACCAAGTATACTTTTTTTGCTTAAAACTGAAAAGGGAACAAACTAATTCAAACGGAACGTCAATATACCGGGTGGTAAAAAAGTTAAGGCCAATTAACTTTTAGCATACCAGTGTAGATGCCTGCGATACCTTCAGAAATAATGTGGAAATAATTCCAGGGATTCGCCGCTCATTATCAAAATGAGTAAGATTATGTGTCGAAACAAATGGTCATTATGTGGAACACCTTTTGTAACATTTATTTTTTTAGTTTTATTATTTATTTCTTCATTTTCGTTCTTAAATTCAAAGTTAAAATAAAAATGCAAACATACGTTACTTTGATTTTTAATTCCAATTAGCTAAAGATTATAGGGAATTAAATTGAACTGTTCATCAACCAATATCTCCAAAACGGTTGATCTGAGAGGCATCAACCAAGTATACCTTTTTTGCTTAAAACTGAAAAGGGAACAAACTAATTAAAACGGAACGTCAATATACCGGGTGCTAAAAAAGTTAAGGCCAATTAACTTTCAGCATACCACTGTAGATGGCGCCCTCTGCAGGCAGCATCAAAATCAATAAAATATTTAAGTTTCTCGACCACAAAAACCCCCGTGCTCCAAATTTCAGGACCATATTCAAATTTGTTCGTAAAATATTGCCATAAAACCGAGGAAAATAAAATTTTTTCACACCTTGTAGGTTCTAAACGAAGCGTTTCCGGACCTGGGTTTATATGAACTTTTTTTCTTATTTTTTGGTCTAGAATCACTACGAAAAGTTTGTCCGTAGAGTTTCTGGACACCCTGTATAGTACTAGAATTTTTCTGGTTTTAATATAATACCCATGATTTATTATTATATTAGAAAATCTGCATTTTGTAACTTTTCAATAAAATCAATTTGCATTCTACAATGATTCTGTTTAGTTGATAGTAATTATCAGATAATGGGATAACTAGTTTGCAAATTTCATGAAATATGCAACGAGGTCTTCAAAAAATGCTTAATTCATGTAATCTGCAAGTAAGGGGCCTATTGCATGAATTAGGCAAAATTTTGCCGCTTACATGTATTATGCACTTCCGCGGATTCGGCGTAACACACACACACACACACACACACACATATATATATATATATATATATATATATATATTCCTCCGAATAGGATTTCGAACCCATGTCCTCTGGTTGACTAGAATCTTTTTATGTGTATAAAATTTTTCAAGCACAAGCACTAGCACAAACGCAAACGCAAACGCAAATGCAAGCGCAAAAGCAAGCGCAAGCGCAAGCGCACAAGCACAAGCACAAGCACAAGCACAAGCACAAGCACAAGCACAAGCACAAGCACAAGCACAAGCACAAGCACCAGCACCAGCACCAGCACCTGCACAAGCACAAGCAGAAGCACAAGCACAAGCACAAGCACTACCACCAGTACAAACAAACACAAACAGTAAAAAAAAATTTATGAATGCTAATTCAATAAGACGACCAAGGATTATGCATGCCAGGGCGCCTAAATTACTCAAACGAAGATTATTTAAATTTATTTATTATTTATGGATAATGTGTTTTATCAAGAACATGTGACACAGTTGCTATTGTATGTCCACATAAGCAGAAGCCATCGTCATGTGCAGTTCAACTAATTATACAGAATTTCAAGAACTTTTAGGGATTCACGGCTTACTTGATTTTCAAGCTACTTGATTTGACTTGACTTGAAATGAAGTCAAGCTCAAGTCAAGTAGTTACTATCAACTATCAAGTCAAGTCAAGTACTTATATATCAAGTACTTGGAAAATCAAGTAGTTTGACAAGACTACTGACTTTTTATTTAAAAAACAGAAATTATGGGAAAAACGTTTTTTATAGTTTGACTGCCATTAAAATTATTCCAGTATTAGCCGATTTTAAAACCTTCTACCTTAATACACTACAGCAATTGCTTAATTAAAATAAATAAATAGTTTCTGTAATAAAGAGCTTCTTATTTTTTATAAAACTTAATCTTTCATTCAAATCAGATACATATTCCAACAGGAAAGAAAAAATAAAACACATATCTGTATATATCGATTTAAATATTAAATAAAATATTTTTAGTTCATTTTATTTAATATTCAAGCAGTTTTAGTGCCGTCGATGTTCATCCAAGAGTTAAGGCACATGCGGCTTCTGATGGACACCCAATCTGTTGCGAGTTATAGTGGCAGTTAGTGCAGCCCTGGAAAACTGCTTTTCAACAGGAGCAGAAGTTGCTGGCATTGATAAAAATCCTTTGTCATTACGGATAAATTTGGAAAAACGGATTCGTACCTTTTCCACCATCCTAAGATATCTTGTGAACTGTTAACTCGTGGATCAGACAGGTATTTGGCTATTTCATAACGCCAACCCATTTCATATTTTCGATTAACAGGAGACTTCTTAAATAAACCGAATAGATCAATGTCGTTACAATCACTACTTTCTTGGTCCGTTTGTACAGATGACGCTGGTAGTAGGCCAGAGTCGGGCCAAAAGTACTTTGCTTTGAAAATTTTTTCAAAACGTTTGACTGCATCCACTAACAAATCCATTCCTCAGTTGTACTAGAAAATGTTTTCACTCTATATATCCAAGATTAAAAACGCAATACTTTCAGTTGCTTTTCTTGTAGTGTTTGATAATTTTATTTCTCGCCGCTTGAATGCTACGTATTAATTTTTCATCAGTTTCATCTCTTTGTGGATCATTGTCAAGTCCATAGGCCCAGGTTTCTAGTTTATCTAGAAGCATACTTATGCCAATTATTAACGTAGGCAGTGTACAATAGGCTTCGCCTTCTGATGTTGTAGGTATTTAGAAACTCATTCTATTAACGACCATTCTACATCTGTTATCTTCATATTTTCAGCATTATCACAAAGGATGTACAAAGCCTTTTTTAAATTAAGCTCCATCGTAGCATTTCGACGGTGGAGTTCCATCTTGTGATAACGTTATGGTTATTTTAGGTTCACGGTATTGCAAAATTTTTCAAAAATCTTACTTAAAACCTCAGAATTTTTCAATTTCTTAGCTAAACTATAAATTTTTTTTTACTGCCGAAGTTAGTTCTTCGATCATTTAATCATTGCATTCATCTATGTCCGACAGAGTATTCTCTGCCTCTTCATAGTCTGAATCGATTATTTTCATAAAATCTCTAGCACCCAAATTTAAAATGTGAGCAAAACACATAAAGTGCATATTTTAGGGTCAATGTCACAAATAAAACTTTTCAACTCCTTAATAAAGGTGAAATTGCTGTTTGTGTTAACTCGTACAACTACAAGACATCAAAAAACGATTTGGCTGTTGAACGTCCTGTGTGTTGGCCATGTGCTGGAACAAACTCTAAAAGGATGGAATGGAGGAACCCAATTATTATCGATGAAATGGGCAGTAATTCCGTAGTATCCTTTCATAGTAAAAGAAGACCAACCATCTGTTGTGAATGAGATTTTTGTATTGCATTTTAAAAAAAAATCTTAATGCTATTTTTGCCACTTCAAACGTGTTCATTGTCAGGGAGTTCATTTGGTTCCTACCAGGTAAAGTTACTTTTGGGTTCAAATACTTATATAATTTTGCACTTATTTCATCTTCGAAAAAATTAAGAGGGGTACTTTCTCACTGTGTGTTCCACAAGTATTTTGGAAATTTTTCTTGCTGGAAATATGAAGCATCGCCCTGAAAAACATGTGAAAGTTGAAATACAAATTATATAGGTACCATCTTTGACTTTTTAAAACTAGATCATTAGGCAATCTATTACAACCTACCATTGGTTTGAATTTGCAAAATGTTTGCAAATTAAGCATTAATTATAATGAAATATATTCATAAAAGCTTCAAATTTACTTTATAAAAATAATCAGAGAAATTACAAACTTCATGGGCACCTTGAAACTCAACTTAAACTAACAATGAGTTGCAACTGTTAACTTTATTTTAATTTGAAGTCGAATTTTTAACATTCAGACTTATATTAGCAACTTTAATATTCGTATTTTTACATTTTAGGTTAAAAAGTGAATCTAAAAGTTCAAATATTTTGAATTACGAATCTGAAAACTGATATTCATATCCCAGTCTTAGATTCAAGGGTTGGTTTCGAATCCTGGATTCCGGTTTCCGTCGACAGCGCTAATAACTACGTAAACTTTTAAAAAATAGAAAATGTATACATTCGCAAAATGTGTGTTTAAAATACACAACACGAAATAAAATGCTTGTTTATTTGCAATATAAAAGTACTGGTGTTGATGTCTAACCTTTTCATTTATGGCAATGCCGCTAGGCCAATTCAAAATGCCCTTTTCTTTGGTAATGATTGTCATGCTCGTGCTTACAGTTGAAGCTGAGTCAACGGCGCCGGCGTCTGTAAAAGCTGCTTTTTTAAAACGATGGAGTTTGTTGTACATAGTGTGCATTTTCCTTGTTTGTCCGTCTTCTTCGTGCTCTTTGGATCTTGCTCCACTATCAAATAATCCGTTAGTTTTTACTGTTCAACAGATCTACGTTTTTTACGCGTCGATTTTTGAACGTGTTCGGAATGCTCAGATGAACTTTCACTGTCTTCAACCACATATTCTGAGCCGATGCTCTGATAAGGTTCCGTTTCTATTTCTGATAAATTACTCATTGTCTTTTTAATAAAGTATCGTGTCAACGAACACTCGCACATTACTCTGTTCTCATTTAAACCGATTAAACGTTACGCATACCTATTCAACGTTTCAGTTATGTAAATATCTTACTACGGTAATATTAAACGCGCGCATGACCCTGTTACCACGAAAAAGAATTAATAATTTGAGCGTTTTCGTGTATTGTCGGTTTGTTATCAAGTAATATCAAGCAGCTTGAAATTACTTGATATCAAGTCAAGTAGTAACGAAAGAAAATCAAGTCAAGTAGTGAATTTTTGAAAAGCTTGATTTTCAAGTCAAGTCAAGCAATTTGTACAAATGTCACGCTACTTGACTTGATGAATCTTGAGTCCGTCAAGGCAATAGTACAAAGAAATAAATCGCTTGTCAATAATGAAACTCCATGTCTGCAAGACAGGAGGTGTTAGAGCCAGAGTTGTCCAAGTTAACAGTTCACAGAATATTGGGACAAAATAAATTTCACCCATACACATTTTCCATTGTGCAACGTTTAAAAGACTGATTTTCCTAGACGAGTGCCATTTTGTGAATCTATGGTAATTTGGGCGCAAGGTAACAATTTTTTTTTAACAATATCATTTGGATAGAGGAAGCCAAATATACAAAAAATCGCCATAAATCTCATTATTATAGTGATTCGAATTTAGATGTATTTAGAGAACAATATTTTCAAGAATCTCTGCATTTTAACGTTTATTGTGCGGTAAAAAATGATACCGTCGTGGCACTACATTTTTATCAAGAAAACTTAAATGGTTAGTTAGAGTTTAGAATTTTTGCATCATTCTAGATATAAAATGTACCTATTAAATTGTAGGTGAAGGCTATTGGAATATTTTGCCAAATTTTGAATCGGTCTACTTAGACAATTTGCCGGTAAATGTTCATAGAGACCTGTTTTATCAACATGACGGTGCGCTTCTACATGTTGTATATAATATTTTCTTTCTAAAAAATTCATAATAAAAACAAGCAACATCAGTCAATTTAGAATGTTTGTCATTACAAAGACATTAAATAGCCTTTTTGTCTAAAATAACTAGGGAAGCAAATAATCGACTATTAAGAAATCTTAACTGGTAACTTATGCAGTTAACTGCAATGACATACTAAGAGGGCTTCAATAAGCAACTTTTAATTATAAACTTTTAGGAAACACTCAAAGACAAAATAGTAACAGTAAAAGAAAAAGTTTTTGAGAACCGCTGATAAGATCGTTTCTAGGGTAGAGACTCGAAATGTCTACCGCGCACTTCGACACAGGTTTGTGCGCGGCGAATCCAGTTTTGGGATAACAGTGGAAAATGTTGCTACAGCAATGTTAATTCGTTCACGTAGTTCATCTTCATTGTTCACTTCCGTGCGCTGTTTGATGTAGCCCCATAAGAAAAAGTCTGTCGGATTTAAATCAGGGCTGCGCGGAGGCCACGGAA
The DNA here is from genome assembly GCA_036346205.1 of Vesta saturnalis. NCBI lineage: Eukaryota > Metazoa > Arthropoda > Insecta > Coleoptera > Lampyridae > Vesta > Vesta saturnalis. Next base: position 1,798,556 of record JARFJB010000912.1, read on the forward strand.
TTGGTCCACCCTGGCCTACCCATTTTTGCGGAAATGTGGTGTTAAGATAATTACGTAGAGTACCACTAAAATGTGGAGGACAGCCACCATGCAGAAACCACATATCTCGGCGCAAATTTAACGGGACATTTTCTAAAAGTCCCGGTAGCACATCTAGTAGAAAAGCAAGGTAGGATTCCCCATTAAAACGCACAGTCATTTTATATGGGCCTATTAGAGTATTATTAACAATGCTGGCCCAAACAAACCGTTGTTGAAACCAGCTCTGACAAATATCATGTGGGTTTTCTTCAGCTTATAGATGTGCGTTGTGGAAATTTAATGTCCCATCCCTGGTAAAACACGATTCGTCGGTCGCTAATATCATTTTCGGAAAATTTGGATTTCGGGTATACTGATGAAGCAGCCATTCACAAAATCGTTGGCGCAGAGGATAATCAGCTGCCAAGAACCCTTGAACCCTCTGGAAATGATAGAGGCGTAAGCCATTCATTTTTAAGGTTCGCCAAGACATCCACTGCGACACTCTTAGCGCCCGTAAAATTTCTCGAGTACTCAATGAAGGTGCGTCATCTATCATACCCAAAAAGATTGTAACACAAGAAACAATCGCTGATTACAATAATGCACTCTGATTTATCGAAAAATTGTATCTTTTAATTAAAATTGTGAACTAGTACCAGTGGTTTTTCATAAGTGGGCGGTAATTTTTAAAATACTGTAGTTTAGTTATTATTGGGTTTCGCCTGTTAGTTTACTAAGAAAAATTGTTCAGTTTATCGCCCTCTATTAGCACTTTCATTTAACTGCATAAGTTACCAGTCACCCATATATATATATATATATATATATATATATATATATATATATATATATATATATAGATACAATGTCTGTTAAATTAAGGCAACGTTGCGCATTTTGGTGCTCAATAATATGTCGTTACAAACTTTGGAATGTTTTCAGAGGTTGCCGAGATTAAAAAAAATCACTTTCCTTTTTATACCGAAAGGTGGACGTTTTATACTGAAACATTATTAAGGCACTTTTTTTTACGAGAAATCCATGTATGTTATCGAAAATATCAAGGTACTCTAGATCTAGAAGTTAAATTATTTAACTTTGTTATTTCGTATGTCAGCCATACTGCATTTTTACATTTTTGAACGAAGCTCTTTTTGCTGATTAAGGGGAAGGGCGGGCTGCTCGAGCTTTCCGAGCTCCTTCAGCCACAATCATGGATTCCCAGCATACATACATACATTACGTATATATGCATGGTGGAATTAAGGATGGGTATGATCAGAACAGGATCGGAAGGAACGGAGTTAGGGTTCTGAGGGGGAAATACTACCCCAGCATTCGCCTAAGCAGCCGCACATGGTGTGCATATACGCAGTGACCATGCCGCTACATGTGCATGAGGAAAACCCCCTGAAAAAACCTCACACAAGGTAGATGGTAACGGGAATCGAACATTACAGTGATATACCATATGGTATGATTTCCTCAAAATATGGAAAAACCGTTCCAACCACTGCGCAAAATTAGCCACTGTTACATTACACACTCTGTATAAAAATTTTTGTTGAAAAGAATGTGCAACTAAAAATACCAACCGACGTGTGCGATCGTTTTTTCAAATACGCCCCTATTTATTTATTAACGAATTTATTCCATTTGGCTAATACACACTGATATATATATATATATATATATATATATATATATATATATATATATATATATATATATATGTATATCTCATTTCAAACAGTTCATATTTAAATTAGATTGTTCCCTGCGCGCTTCTTACCGGACTTGCTGTTATTTATTTGGGAAAAGAAAATTATTTATTTTTAATTTAGAACTTCGATTACGAATTAGAGCTAGTTATTCGTTTATTAAATTTATATTTATTTTCCTTTTCTTATTTATATTTTGGATTACGGATTTGGAGTAGTTATTTATTTTTATCATTTAAGGTAATAAAATGAATTCTTATGACAATGCTTACGTTTGGGTTTGTTATAGAAAGGGATTTATTACAGAGCTGTACATTTTTATGAATCACATCTGACATGTCTTGTATTTTATGCTACTGTTACATATACGTATTTATGATTGTTTCATACCACGCGCTACCGTAGGATGCAATAAGTAATTTCCTTAGTTCTCTATATTTTTATGGGTATTGCAAAATGTTTACCTGTTTGAGTTCAAAACTTACACAGAAAGGTGGTATTTGCGCTTTAAGTTTACCTTACTATTTTATGAGTTTCCACATTGGTACCTGGCATGAGTTTAAAGGAACCGTATTTTTCAATAGACATTCAATGCTATAGCAATCCTAACTACTATTTGCGCGCCTTGTTTTATTATCCAAAGAGCTATTTCACACGTTACTAAAATTATACTGGTTACATTATTATTAGTTTTGTTTATTATTAATATTCAAACCGTTGGGTTATAAAATTTTTTTAACAATAACCGTTACCGTACAGTACTTTATTGATTTAGAAATTGTCATTTTCCACCCGCACATGTTTTACTAACCGAAGGTAGAATTCGGAGCTATTTGAAACACGTTCTTTTGATTTGACGACCCGACACAGCAATTAATAATAATTAATTAATATTTATATAGTAGTACATAATTAAAATAATGTATTAATTAAAATTATGTAGCTAAATCAAATTATTACTAAATTATTCATAAGCCAGGGATGCATAAATTCCAAGTACTATGTACCGTAGTAAAAATACTTCAGATTTAAAATGGGTATTAGATAATCTAGATAATTCAAAATGAACATTATGTACATAGTAATTCAGAAATAAAACGTGCTTAATAATTTAAATTCAATATTGTGTTCAAAGTAATGAGATTAAAATAGCTCTTTATCGTGTTCGTTAATCACACCAAGGTTGGAAAACACATTTCACTTGTTAGGCGACATTCAGGATTACGTAACACATTATGAGAAGACAAAAAAAAACATATTATCGCAGTCTTTAATTACATCAAGGTTCAACATTTCACTTTTTGAGGTCGTATTTAGGATTATGAATAGTTTCTAGTGAGATTAAAGATCCCATTTACCGCATTCTTTAATTGTACCATGGTTAAACCTTTCATTCATAAAACCGTGTTTATGATTACTTAATGTGTACGTAATATTTTAATGCAATGTGTGTAATAATCCACATAAATCAATTTGATTTGATGCTATTATCGGAAAACAATATCGGTTATCATGAAGTAGGTTATTATAACATTTGAGGTTATCAAATTATATGCAAACCTAGAAAACAAAAAATAGGTGGTGGTTTATTAATGTTGTTGTACACAGACGTCGCGTTTTGAAGGTAAGCGGGTTGCCATGCTAACTGCAGTTGAAATGGGCGGGTTCGATATAAGACGTAAAACAGTTAAAATTTAGGCTAAAACACGTTACACTTACTATAAATCAAGAAATAACATTTAATCTGGGAAAAACAGTCTCTAAACGCCGCCGCAATCTCTGAAATGGACATATGAAAATGTAATCTTTCACCATTATCACTCATAATAAAATACTTATCTTTTTTGGGGTTTTTTAATGGTGTATTCTAAATGATACAATCTAAACGTTTCGATAACACTTACAGTTATCTTCGTCAGTAGTAATATTTGTTAAAAATTGTTAAAGATGTTAAAATTTTCTCAAAGTTGAAAAAAATTTTTCAACTTTGACAAAATTTTTTATTTTTAACAAATATTACTACTGACGAAGATAACTGTAAGTGTTATCGAAACGTTTAGATTGTATAATTTAGAATACACCATTAAAAAACCCCAAAAAAGATAAGTATTTTATTCTGAAATGAACAGCCTTAGGAAAGTTGTTAAGTTAATCCTACCTGACTATGGAAGATAGAATTGTAGCCTACTCGGTAAAATCATACACAATTCAAGTTCAAACCTTCAATTCGTATAATACCATTTCACTTTAAAAGAGTATGTTAATTTCGAGTAATCTTAATACACGTCAATTCAATTTTGAAAATCTTTAGGTTCAATTAACTTATTGATCACACTTGTATATTCATAAAATCAAAGTAATAAGACGTTATCTGGATACTTTTTAATTCTTAACCGCAAAACATTAAATCGTGTCTAAGATTCGCAAAACGTAACTACCAGTTGTTTATGAATCATATCTCTTCTCTAATACTGTTTTTATTCTTAATATGTATTTAAATGTTCGCAAGTAGAATGAATCGCTGTGGTTCAAATCTGAAACTTCCGCTAAATGAATAAATCGTGACCAGTATTGTGTACGCAATCACTCTTAATGAATGCAAAGCAATTAAATTTTGTAATCGATCTAACTCAAAATAAACAATTTTCAGATCGTTCATTTAGCCAAAATGATATATTTTTAAACAGTGTAATACGTTGTGTCACTTTACTTATGAAATAAAATACTTTAAACTGTAGAGTCAACCATTACTTTGATAAACAATAAAACTATAGGGAGGTTTACCATAATTCAAGCAATCGAATAAGTTAACTGATCAAACTCTATTAGCCAAATTTTGTAAAAATATTTACATACATTGCTTTCGTGAAGCGACATACAGAAAATAATCTCCATAGATTAAATCCCCACGACTTATACTCTAGCACATATACAAAGGAAACAATAAACAGTGGTGATGGGGATTGACTGTCCGTAAGACCTAATTTTTACTATAACACATATGTAATATTATCATTACATAATAATTCTGGAAGTCCATTATCAGATGTAATGTCCTATCCACTAATACTGCTACTAATCGGCCAGTAATGGCTTTTTAACACAGACCGTCGCGCTATACGCTAGCTTAAATGTCTGTTTTATTCACGCCTTTAAACGCGTGAAAAAATTGGACATTTTGATTTATTTGCTACCCTTCTAAATGTTTGTCACAGAATATTTTAATTATACTTGATGACTAAATTCTTGATTGTCTAGCAAAGGTCGATTAGGTGTTGTTAATAAACGCTCGTATATTTAACTCCAATACTGTTAACTTCAATTTACAAAGTTAAATAAGGGATCGCTAAGTTTCTTTTTGATTGCACGGGTTTGATACACAATACTTTCTACATTCAACAATTGCTGTTTATTACAAATCTGTTTAAACACTTCTTAAATTTTGGGAAAAGTTTTATAATAATTACTAACTCACATTAATTCCTTTTACTTGTAAACCTTCAAATACTTCATCCCCAAAAGGGGTTTTTACAGTAAACTGGTATATACTGCGGCCTTGATTATTTACGAATAAAAACTCAGCACAGGTCGTTACAAAACACCTCCGCGCCACCGCCCTCTTAGGTGTATCACTCTGAGCCCGAGTGTCTGTGTTCTACCCTGTCACTCCAAGTATCCATTTCACAAAACGTCACCGTATTTATCCCGGTCAAACCAAAACAGTCCAATCCCAGATGACTTTCAAACGCGCGCCTTCATCTTTGTCGCGTACAAAAGCGACAAAGGGCACGACGCAAAATTTGTGACTAATCTATCAGCCATCTGGAAGTTTTTGTGCGGAAATCCTAATAATTCTTCGAAACATCCAAATTTCGCATCTATATGTTATGTATTGATCAATGTCAGTATAACATTCAAGTTAAAGTATAACTAATTCTAAGTGGTAGTTTATTTGGTAATATATTCCAATTCTGTGAGAAGTGTTCTAAACCTAGAAGAGCATTCTAAGTCAACGTCGTTTGGTGCGTATGTAGTGCACGTTACTAGAGAATCGCCCTAGAAAGGAAAATGTGAAACGGTACGCCAAAAGTGTGCAATGATTTTTTTCTGTGAACGGTATTCTACCCTAAATAAACCCCACGTGGGCATTTTAAGTCGACGGTGCTTTGTTTACATGTAGTATATGCACCTAGAGACCTACTCTAGGAAGGAAAATTTGAAACAGTAGCTCCGAAGAGTGCAATAATTTTTGTTCTGTATAGGATGTTTTACCCTAAATGAACCCCAGAATGGCACTCTAAGTTGACGATGCTTGACGTACGTATAGTTTATGCTACTACAAAAGTTTCCGAGAAAGGAAAAAGATAGGCGAGGTGGGCGCAATAATTTTCTTCTGTGAAGGGTGTGCTACCCTAAATGATCCCCATAACGGAATTCAACCGATAGTCGATAGCGCCTGGTGAACATGTAGTATATGCTACTAAAATTTACCCTGCAAAGGAAAATTTGAAACGATAGATCAGAAGAAGGCAATGATTCTTTGTTTTAAAGGGTGCTTTACTCTAATGAACCCGAGAAGGGCATTTTAAGTTAACGGAGCTTGTTGTACATTTGGCATACGCTATAAGAAATTTACCTTAATAAGGAAAATGTGAACGGCAGGTTAAAAGGGCACACCAATTTTTTTTGTAAAGGGTGTTTTACTCTAAATGAACCTGAGTGTAAATGTAATTGCTTTTTAATGCTTAACTATATTTAATGATACTATGTGCAATGGCAATTTGCCTACTTCAATTATTTTGAATAACCGCGTTTAAACTGTTATATTGCACAGACAATTTTTTACGACAAACGTGTTGGTGATAACAGAAACTCCGATTTTAATTTTCGTTGTTAGCGCTATTTTTTCTTCTTCTAATGGCGGCCATTTTAAGTTTTTGATTAATTAGATAACCGACGAGAAGATGAGACATGAGAACATGTTTAAAAAATTTTCATTTCTACGAGAGACATTAAGAAAAAACAAACTGGTCAATATGGCTACCGTTCTGCTACACACACATTTTTTTTATAATTGTGGACTTGAACAGGCTAAATTTGGCCTAACGTGCTAAAGCACTCAGGAACACTTAGAACAATAGATACTTATGAACAGCTACCTTAAATTTGGTCATATCATAAGTGAGAGGAAAACAGGAACTAGGGAGATCGTTCCAGAGTGTAGAAGCCGTGTAGGAGAATGTGGATTGCGTCCGTTTGGTACGACAAGTGGATATTTGTACTGCATTCTGATGGTCTGAATGAGCGAACCGAGTATTTCTCGCAAAGATAGCCCGAGATGGTATCAAAGAATATAATTCAGCAGCACAGTAGCCGTTGTAATAACGATAATACAAACAAAGAACTAAAACCATCCGTCTATGCTCAAGGGACTGTATGTGAGAAGTTAAGGACGGGTCATTTACAAGTCTAATCGCTCTCTTGAATACGATCAACGATATCGAGAGCGTATTGGGGAGCACTAACCCAGAGGTGAGAATTGTATTCCAGATGAAGCCGAATTTGGGCCTTATACAGCAGAAGGAGTTGTCGAGAGGTCAAGTACTGCTTAGATCTGTACAAAAATCCTATTTTACAAGCAGCTGTTTTGGTAGCTGACAGAAGATGGTCAACCCATGTGAGACTTGAAGATGCAGTCATACCCAACAACGTAATAGGGTCTGAAAACTTAAGAACTGAGCCGTTCATATTTACAATAGGAAATGATCGATCTTTTTAGGCGGACATAAGGGAACACTGAGTTTTGTTAGCATTAAATTTAACTAGATTATTGCTTCCCCATTCGAGAATACGTTGAATGCCTTTGTTGATTGAATTTGCCATTTCAGCTCTAATTTCTTGATTTGACATAGAAAGTGGATTATCACTATGAGTAGACTGAGATGAACTACAGTGAAGAGTGCTATTGTCAGCAAAGCAATGGATGGGGTTAGGTGTTAAAGAAATAAGGTCATTTAAGTACAGCAGGAAAAGTGTAGGCGCTATAACGGATCCCTGTGGTACGCCCGCGTTAATGCTAATTTCTTTTGAAAAAAGCCATCAACACGTATTCGTCTTTTATTAGTGCAACTAGAAACCCAGTTGATGAGCGTATCATTTAACCCAAACGAGGTGAGTTTGGCAAGTAAACACTTATGCCAAACTTGGTCAAATACCTTTGAGATATCTAAAGCGACTACAAATGTTTCACCGGACTGCTCTACTGTATTGTTCCAAACTTGGGTCCCATATGAAAGAAGATCGCCTGTTGAACGACTTTGCCTAAACCCATATTGGTGGTCACTAAGGAGTTTGTTAGTTTCAAGGAACGTGAGCAGTTGCTGATTGATGGCTTTTTCCATGATTTTAGACAAAATGGAAGTGATGGCAATTGGTCGCTAGTTTGAGGGATCGGTCTTATCGCCTTTGTTGGGAATAGGTTGAACATTGCTAACTTCCATGATGAAGGAAATTCCCCAGAAGACATAGAGCTCGTGTAGAGCATAGATAGAACTGGTATTAGTTCGGGGGACATTTCTTTAAGACAACAACTGGGATACCGTCTGGGCCAGTCGTCTTATAGAGATCAAGCCTGCTGATGATCGATTCCAAGAGCTTGTACCGAAAATGAATCGGTTTCATAGCGTATAAAGAAGAGTTGGGTAGGGGCACATCTTTTCCAGAATCATTGAAACACGAGTTTGATGCGAACAAATCCACAAAAACATTGGCTTTGACTACAGAATCAGCAACTACTGATTCGTCATTAGACGTCATGGGAGGGGGGAAATGAAGATGTTCCAAAGTTTCTGCTAATGTCTTTAGCTAAAGACCAAAATTTACGACTACCTAAGGGAGATGTAGCTATTTCATTGCATTTTCGTTGTTCGAACAGCTTTTTAGTTTTAGTGATTTCACTTTTGCATATATGTCTAGCACTAACGTATTCTACATGACTGTCGACCGATTTATTAGATTTCCATTTAATGTAATATTTATTTTTTAAAGATATTGCAAGAGCACAAGCCTTATTGAACCAGGGTTGGGAACGTGAATGGCCTATACGGTACTGTATTTTGAGAATGTATAACTCCATTTCCATGAGGATGACTTCAGATACTGAAAGAGCGATGTCCGAAGAAGAGGACGGCTTAAAACAATATTTACGCCATGGAAAGGTTGCAAAGAAATCCCGTAAATCACTCTATCGAGCTGACTTAAAACACCACGAACAACAGTGGAATTAGGTACAGTAGAAATGATTTCTATTAGATAATGGTCGGAAAGAGCTAAAGGCGAAAGAACGGAAGTTTTATAAACAAGAGGGTTTGATGTAAGAAAGAGATCTAAAAGATGTGGAGTATGGTTAGGGTTATCAGGGATTCTTGTGGGTTCAGAAATCATTTGTATGAGATCACATGAAATAGCAAATGTTTCTGCACTATGACCAGCAGGATTTGTAGATGAAAATTGAAGCCAATTAGAGTTGAAATCGCTTACAAATGAGATATCGCAAGATGGAAACTGAGACAGGAGATAGTCAACTTCCATGCTAAGGTAATCGAAGAAGTCTTGAAAGTTACTGTCCCTAGGAGACCTATAAATGCAACAGTAGAATTTCACAAAATTAGGACCAGAATGTTTAAACCAAATTACGTCAAAATTTGTATTTTCTAAGGAAGAAACCCTCTTGCAAGCAATTCTGTCCTTGATGTCGGCACATACGCCTCCTTTACATCGAAAGTTAGAGTGAAGGTGGTATTGAGGAAATTGCAAGTCGGCTCACTCACTCGGAGCTTTCAGAAGAGACTTGTGTTTCAGAAAGGAACAACATATCAGGTTGTAATTGTTCAAGATGTTGGTGAATAGCATTAAGACTAGACCAGATACGGCGGATGTTGTAGTAGTGAATCAGAAAGTTGATACTTTCGATGACCGAGGTCGCTTGGGCCCTGCCCTCCAGGACATCCGAATGGGGTAGGAATTTACGTCCAGAATTTATAACCCTAGAAACCACAGCCATCTTATTTTTTAATTAGGGACTTTTAATCCGATAGGAAGGCAGTGAGGGTGAGAAGGAAGAATAAGGATGAGAATAGATTAAGGATGATGGAAAAGACAACTGGCAGCCCTTACCCGAGCTCAGAAAGTCGGAGACCCAATATTAAGGAGCCCATGGTAAGGGTGGTGGTACCTCCCCGGCTGGCATGGAGTATACATGCCTACCACCTTCCTCTACCACATTGTTCTAACATAGTTACAAATTTTACGTAATGTGTTCCCATTTAATGATCTTAGCACATCTAGCACTCTTTGTTCTGAAACTCTCTCATTAAAATTTTGCATGTATGGAGCATTATGAGCCGTGCAGCGGTCCTGCTGGTACCGAATCTTTTGCATGTTCTCAGGGCGGCCATTATCTCGTTTGTTAGTAGCTTCATATATCTGTTTCCAGTTAGGTTGTTATCAAATATGGAACGACTTAATAAGTGATGGTCTAAAATGAAAAACAAACACTCTGAAAAACAAAAAAAAAAGGCAATACACATCCGTACCAATCAAACCACACTAGACATTAAAACCAAATCAAACTTGAAGTGTTCCTTGGTTTACCAAATGTAGATTTACAGTACACATCATTACAGTTATGTCTATGGAACAATTGGTCAACCGTGTTTCCTCAGTTCAAAGCATTTTCCTTGGAAAATCAGCATCATCTTCACATTTTTGCGGGTGGACCAATTAGCCGATCCTCCGGATATATCTCAGGAACTGAGCTTTGGGAAAAAAATTTCCTTAGTAAAAACGGTCAAGTGAAATCGCTGGAAATACCTTCCAGTTTCTAGCTTTACCGCTGGAGGGCAAAAATTTAAAAACAATATTTTTATAAAATATGTCCAATCATTAAATAAGTAAATTAGAATGATGTATAATTTCTGCACAAACTTTATTAAACACTTTTTTCTTTATTTTTTCAAATACAGGGTGTGGGAGATTGGGAATGATTGTGTGAATAAATGCCTATAACTTTGGTTTGGATCAACCCATTTTAACGAAATTATTGACACACAAGGGCGTAGATGACCCAATTACATCTACTATCAAGGAATTGCATTTAGTTTTAATTATCGTCGAAAGAGGGCACTTTCGAATAAAAATAAAGTTTGTCTATGTTACAATTTTTAAATGGAAACACCTAAGTATTGTAAATTGCAACGGAAACTGATTAAATTTGTAACAAAATAGCGTAAACCGCATGTCGATATCTTTTTTCTAACTCGAGATATAAGTAAAAACGTGTAGACATACGTAACTAGTATTGGCTCACTCTATATTATGACTTAAAATAACAAAATATATGAAAAGAAGATCACACATATTAAAACTTAATGTCCAATTAAATGTTCAAAATGTTTTTCATCATTGTCCACACAAAAACATAATCTATCGCAAGTATACATAACAGCTGCTTTAATTTCAGCTATAGATATACTGTTTAGTGCGTTTCTAATGCGTTGTTTCATGTCTTGTCGCGTGGTTGGTCGAGTTTACGGGTTTGAAAGACTAACTCCTTCAATCTTCCCCATAGATAAAAGTCGAGACATGTTAAGTCTAGAGATCTACCTGGCATGGAAATATACTTTCCTTCCAATCCATTTACATGGATATCTTAAATTCAAATCACCTCTAACTCGCTTGGAAAAGTGCGCAGGACACCCATCATTCTGAAATATCAGATCTCTTCTTGTTTGTAAGGAAATGTCTTGTAATAAAATAGCAAATTAATTTTCCAAAAAATATAAATATGCATCGCCATTTAAAGTTTCCTCAAAGAAATACGGTCCTATGATTTTTCTATCAACTATACCACACCAAACATTAAGACTCCATCTAGCTTGAAGCTACACTTCGTCCATCCAGTGCGGATTTTCTTCAACCCAATACTGCATATTATGCAGATTAACACCACCCGCACTACTAAAGGTGGATTAGTCTGTCCACAAAATATTTGATATGATATGCTGTTGTTCTTCCAGCATACCTAACATCCAATTGCAGTAATCCAGCCTTGCATCGAAATCTCTTTCATGTAAAGCTTGGTGGAGAGGTACATGATAAGGATGCAGTCTAAAAAACATAGAAAGACAAATATTTTTAAGGAATGAATGAAATGATTAAAGTGCCATGTTGCCGTTCTTATCGCAACGTGCAGTTCAGAGTATTATAAGAAACCTACCCGTTATGCTTTAAAATCCTTAAAACGGTAGTTTTTGGTAAGTTTAATTCTGTCAAGATTTTCCGACTACTTATGTGTGGATCTGTTGAACTAAAGCAAGAACATTGATTACATTATCTTCTGTCACACCTACACCACGTCGTTTATAACAAGGACGATGACAGCTACCAGTTTCCCTTAATCTTCTTGCCATTCTTTGAAATACTTCCTTGCTATAATGCCTGTTTTCAGGATATCTTATGGCATATATACGTGAGGCAATATCGGCATTTTGATGGCATTCGAAATAAACTTCAATCATGTCATACAATTCGGCATTTGATATACTCATTATGAATTAACGCTGATTATTACTGATATTAGTAATATTGATATCTAATTAAGGAAAGTTATATTCGAGTTATATGATAATAATAATAATATCGCTTATTGCTGCAGTACATGTTATAAAATAAACACTTTACAGAAGTCTTAAATTACAAGATTCAAATTCATGAACACCTTAAAAAGCTTGATTTAATAAAAAGGACTTTACTTTGCGTTTTAACAAACTAAATTCTAGGTTTCTAGTTTATGTTGGTAACAAATTAAAATACTTAAGAGATAAATTAATAAAATTATTGTGTTTGTGTTAGTCTATAAAAGTTTCTGCATCACTAAAATTTCTCGTCTCATAGCGGGAACACTCGACCTAATTGAATAAAGATCAGAATATGATTTGGGATACAGTATGCAGTTTAATATAAAAATACTAGGAAGAGTTAAGATATGAAGTTTAATAAACAGTGATTTACAATCTTCAGTGTAACCAAATCCACCTAGTATTCGAACAGCACGACGTTTTAGAGTGAAAGTACGCAACGATTGAGAGAAGTTACCCCAAGCTATGTTGCAGTAACACAAATGAATAAATGAAAAATAGGCCATTTTTAACATGTTTTTGAAATATTATCTGCAAAACGACGAATGAGATATATATTAGAACATAATAATTTGGCTAAAGACTTAACATGTTCTGAAAAGCCTAGTTTTGGATCTATTTGCCTCCCAAAAATTGTCCGAACTTGGGGTTATGGAATGAATGAGGTTTCAAGGTGTTCATCATTTGAATGGTTTTGTTTTTATTTAAAATTAAAAGATTATTTTGGCACCACTGTTCAGCCGAGTTTAAAGCATTTTGGGCCTTGTCTAAAACTTTATTAAGGTCACTTCATCAATAATTAATGTGGTGTCATCTGCATGCAGAAGACATCGATTAATGTTAGACAAATAAGGTGGTAAATCGTTAATAAATATTAAAAATAGTAGTGGTCCTAATATTGATTCCTGGGGAACTCCCACAGTCAATAAACGAGAATTTGATGCTAACACTTCTTAAAAAGACCGCAATATTTTGAGTACTGTCAATAAATAAACAATTTGCGCAAGCCTCTACGATGGATAGTTTCCCAGATACAGTATCTCGCATTCTTCGTTGGCCACCCTGTACAATTGTCGGTTTATATGGGTGTTGTTTGTTTTTCTCCAAATTTTATGAACGCTGGATTTCGGAATACCAGTTTCTTGAAAGATTTGACAAACTGATGTACATGAATTGTTCGCAACATTTTGCAAAATAGTATGTTCACGCACATCAGCATTGTTAATCAGGTACACGGGTATCTTTTATTCAAAGCTTTCAAAGTTCACAAATTATTGATTTTTCTATTACAAATTGTATGTGTGGGCGTGATATTTCTGGAAAATTCTGAGCGTAACTCGTGCAGGCATTTTCAGAGTATCAATTTGCTTTGAAATAAACTTCCAATGTATAAACCTTTCTAAATTTATGTGCATTGTAATTACTAATTCATATCTGACGTTTCCTGTCATAGCCTACCATGCCAAATTTAATTTTTGTTAATATCTCGCGTAGAAATGAAGACAAGTTGTACCTCATTAAAAAGTTCTTCTCGAGGGTTACTTAACTAACAAAAAACTAAAATGGCCGCCATTAGAAAAACAAAAGATAGCGTTGATAACTTGAGAACAAATTAAAATCGGGAGGTTTCTCATCAAGGAATTTGTCGTAAAAAAGTAAAAAAAACTATATAAAAATTAAAAGCGGTTGCATAAGACGTTATTGAATTATTAAAGAAAATTGAAATAGGCAACTTTTAATTTTTTCAAAATATCTCAAAATCGACGAAAGTCAGGATGAATTTGAAATGAGATTTGAATTCCACAAAACATTCCTCATTTGATCGTTGAACTATTTTTTCTATATATCAATGGTGAGCATTGAAATGTGGACATAGTGTATACGTACGAAATATTCAAATTTCAAATTCAAAACGGCCAAAGTTGTTATCCGCATTAACAGTTTCGTTTTGCATTAGAGGAATAACACTTATCCAAATTGCGTTCTACGTTAAGTATTAAATAAACAAGCAATTCAGTGTCAATTGCAAAATTGTTTATATAAACCAATGATCCGCGTATGTTGGTAAACAAACAATAACGTAAATAAATTAAAACGACAAGAAAACAAAAGCAGTGGAAATAGGCCGATCAACTCAACTAGGTATATGAAACCACAGTTACAAAACATTTATAATACAAAAATAAAAACGGGTTTGATCTGATCATATACTTAATCAGGCTAGTACGGTTAACAGGATTTCAGCAAAACCAAAATAAATCTCGAAATCGTTTGCAAATAAAAAGTATTAAAACATACTGATACCATATCGTTATTTAGAATGAAAGATTGCATAAACTATTAAGACTGCGCATCTTGTGAACATAATCTTGTCACCCTTGCGACATTAGTCAACGTTTGCAAAACTGTAAACGTATTTCAGATTATAATTAATCAAACATCCTAAACGAAATCTATTCAATAAGAACTAATTTTGAGGATTTCTAAGAACATCTTTTTCATCGTTATGATTCTAATATGCATAATATAAGTCAATGAAACCTTTATTGTTGTTTCAATAATGACTACAGAATTTTTTCAGTCAAGGGTGGTTGAGTTGTGATCAATCTTGAGTATAAATTTGTCAATAAAACAAGTCTCCAACTATGCAACAACTTAAATGAATGAAAACAGGTTGAGCTTATGAAAATTTTGAATTTCGACAATATTTAACTGAGTATAAAACTGGAATTAAAATATTACCTTTATTATTATGACAAAAAGGGCGAAGAAGTAGGTCGGTACTATTACGGGTGAAAATGACAGTAGAATTTCGTGTAACAGATAAGGCGGTGAGTGCCGATAGCTCCAGTGTGTGGGATGGGTAGGGTGGTATTTTGCATGTATGATAAATAGAATAATATAAATCCAATCAAGAAACGTTAATCAAATGGCGCCAGTTTGTTTAAAATCAAAAATAGGCATTTAATTACCACAGAAATGTTCAAAGCAAACATTTGCTTACCTTTCGTAGCGTTAACCATGCAAATGAACAAAAGGGCTACTGGGCCGGTGATCTCTGTAAAAGTATTCAAAATATTCCTACGCAATGGAAACAAAATATCGTGCTGTAAAACTAATTGTAAAGGCCATCAGTCTTATTTGCTTCAGTTTTACTGTACGTTACCTTTATCAATGAAATTCCATTTCCACAAATCTTAATCTTAATAAAAAATAACAAAAAAAGTGAAACCTTTCGTAAATAATCAACGTTAAAAGCTTTCGTCAAAATCATAAGCAGTAAAGAAATCATAAACAGTAAAGAAATTGCCGTTACTGCAAGTCCGTATAAGTTGAAAAATTACTATTAAATCTTATGTAAACTGTAAATAATATAGTGCCGAGAGAAAGTCCCATGTACTTTACATACACAGTATTAAAATAATACGTTTAAAGTTAATTAGCACTATATGACATAATAATAAAAGATATTATTCAAAGAGTAGTATGTGCAATTATTAAAAAATTTGCTTCCGTAGGAAGTAATACGGAATCGTTGTTACATTAAATTTCTGCAAGAAGTGTAATCACACACGGCCACGGAAACGGACACTCGGACAGGGAGACGGGCGCGGACACGGACGTGAGCGCAGACATAGACACAGACGCTGACATTGAAGGCACAGGTACAGGAACAATCACAGGCACGAGAATGGACACAGACACGGATACATGCACGGGCAGACCCACGCGCTCTGCATTATCATCAATTCAATTTCTTCTGTTCTAACTGTTTTTCTTTGAATATTTGCGTTACAGTGTACCCTTCACGTTTGTTCAAATCGAGCCAATAACTTTTGTAACGCACGGTTACTTGGAGGACGTCGATCAGGATATCTATGTTTATACACACGTACAGCCAAACGACAATTTCTTTGACACTTGCCCAAAACTAACACCACGTCCACTAATCCTTTTTGAGTAAAATTCATGTTTATTAAGAGCTAGTCAGTTTCTGCTATTTCTTGTGACTGTCAAACAAGAATTTGGCTTTTGTTTTTGTATTTCATGTACATCTAGCAAAGGCTACTTCAATAAAAAATGTGTACTCATAAATATCACCCATACAATGATGAATATTGGTAATTTGTTGTCTGGTATCACGCAAGAAGCAATAAAAAACAAAATAAAAATCGCATTTTCCAATGCAACACAAAAATGTCAAGACTTTAAAATAAAAAGGACGACATTTTGAGAAACTCATTGAATTAAAATACTTTTAATTGCTCCTTTTGATTTTTTCTTCTTTTAGCATTAGTTTGTTAAATGGAATATGATTAACATAAAATTAAAATAAATTATTATTTTGCGTCCTTTTCCTTGTTTTTCTGTTACATGGTTACTGCGATATAGCAAAACAGAAAATAAAAAATAGAAAATCGCCAAATCTGTAACGGCTAAAGAGAGACCCATATGTGTATTAACAAAAACGAAAGAGAAAAAAAAATCCGCGTCTGTCTATGTAAAGAAATATATACCTTTCTATTAAAAAAAAAAACCAAGTTATCTATGACTCAATTTTTCGAAAATCAAAAATTTGCCCGCAAAAAATCTATCTCAAAAATTATTCTTTTTATGTTTTTATTGACTTTATCATGCTCTATCGAATGATAAAAACTGCATATCTCTACTTATTTTACTTTGCGAGATATTAGTCATTTTTGAGTATGCCGCAAACGTAATTTTTTTTCAAAACACGTCAGATAACGCCGAAACGGTGGACTGCAGGTTTCATGTATGCTTAACAAAGTGCCCCTCAATTTCAACGGTAAATTCAAAAATTTTATAATATACAGGGTGTTCCATTTAAACTAAAAGAAGTGGTGTGCAGCAAAAGTGGAACACCCTGTATACATGCATATTTTTAGGTTATAGAACTTGAAAAATAAGGTAAAGTTCCTTTTTATACAACAAATAATAAAGATGCTAAAAAGGAATGCCTGAACGATGGCGGGCCCGGTATGTATATATAGTGTGAGCAAAAAGTGTGAAGACAATTCAATAAAAATTCAAGATTAGTTTTCGTGCAAAACGCTCGGACACGTCGATTTTTGTTTTTTAGTGCGGTCTTTTTTCTGGTATTATATACTTTATACCCCCACCACTTCTTCTCCAGTGACGTCATCATAATAATAATTATTATATTTTATTGCACATTCTAGTAGAGAAAAAAATAGCTCTTATATAACATAAGTTATATAAGAAAATTTTCGAGAAAAATCGATTTGAATATCGGCAAAAAAAAACAGTATGGAAACATTCAAGAATTATTTCCGAAGAAAACGCTCGAAGACGCGGACTTTTGTTTTTCGATGCGCTCCTTTTGACGTAGACAGTCAATTGTTTCAGCTTTTTATTCACGAATATGACGTCACGCAAAAAATTGTTATGTAGCAACTCCCTTGTTTTTTCACATATTCTGAATCAGCGTATCCTTTTTAAGCAGGTAAGGTCATAATTGTGTCGGAATTCGTAAACATTTATTTTTATTCGTAAAAAATGCCACTTAACGTGACCTAAAAACAGTGAATGGAATTGAATCGTATTGATCTGCATTTTTATTAGTTAGGCCACGTAAATGCGATAAAATTCAATCTAGCGCTCTTACACTGTCATTTTTTTAAATCAGATTTCGTATTGTTATTTCGTATAATTATTTGTGCTTGATTCTGTTAATGTCATATTGGAGAACATAAGCAACAAAATGGCACGATTAACAGACAGGCAACGAGGAGATATTTTAATGATGATTGGATATGGAGATGCAGTGAGAACTTACGAGGAAGTGTGCAATTTATCTTACCAGAAATATCCAAATCGGCCATCTTTAACTCGAAGAACAGTGAGCAAGATTGAAAGGAAATTCCGTGAAACTGGATACGTTCGTGATCGACCTAAAGTTGGCCGTCCCCGTGTTCAAGAATATATTAGGCTTATAAATGCTGAAGAGAGAATCCGAAGTTGATGCGAGAAAACCACACTCAATATCTGCGAAAGGTGAACGTTTGGGCATGATTAATTGAAAACAAAATATTAGGACAATTTTTCTTTGACAGCTGACCGATATTTGGATTTTTTACGTTTTGACTTCATTCCGTTACTAGCCGTCTTATACCCTAACCCACACGGTCCCGATGTGCCAAACAACATTTGGTTGCGGCACGATGGAGCACCCACCTGTACGAGAATACTTGGATGGAGCCTTTCCGCAGAGGTGGTTTGGAAGATGTGGATTTATCGAGTGGCCTGCCATGTCACCGGACTTAACCCCACTTGATTTCCTTTTATGGGGTTATTTAAAATCTAAAATTTATAAAAGCAAGCCACAAAACTCGGACGACTTAAAAATGAGACTACAAAACGAAATGAGAGCGATTGGACAGGACGCACTCAGAAGAGTACAGGACGAAACCATTGATCGACTTGGTTATTGTCAAGTCGCTAACGTGTAACAACAGGTTTAAAGAAGTACTATCCGATTAAAAAAAAAGTAATGAGTTTGACTCAAAAATGGTGTATTTCCAATAGGTTATCTTTGAAACAGAATAAAACGGTTACAATGGTTACAACAATGAAAAAGTATAATTTTGTGAATCCAAATCACGTGAAATTTCTTGCACTTCGGACAGGCCCTAAGTTAAACTTTGGAGAACATATACACTCTCTTGCGAAAGTACTTTGTAGCAATATATATCTTTTACGTCGACTTGCTCAAAACAACTCAAGTCATACCTTAAAGTTTGCTTATTATGCATTTATGCGATGTCATTTATGTTATAGCAATATTGCTTGGGGGCAATGTTCAAACACTTCACGTACCTTTTCTCTTCGGCGCCGCGCTTTGCGTATCTTAGGAAGCCTTGGATACAGAGAAAACTGCAAACAAATTTTTGAAGATCATCAAATTCTGACCATCCCTTGTATTTATATATTAAATTGTATAATGTACGCGAAAACAATATCTCATGAACTGAATGTAAGAGCTGATGTGCACAGTTATGATACAAAATGCCGTAGGGATTTATGTAGAGTTTCTTCAAGTTGACTAAACCGCATAAAAGTCACGTAAACATATCTGGTGTTTTTTAATTTGTTGCCTTCTGATATAAGAAAGTTAGATTATAATGTATTAAGAACTAAGGTAATTTTTTTAAATAAAACAAGCATTTTACGGTATTGCTGAATTTGAGGATTGTAGTATTAACATAATTTAGATGTCTACTTCTGTTTATGTGTCTATTGTCAAACACAATTGCAGCAATAAACATACACACACACACACACACACACACACACACACACACACACACACACACACACACACACACACACACACACACACACACACACACACACACACACACATATATATATATATATATATATATATATATATATAGGGTGTCCCTAAATTGCATAGATAAAAGTATAAGGAAGAATACTTGCGTAAAAATAAGCCTGTGTAACTAAACTTGCCTTTGTCCAAAAGTTGATAATAACGAAGCTACAAGGTGTCAAAATTAACTGAAATTATTTAAAACTAATTGTTATTGCCGAAAAAAAGTAGGATAGTCAAATAAGTTATTTTGATACTGTTGTATAATTTGCATGCATCATGAGCTTTAGATACGTTTTTCTCGGAAACCGGTGCTCTTAGCGATATCAAGAAGGTATACCTTTATAATCAGAAAAGGTAGGGAAAACTATTATTATTCTATACTAAAAGGGCCTACAGTGTAGCACAAAAAAGTTGTAGCGGTTTAAACATGTCCTAATGGTCGCTTGTAGCGCCCTCTAGGAAATTCACCAAAATCGATGATACATTTGAATTTCTCATCCCAAGAAACCCCAGAAATTTTATAAAATTAGCTCACAGCAGTCGAAAGATATGAAAAAAAATGTGATTTATTTTTTTAACTTTGACACCCTGTAGCTTCGTTATTATCAACTTTGGGACAAAAGCAAGTTTAGTTAAATCGGCTTATATGGACGTAAGTAATCTTCATTATCTTTTTGGCTATGCAGTTTAGGAACACCCTGTATATATATATATATATATATATATATATATATATATATATACAAATAACAATATTAAAAAATATATTCTACTGCAGGTGCAAAATTCCGATTTATCACATTAAATTCTGTTCAACAACTGACTTTATTACTATAACAAACAAAAAAATGCTTTCTGTAAATCAAAAACGTTAAATCTGCAAATGATCTCGGAATTTTACACTGCGTTACCAAATAAAACTTTTAAATTACATCAAACATTTTTATAATCGAGTACATTAATATGCAAACCTAAGAAAACAATGTTACCAGCGTCCTTCCGCAATTTCCATTGTTCTGATCTAAATTTCATTAACTAACAACTTTTTATTATAAATGCCGCACAAACACAAATTTAACAAAATCTTGAGTAGGCACATTCTTTTAACTAATCCTACGCAATTTCTTAAACACAAAGACTATCGTTTTAACTTTCACCAAAAGAAACATAGCACGTGATACCTTTCTATTACGCTCAAAAATCACGATAATAATGTCTATAATTTCAATTAATCATCATTCGTGACAACAATATTGATCCTGTATATCAATACATTCGAAACTTTTTAACACAAAATCATCAAATTCGCTGCACATTTCGGTGCAGACATCATTTAAACATTAAGACGACCTTTTTCTTTCTCCACGTCAGTACACGGCGAAATTGTAAATCTTCGGCTTCATTTATTGAACCCGGCACTCCTCGATAAAATAATAAAAAGGTTTGTTAGGCCTGTAATTATACTTCAAAACCGCATAAAAGCGAACTGCTAATATACCATAGATATTGTACAATCCCAAAAAAAGCGCGTCTTCACTTAACTATGGTTAAGTAACGACACGACGGGGGACACGGATAAGGCCCTACAATACAATAAATCGCAAATACATCTGCATTGTTTTTTGTTTCAACTTTCAAGATCGAAACCTTAACTCCAACTGAACGAAAACGGGAAGCAATCCTCTGTCCCCTGTTCAAAAGTATTTAGATTTGATAAAAAACAACTGATCATTTCACATAGAAATTCAACGATAAAACAGAGACTGTCGCCAATTTAGGAATGCACAAAACGTAATACTAGCAACGTCTGTAAACTAGGCCAAATAAGTTCTCAACAAGATCTACGCAAGCTATACAAGCCAGGCTGTTACTATTACATACGATCGACTTTAGGTCGACTTTAGGAACAACCTAGTTTTCTGTAATAATGCCGAGAGTAATGGTTATCATGAAGAAATAGTCAACAAAATATTAACAAAAAAACAGAATAAATTATCAATATTGAGTAACACCGGTTTAATACAGATTCAGACGATGTCATATTTTTAGGCTCTATACCATTCCTTAACAATATTTCCGAATCAATCCACACAGTATTTAAAACCTGCAAATTCAACATTGCTCGTCAAGTAATTAACAACCTTACCAATGCTATCGGCAACAATAAAGACACCATAAATAAATTAGATAAATCAGAGGTTTGTAGATTGAAATGTCAGGATTGCAATGCTATACATATAGACATGTCTAACCGTAACGTGAGGGTGAGGTTCAGTGAACACTTAAGGGCGATAAAAACTAAGAATGTATTTAACAATAAATCTAACTTTGCTCCACACATTTTAGAGTCAAAACATAATTTTAACCCCAATACTGACACGGACATTCTATACAGTTCAGACAGATACAGAAACTTAATTAATTATGAAAACCTAGAAATACATAAACATATAAAGGACATGGGAGTAACAGTGCTGAACGAGGTCGTAACCGATTGCCCCCGAATTTTGGCGAATGCAATACCATCTTGACATTGCTTATACCTAATTATTAAATTTAACCTCCACTCCAATATTTTATCACGTTTTCTTGTTTGAAAGAATTGTTTAGAAGAGTGTTAACCTTTACAAAACTAATATTAAGTATTGGAATATTGACGTTATCTGTGTGAGGTAGCTTCATGGCTCACAGATAATTATTTAGGTAAATTGTTAGATGTGATATAGAGAAAATTTACATGTTGTGTAAATTGTTTTTTTTGTAGAATTTGTAAGCTTTGATAATGGTCATCTTTTCGTATTATGACCGAAACATATGTCAGCATTAACATTTTATTGAAAATACAATTGGATGAGAGACTAAAGGTTCATGTATATCCTAGATCAAACCACATCCAATATGAGGTTGGCACGATTCTGTAATAGAAGTTGATCGTGCTCGTCTGTCTCGCTTCTCCCGTCTCTCTCTCTTTCCCTCTCACTCACCATCTCAATCTCCTAACTCTGCCTCATCTTATTGTATTTCAAACGAAGTGGGTCAAATTACTTCTTGTTGCTATAACTATATATATATATATATATATATATATATATATATATATATATATAACAATCAGTCTGAACAGCTATAGGTAGATAGCTTAGTATTCTTACATTTCCCATTTCTATTTCTACGTGGAGTACCATATGTAAAGAATTTTGCTTTGATTTAGCATTTGTTTCCTCTCTATAGGTTACAAGTACTTAAGCCAAATCCTAACCTTTGCTGGTTTAACCTTTAATACAATTTTAAACCTTAATTACGTAACTATGTTACTTAAAGAATGTTACATTTAGAAAGGAACGTCTAATACTACAAGTTATTGACAGGATGTCATTAATTCGGATTAGGGGACTTCTAATAAGTTCATCATTGGGGAATTATATAAAAATTTTAAAATCAAAATAGTGCCAACCCACAGTTCCTGCCTCTGCAAATTCTTTGGCTCAAAATATCTCAAACTTTTATGGTTGGTAGGGAACAAAATTAGAAACAACCAAGTTCCAATTAGAATTTGAGCTGTAGTACTTTTAACGTTCTTTGCATTTATAACTAGATCTAGTCTTCAGCTTAAAATTTTTTTTGCTAGTCAAGTTACAACTGAAGTACCCTAGTAATGGTTTGCGTTTTTTTATTTGTTTAAGTACACTGATTTGGGGGTTCAATGATAACCATGTGGATGTTCGGATGCCTATTGTCGTTATTACTTCATTAGTTCTGTTACTGCAGTAACATCGTGCATTTGCTTCAGCTTCTGCGTAAATGTTGTATTACTGGAAGTAAGAAGAAAACAGGAACTAGGGAAGTTAGAAGCCGTGTAGAGGAATGTGGATTGCGCCCGTTTGGTGTTACAAGTGGATATTTATACTGCATACTGATGATGTGAATAAGCGAACCGAGTATTCCTAGCAAAGGTAGCCCGAGTTGGTATCAAAGAATGTAATTCAGTTGTGCAATAGCCATTGTAACACCGATAATACAAAGAAAGAACTGAAATAATTCTTCTATGCGCAAGGGACTGCATGTCATAAGTGAAGGACGGGTCACTTACAAGCCTAATCGTTCTCTTTTGAGTACGATCAACGATATCGAGAGCGTATTGGGGAGCACCAACCCAGAGGTGAGAATTATATTCTAGATGATGTCGAATTTAGGCCTTATACACAAAGCAACACTGAGTTTTGTTAGAATTAAATTTAACTAGATTATTGTTTCCCGATTTGAGAATATATTGAATGCCTTTGTTGATTGAATTTGCCATTTTTGTTTTAATGTCTTGAGACATAGAAGGTAGATTACCATCATGAGTAGATTGAGATGAACTACAATCAAGAGTGCTGCCGTCAGCAAAGCAATGGATCGGATTCGTTGTTGAAGTCATTTATGTATAGTAGGAAAAGTGTAGGCACTATAACTGATCCGTGTGGCACGTACGCGTTAATGCTAGCTTCTTTTAAAAAACAAGCATCAACTACGACACATTCGTCTTTTATCACGGAAATTAGAAACCCAGTTGATGATCGTAACATTTAACCCAAACGAGGTGAGTTTAGCAAGTAAATACTTATGCCAAACTTGGTCCAATGCTTTTGAGATACCTATTGCGACTACAACTGTTTCACCTGTTGAACGACTATGCCTAAACCCATATTGGCGGTTACTAAGGAGTTTGTTAGTTTCAAGGAACGAGAGCAGTTGCTGATTCATAGCTTTTTTCCATAATTTTAGACAAAATGGAAGTGATGATAATTAGTCGGAGTTCGAGGGATCGATCTTATCGCCTTTTTTGGGAATAGGTTGAACATTTGCTAACTTCCATGACGAGGGAAATTCACCAGAAGACATAGAGATCGAATAGAGCTTAGATAGGACCGGTAATAGTTCGAGGCAACATTTCTTTAAGACAATAACTGGGATACCGTCTGGGCCAGTCGCCTGATTGAGCTCAAGCCTACTGATAATCGATTTTAGGAACCGAATATAAATCGGTTTCATAGCGTATGAAGAAGAGCTGGCTAGGGGTACATCTTTTCCAGGATCATTGAGACACGAGATTGATGCATATAAATACACAAAAACATTGGGTTTGTCTACAGAATCAGCAACTACAGGTCCGTCAAAATATGTCGGGGGGGATGGAGATGTACTAAAGTTTTTACTAATGGCTTTAGCCAAAGACCAAAATTTACGACTGCCGAAAGGACATGTAACTAATTCGTTGCACTTTCGTTGTTCAAACAATTTTTTAGCTTTAGTGATGACACTTGCAGATATTTCTAGCACCGACGTATTCTGCATGACTCTCGACCGTTTTTTAGACTTCCATTTAATATTAGATTTGTTTTTCAGCACAAGCCTTATTAAATCAGCGTTGGGAACTTGAATGACCTATACGATTCTGTTTTTTGGGAATGTATAACGCCTTGCCCATGAGGATGACCTCAGATACTGAAAGAGCAATGTCCGACGTAAACAAAAATCACGCTAAGGAAAGGTTGCAAAGAAGTCTCGTAAATCACTCAATCTAGCTGACTTAAAACACTACAAGGTTCTAAAAGTGTTGCTAACAACAGCGGAATTAAGTGTTTGTTTACAAAAGTATTTTCTAGGTAATTTGGTAATTTGCTTCATAAAATTCTTGGATAGCAATTTTAACTTTAAAGTGATATCGTTGTAAAAAAATATTATTTAAGGTGGAGCAACTATCATACCAGCTAGTTATCTACTGAATAAAGCGATTTTAACACCAGGAAGTTTGATGGTGTCAAACCGTACTTTTCGGTTTAATTTGTGTTGCTTTTATTAATAGATGGTTAAACATCCCACGTTAGCTGGCTCACTGTGATCGTTTTCTTTCCTATGTTGGTGCGCCAATTTTGATTATTTTTCTGCTTGTGTAGCTCGGAATGACTTACCTTTTGTACTCCTTATGATATAAAAACTGATATAGGTAATCGAAATCCTTACATCTTTCAACTTTTCAATAAGCTTGCCCTTTCTGTTAATAAATGGTTTTAGTTTCAATAAACCACATAAAAAAAGCAACTTAAATGTATATCACTAATTATCTCAGTTAAGTATTTCGTTTCAAAAGAATTACTTTAACAAACTTTGTTTACGTGTTGTTCTTATGTCAACATATTTGAAATTATATCTTAATTTTTGAAAATATTTCCTTCAGCGTTATTAATCACTAGATTGTCATTATTTGTAATAATAAACAAAAAAAAATGTAATAACTTTAAACTGATTTAGTCCTCTGAAGATATAAGTATAAATTAAGACAATCTAAAACGAACTCTTAATTCAACATGGAAGTAATCATTAAAATTTATGTGCTTAATTTATTTTAACAAAAATAAAACACCATATAATTTTGTAATTAAAAATTATTATAAATTTTATTAAATACATAAATAAAAAGTTTACCTCGAGTAGGATTTGAACCTACGACATGTACTTTGGTAGAGTACCGCGCTAACCAACTGCGCCATCAAGGTTCAAGCCCCAATCGACGTAAATTTTGTATGTAGAACTGATGTAAATTCTAAATTTAATGAGATTACTATCAAATTACTTATATTAATGGAATGTGAGCCTGCAATATCGCAAGGATTCGCACATACCAAAGCAACTTGACTAATATTAAATTATAAACAGTTTTTTTTTTAATTGCATAATTACATTTGAACTTACTTGTTCATGACAAAAAACTTATAATAATAATAATAACCATATAATTTTGTTATTCAAAGTACTGTTTGTTCCAATACCGATATCGCTCACAAGAATTTTGGTGCTTCAGTTGTGTGCCTAGTCACGCGTTAGGCAGGAGGCGTTAATAAATCTGATTCCTTCCAACACAAGTCAATTCTTCTGGGATACTCACTTAAATAATATGACTACTGCGGTGTTCAGTTAACCGACATTGCATTTGGATTATCATGGTTTTTTAACAAAGGCGCGCTGCTACGAATTGCCGAGTTTTCACAAACCGGTAAAATATACTTACTCAACTCTTCTTTACTTTACCTTCCAAAAATCTGTAATATACAATCTTTTTTTCTTACGATGGTTTCCGGCCCTTAACGCTGAAAAAAATATCTGCATTCCGTATCAATGACTTCATAGTACAAATAATTAAACAAACTTGAACGAAATAATAATTTAAATTTACAGGGTGAATCCTAAATGGCGGATAACAGATATACCACCTGATTCTGTATTAAAAACTGAGCAAAAAATTGTATAACCGTTTTGCTCGAAAAGGTTTAGTTCTGGAAGAATTCTTAATTAAAGTTTGGTAAACTTACCAACACTGTGGTCAGCCGTACTAATCTGTATGTAAACCGCCAGTGATTTACATAGTAACGTACATCATTTAATTAATACCTTAAAAAGAACGCATACAGTCACACTAGACTGTTTTCTTTGCAATGTGCTATAGTTCTTCTCACAACCCTTTTGTTCTGCGTCATCACAGTTGTGACGTGATATCCGGTTTTCAGCGTATCAAAACTTAATGCATTAAAAATTAAAAAATTTTTTAGCTGTTGCTAAATACTAAAAGGGTATGAAATTAATAGCTGTAATATTTAAAGAGAGTAATAAAGTATTTATGTAATTATAAAACCATTTAAGTAAAATTGGGGTTGATAGAAAATGAACACATATTTTCATATTTTAACAAACGTTTAATAAAAATAAAAATCCTTTTAATTAATAATAATAATTCGTTTATTCTCAATAGATAAAACTTAATCAGATAGAAAATTACAAATTGATCCAATGTACAGTGTGTCCCATTTTCGATGATATTTCGGGGTATCTCACTTACGAGTAAAGATACAGAATTGCGGTTTTCACAATAACGTGTTACTTTTTTTGTGAGAAGAACGCTGGTATAAACAAAACTTTCATAGCCCGCTACATTTCTGAGATACAGGACGAAATTGAAAATATTGCATTTTGGGACCCCCCTTGTATCTCCGTTACCCTATAATGTATGGCAAAGGTAAAAATTGGTTCAGTTTTTTACGTAGAATCCAGTGGCATAGTCGTATTTTTGATGTAAGCTGTCAATTTTTAGCTATAAATAAAACTTATGGTTTTTTAACGGAACACCCTGTATATTTTTCTTGCGTTTGATTGGAAATTTTGTAAACTTTACAAAAATATATAATACATGATATGTATTTTAAATAATAAACCTAAAATCTATGATTTCACAAAATCTCCGTAATAACATAGTGTGTATTATATAGCATTAGAATTAGTAGGCCGTGATTATTGGAACAATTAAATGATCATTTGCTAAGCGTTTGTCAAAACCTGTCAGTTGTAAAATTTATATTCTCTGGGTAATATTGTATTCGTTACAATGGCTGAAAATGAGAATTATCAACATTTTGAAAAATATGACATATTAGCCTGTTTTACAGAGAGCAATAAAAACTCCCGTGAGGCTTCCCAACTGTATTTCAACAGGTTTGTTTGAGTACTTATTTATCTTTTGACGCATGTTGATTTATTTTATATTTAAATATCATTTGGGTTTATAGATGTCCAGAAAGAAGGCAATCTTGCCTTTTAATGTATTCTCGAATAAAAAAAAAATTGTTAGAACATGGATCATTTATGCATCTCCGACCAAAAAAGTATAATAAGGAAAATCGCGATACGGATGAAGTCAACGTTTTAGCATGTATAGAGGCAACGCCTTCACAATCATGCAGAGTTATAGAGCAGCAGATTGGTGTTCCCAAGACTTGGGTTCAAATAATATTGGCCAAATATAAATTTAAGCCGTACAATATTAAAATTGTTTACCATTTACACCCTGGGGATGCAGAACGTCGTTTACTGTTTTGCAACTGGTATTTGGAACAAATTCGTATTGGTAATAACTTTGCTAGATTTATAATATGGTCCGACGAGGCTTACTTTTCGAGTGCAGGTATTTTCAACATGCATAATACAAGGCATTGGTCCCAAGAAAATCATCAGGTGCTATTCGAAAGACAGCAACAGGGTCGATTTGGATTTAGCGTAGCTTGTTTTGTGTTGGGGCAACAAATGGAATGCAGAATTTACGAAGGCAGTCTTACAGGGAACAGATATCTTGAAATTTTGCAAGATGCTATCTCTACGTTACTAGACAATGTTCCTTTAGCTCATCTTAACAGGATACATTTTCAACAGGATGGCGCGCACGCACATAATGCTGTAATTGTTCGAACTTATTTAGACAATTATTTCCCGCAAAAGTGGATCGGTACTCATGGACCAATTAGATGGCTTTCACGGTCACCTGACCTATCCATGCTAGACTTTTTCTTATGTGGCTACTTGTAGAATAAGGTTTATAGTATCCGTCATCGGACAATAGATGAACTACTTAATGCCACCAATGCGGCATTCCAAAACGTGCAAAGGCGTTCCATAATTATTTTAAATGCTTTAAAAAGAATAACCACTGTACGTCAACATTGCGTTCGGGAAATGGCAACCATTTTGAGCAGTTCTTTTAAGGTGAAAATCTATTAAGGGGTTACTATCGAGTTAAGACCTAGTAATTCTAATACTATATAATACACACTATGTCATTACGCAGATTTTGTGAAATCATACATTTTCGGTTTATTAATTAAAATACACTACATGTATTATATATTTTTCTAAGCTTACAAAATTTCCAATCAAACTCAAGAAAATATACAGGGTGTTCCGTTAAAAAATAACTACGCCACTCGATTCTACGTAAAAAACTGTATCAGAATCAATTTTTACCTTTGCCATACAGTAAAGGATAACGGAGCTACAAGGGAGGTCCCAAAATGCAATATTTTCAATTTCGCCCTGTATCTCAGAAATGTAGCGGGCTATCAAAGTTTTGTTTATATCAGCGTTCTTCTCACAAAAAGTAGCACGGTATTGTGAAAACCGCAACTCTGTACCTTTACTCGTAAGTGAGATACCCCGAAATATCATCGAAAATTGGACACACTACATAAAAATACTACAACACTTATTATTATTTATTATTTATTATTATTTATTATTTTCGTTGTATCTTGGCATATTTTTAGAAATCTAAATGAATTATTAAAAATTAATTTCCACTTTTTAAAATATGTGATTAAACACTTTAAAATATGAAAACAATGACCTGTGCTTTTTTCACTGATGTTTAATGTCTCTCTGTTCGAAAGTAGTATCATCCCGAAAATTAAGAGTCGAAATGACGTTTTTTGCACCACTACCAACTTAACGCAATGTAAAGAAATCGACACGCACGACAAAAAGGTTGTGAGAACAACTATAACAAATTTCACATAAGTTTGGTTGCACGTTATTACCCGAACAAAATGACGGACCAAGGTAATTCTAGTTTTGTTTATTAGTTGGCAGAACCTGTTGGTCTCGTCAAACGATCGTATTTTCATTTTTATTGCTCATTTAGCCTATTTACTCATTCGCGTTACTATTTCTTCCTACATTTAAAAAAACCTGCTCTTTTCGGAACAAAATTTTAGTTCGTGTTGTTATATTTAATTGTGGAAATGCTGAAGCCGTTACACAGTAAAGGGAACTTGTAGCACGTTTAATTGAGTACTTCGAGAGAACGCGACAATGGTGGCCCTTTCGGCCTTTAGCAGCTGTGCGAGAGGTAGGTAAACAATGTAATTACATAAAATAAAATCTGATTTATTCCAGCGTGTTGCAGAAGCATTGAAACTTGTACCATTCCCAACCACTTAACTTAATTAAACTTATGAAAAATTGCATAACCTAACCATAACCAACGCGCCAACCAAGTGTCAAAGTGTTATGTCAGCTATCAATGTTAATGGTGGGGTGGTGATGCCTCCGATTGGTTCAATTAATAAAATTAACGTACGGATTCGGTTACGTTGAAGTTGCTTCAACTTTTCCGTGCGTTACGTTAATTTACGTGGACGTGAATGAATGTCATTTGATTCTGTGCTGTTTATCTCATCTTAATTTTTAGAAGTTAAGTTAAGTGGTTGTGAATGGTAATTTAGCATTGGAGCAGTTAGCCAACTTTCACAAGCTATTAAAAGCAATACTGCTCTTACATCGCCCTCAAAAAACGCGATCGTAGTAAGAAAGTTTTGGATATAAGTTCGTTGAATACTATCTCCACTCGGAACGTTATTTACGAGATGCACTTCGATAATAGGATTGAAATTGTCATTGTTCTATTTCGTTTAACTAAATGTAATTGAAGAGGAACATGGTACTCTCACATACGCCCATGAGAAAGTTTAAGCTAAAACACTTTTCGAAGGAAGTAAAATATCCTTTTATCGATTATTAAAACAAATCGGTTTTCAATGGCAAAAAGACACGCCACAGAAATGGTTGATGGAATTACCAGACATTGCAAGAAAAAAGATTCACTTTTTAAGACAATACAAGACAAAAAAAAAGACACTGTTTCCCATCAATTGTATTTCCTATATGAAACATGGATTTTTCAAAAGGGCACAATCGGTCGTTCGTGGCAAGATCATGATAAATGTAGTATATATATATATATATATATATATATATATATATATATATATATATATATATATATATATATATATACTGGTTCGAAAACGACTTTATTCCTGGTGCTGATCTATTTTCTTCGAAAACTACTGGTGACTATCATAGCGAAATGAGTCAAGAAAATTTTATGGTTCGAAGAAAAATGAAAATCCATCAGTAATTGTGTTAGATAACGCACCTTACCATAATGAATTGCTATCAAACACCACTTGGAGGAAAGACGACATTAAAGCATGGTTACGCAAAATAATGTACAATTCTGCAAAATGAATTTAAAACTAAGCTTTTAGTAAAGGTTGCACAGTAAAAACTTTTCTTCAATTATTTTGCACCATATGAACGCTCTTTGTTACTTTTCAGAAATAATCTATCTAAAGTGTACCGTGTGGATCAATTAGATGAGAAATGGTGTTTTAACCCGATCGAACAAGTTTGGGGCATAGCAAACAGTTATTACAATAGACGCTTTGGTAGGGATGGTAGAACAATCGAAAACTGCTTATGTATGTGGCGAGAAGTGTTGCAATTGATAACTCCCGTAATGTGGCACAAACCAATCAAGCTCACAGAAGCGATAATTTACGAATGATATGAACGAGAGAAAATTAGACCTTGAAGACATTGCTCCCATAGTTATAAACTGGGCGATGAGGATGACAGTTCTAACAGTGATTCAAATTTACCATGTACTACATGTGTTCACATTTAATCAATTATAATACGTTGCAATATATGTAAGGGATTCGAAAGAATTAAACAAGGAGCTTGTTTACAAAACGCAACATGCCCAGATTTTTAAAAAATCGCTCATAGATGGCATCACGATCTATGTTAGCTGCAGAATATTACTATCGTCAATTTTGAACAAAGCGGTAGAAATTCCACTTAAAATACGCATGAAAGTTAATTTTAGTTTCAATACGACAGGGTTTACAGAATCAAAGCGCAACTTGTCCATGTAGCCATTAGTTATGGCTGAAGTTATAACTGTTCATGTGCTCGCGTGTCTTTGTTAAACTTTGTGTTGTTTTCAAGCAAGAGAAAATAGGACGGGCTAGTTTATAGATATCGTCTATATTTGTGGCAATAATGGATGGTGGACGTGACTACTAACTACTGTAGACAACTAGAACGTACTACAGAAAAAGCGAGGTTAGAAAAGAAGAAAACAAGGTACATCTTCTTGTTAACTCATTTTGGTACGTTTTGACTGTGGATGGATTTAACTTATTTAAGATATGAACCAAAAAACGTATAATTAGAAAAGTGGAATTACAATTGTGTACACCCTAAATACAAAAAATTTCAATAAAACAAATATTAATAAACAGTAAAAAAAAAAACGTTTATAAACGCAAAGATAAACTTCAGCATACAGTAGTATGTCCAACGTTCTTTGTCATCTATAACATTTTTTGAAAAACTTCGGTATCGTAAAATCTTATGGATTTCAAAAAATACTAATACTGGCACGGACTTCAAAGAAAATAAACTTGGACGTCTGTGGAAAAGTAAAATTTTAAGGCAAAGGAAAGAGGTTATACAGTTTATAAGAAAGTTTAAAGGTGTTGAGAGTTATTTCAACAAGACCAAGTCCAAGAGGTTACACTTGAGTTCTATGCTCAACTTAAACAAAATGTTTAAAATGTATAATGACCCTGCAGATCAAGATCTAAACTATTCCTTCTTCCACAAAATATTTTCATCAAAATTTAATGTAGGGTTTCCTTCTCCAGCAACTGACGTTTGCAGTTACGGCGAACGTCTAAAAGCCAAAACTTTGTCGGAAGCTTGTTTAAAAATTAGAAATGAATCATCTCGAAATCTGAGAGTATATAAGCTAGGAAG
This sequence comes from Vesta saturnalis, assembly GCA_036346205.1. Lineage (NCBI taxonomy): Eukaryota > Metazoa > Arthropoda > Insecta > Coleoptera > Lampyridae > Vesta > Vesta saturnalis. The sequence goes on from JARFJB010000912.1 coordinate 1,831,843, forward strand.
AATATGGTGCTACATCATTACTCCAATTCAAGAATGTTTACATTCACTACAAATTGAATAGTTGCATTTTGTATTGTTGACTTGAAAAATTCGTCACCTCACTTTTACATGTGAGTTAAACATCAATGCGGCCGAGGCCCAGATACAACTTCCGTGAGATACAACTTGAAATATTAGTAATTGGGATGGTGTGCAAGACGCCATGCTGAAATCCTTTTACCTAATGATTATCCAGGAATCCATAGAAAATTTGGTCAAGTGCACGTATTAGGAACATATTGGGAAGCTTATGACATGAAATATTTGCTAGATACTCTTAAAAAAATTGAAGGACTAAGTGAACGAAAAAGGTTACTATTACTGGATTCTGAGGCAGGAATTTCGCAGGATAAAGGAAAAGCTGTTGATATTTTTACTAAAAAAACGTTTCGAGGAAGACTGGGTAAGGGGCAATCAATTTTTATTTTGAAGTTCTAAAAGACCATGTTACTTTTAATGAACGACTATCAGTTATGCCACTGCTTAGAAGTAGACCGTGAATCAAAACATTAACTTTAGTTTAACCAACACTTATGTAGTATTTTCAATTTATAACTCTTGTTTGGTTAACAGTTACATATGGTTCTCATTTAAAAATAAAGATTTTTGTGTAGCATAAAGCGCTTCTTCATTTCCTAAAAAATATTTTGCTTTCAAAACGTAAAAAGTCACTACTTGTTTATCAAGATGAAATATGTCCATGAGTCCTTTTTTGAATTTCTTTGAAATAAAGCATTTTTCATGGTTGATTTTTTGTGTCCAAAACGTCTAATGGACCAACTTTCACAAATAAAAATAGTACTGTTAGAATTGTGATAACGTTGTCATACACTTTTCTGGTTTTCTCAAAAAGTACTTTTTGTGACTTGTTGCGTTTTGTAGAAAGGCTCCTCATAATATGCAATAGATTTTATTGGTGAATAGTTGACCAACATGACATTGGTGTTGTGCGAAAACAGAGTATTCATGTATATTATCCTCACCATTATCACTACATCATTAATTTATGAATTTAGCTATCCAATTTGTTTATACTGTCTTCTCATATAAAACAGTGAATTAAATAAGGATGGTAAACATTCGTAGTGCATTTGACGAAATCGACATACGGTACTGAATAAGCAAATGTAGTAGAAAGAGTAAACCTATAAACGCGAAATCAATTTGGTTTATATGAATATGAATTTAATTCTTATTTGGCTAATACTACATAACCTCCATATGTTTTTTATCCTTTGACTGTTTCCTACATTTACTTCCTTTAATCATCATTTATTACACACTTTAAATGTGTTCTAATTTTTACAAAATAATTAAGTAATTGTAATTTTGAATTCTGTAGCTTTAAATGCTGCCATCTTGAGGTATATTTATTATAACGAATATTTCCCTCATATATAATTTACTCCTATACAGCAATGCGTTAGGATTACAGCGTTAATCCCATTGAACGTTATGAATTACAGCGGTAATTAAACTGCAATGACGTCATACTCAACTACCATAGCAATAGAGCTATTCTTGTCATGAACAAGACGCCTTTATCAAACACTGACAGTCACGTTAAAAAATTTAAGTTTATTGTAATAATGAAACGATTTCGTAAAATTTCGTGAGAAAGGTTATGCTCTCAATTGATTTTATCTTAGAAAACATTAACAAGTCAGCTGTTTTATTTTGACTACAACTATATTATATCTTCGGAACAATGTTAGACTAGCTTTACTTTAATGTTCGCAAACCAATTCATCTAATTTGCCCACTTAATAAAAACGTAATTTGCACTAAAGGATACGTACTTACTTGTTAGATACTCAAAATAAGTTACTACATTATATTGGAACAAATTGCTGCCGAGAGATTCATTTCTTGACGATACGACAAGACAAAACACCAGGTAAGATGAAATAATTTCCAGCTCTTTTCAATAGTGTGCACGTAAACGTAGTGTATGATCGTCTCAGGGCACCAGCACAGATAAACTGTGGTTACTAAAGCGTACGCAACTAAAAACAGGCGTAACGTTACATTTTTCCATGTTTAATGACGCAAAAACGAAATCTACCTCCAACTGAAGCTTTCTTCAAGAAAATGAAATCTGCATCATCATGCACGCCATTTTCCTCATGGCGTCATTCGACCACGCTTCCTTCAACGTGAAATAAAAATATACATCCTCAATTACAAGCGAAACAAAATCTCTTAACTGAAGAGAAGGTTTTTCTTAACACAAGGGAGGGTTTTCCGTATTAGATACAATAAATTTATGCAAAAATGTTACTAAAAGCAGTTCCATATCTTATCCAGGGAAGTGAACTTAAAATACATGCATGTTGCAAGATAAACGGAACGGAAATGAATTCATGTTCGCCTTGAGTTTAAACAAAATTGATACCCATCATAGACGATAAAAATATTAACACGGGTATTCGTAATTATATACGGTAAGGAGAAAATATCGACATATTCAGCAAAATTTAATTATTGAAAGACAAAAAAATACCTAGATATACCCAAGTAATGTAAATACAGTGTCCCTCTAAAGTCTCTCCCTCCACAACATATTATGTGAACCATGAAACTGAAATTGATAAAATTTTGGGAAGCCGAACTGAGGCACATGTACAACGTTTTTGATAGTATTCAGTGACATAATCATTAAAAATTGGGGACAGCCGCCATTTTGTAAAATAATTTGGCAAGTCCTTTTAAACGACATCAAAAATATTAAAATATCACTAGTGATTCATGAGTTTCAACCCAAAAACGCCAATTAATGTTTTGACATCTTTGGGTTGAAACTCATAAATCAGAAGTAATATTTTAATGTTGTTGATGTCGTTGAAAAGGAGTTGAAACGAGTTTTCAGATGAGGTATGGCTTGCCATATGATCTCATTTACAATTATTTCACAATATGGTGGCTGTCCGCCATTTTTAAATACTACGTCACTGAATACCATCAAAAACGTTGTAATGTGCCTTAGTTCGGTTTCCCAAAATTTTATTAATTTCAGTTTTGTGGTTCAGGAAATAGGTGGGGGGGGGGACTTTAGACGGGCACTGTGTATTTATATATAGTAACACAAATAGCCAAAAATTGGAACGATATACGACTAGCGATATAGCAGCAAAAACGATAGAACAACTATGTAAAACTAGGAAAGGATTTGGTTGGTTCGAAAATTTAATTATGTTGGTCACTCCTCGTATTTTGGTGTTATTGCTACCAATAATACAATGTCCCACTCTCAATAGTTTCGTGTAACATACTATAGTAGGATGACTGGTGATAATAATGTTGATCTGTTGTGTTTTAATTATTAATTACAAATGTATTTTCCAATTTACTAAAATGATTAATTTATTTTAGAAGGCCTACGGAAATATCCAGCATTACAATTTTTGGATCGTCGCTGCATCAAAACATTCCCAATTCCAAACTCTGACGTTGTTATAGATGAAGGGCTTCCAGTTTATATTCCAATGATGGCATTGCATTACGATGACAAATACTTTCCAAATCCACATAAGTTTGATCCTGAAAGATTTTCCCTCAAAAATAAATCTGCCATTGTTCCGTGCACTTACATGCCTTTTGGTGAAGGACATCGTAATTGTATAGGTAATGTAAATATTATTTGTCTTTTAAATTGTATGAATTTTTTAGGCATGAAGTTTGGAATGTTATCAGTCAGTATTGGACTTATCAAGATTTTAACAAATTTTGAAGTATCAATGAGTAATGATACGCCTTCTTCTCTCAGTTTTGAAAAAAATTGGTTTTTATTAACACCTAAAAATCATTCTATATTTATGAAATTTAGTAAAATAAAAGATGATAGTAACTAAACTGTGTAGGTACTAAGTATATAACGTTTTGATCAAGTATGGGAAAATGTTTAAATTTAAGCATTGGAGCAGAATTAAAAGTATAGAAATTACAATCCTAATTACTTTTAATCTCCATTGTGAAGCATGGCCACCAAAGCTACTTTTTCGAACAAAAAGCCACTTCTATTTTTGTTCAAACCTTTTGCTCCTAGCTTACCATTTTGACTAAGAACCCGTTATTATACAAAAACCTATAAATAACACTCAAAACTCTATTTCTCTCTGTCTGCGCTATATATATATATATATATATATATATATATATATATATATATATATATATATATATATATATATATATATATATATATATATATATATATATATATATATATATATATATATATATATATATATATATATATATATATATAAGTATCGTAAAAACGCCCCAAGCTGTAACTTCGTTATTTATTGGCGGATTTTATAAATTCAAAAAAACAAATGAATGGTTTGATATACTCTACAAGATGTCACCTACTTTCATTTATCTTTGCCCTCAGTGACAGCGATAGTCAACTTTTTTTTTCTGAATTTAACAGAATTAACATAACTTAATATTTATTCAACAATTTATGGAAAGAATAAAAAATTAAATAATTAGGTAATCCGTAATTATTAAAAAATACCATTTAAATAACTAGTGAAATCTGCATCACAAATATTGTTCAAATTGTCTGCCGCCTTGACGAATACACAGCTCGCACCTTCTAATCCCTCCATAAGTAGCGTTAATTATAACATTTGAAGGTATTTCTCGACAAATCTCGATTATTCTTCTTCTGAGGTAGTTTTCATTCTGGGGCTGGTTTAAATAGACTTGGTCTTTAAGGTAACCCCAAAACCAAAAGTGAAGTGGTGTGAGGTCAGGGGAACGATTGATGTAGAGACGCACTGCTTGGCCACTATTTTTATTACATTCAAAGTACACTTGGAGCATGTCGGTCAATATGCTGTTATCTATCATAGAAATTAAAGTGACCTTTTCACAGTATTATAAAAATAATCAAAAAATTGTGATGTTGACAATTCAGTAGTGACACGATCTGACATTAATTTGCCAAAGGCATGTGTGGAAATGAATGCTAAACAAAAACGACTTATAAAATTATGTCAAATCGTATGCAAATGTTAAATAAATATTAAGTTATATTATACTGTTTAATTCGGAAAAAAAATGTCTACAATATGACGTAAAAATAAACACATGTTTCTATTAAGAAAAAAAAAGTTGACTATCGCTGCCATTGAGGGCAAAGAAAAAAAAATGAAAGTTAGTCACATCTTGTAGAGTATATCAAACCATTAATTGGTTTTTTGAATTTTTAAAAACCGCTAAAAAATAAGGGAGTTACAGCTTGGGGCGTTTTTTACGATACAGCCTCTGTTCGATTATACCGGGTGTAAATCAAATAGGGGCCACCTCTGTAACTTTTGAACGGGTCGTTAGATTTTGTTCAAGTTTTGATGGGTCATATTAGAGCCAGTTTGGAATTTTTTACATAAAAAAATAATATGACCGACTTCCGGTTTCAGCGGAAATTACACAAAAACTAAAAATTTAAATGGAACAACCTGTATATTTTTACATGTTTGGATTCTACGGCTTCAAATACGTACGGTTCATCTGCTAAATGTCAACTCAAACGCCATTTTACTTTGACAGAGTCGGCTTCAGGAGCATGTTGTGTTAATAAAAATTAGAAAATTAAAAATTACTGCTTTATTTAGGAACTAAGGAAATTACTATGCATATCGTTTTACTAGTATTTGAAAGAGCTATTTAATATACAGCGTGGCCCATGTATGTTTCTATTGGGAACAGTGAGTTTTAGTTAAAAAACCTTAATTTTTAAATTTGAGCGCTAACAAACTTTAAAAAAATTAATTATTAGGAAAAATAATATTGTGGGGGTAATTGTACGTCAATTATCTATAATTTAGATGACGTCATAATGATCTGAGTTGACATTTGACAGATGAAATGTATGTATTTGAAGCCCTAGAATCCAACTACGTAAAAATATACAGGGTGTTCCACTTAAATTTTCGGCTATTGCTTCATTTCCGGTGAAACCGGAAGTCGGCTATATTGTTTTTTTATGTAAAAAATCTCAGTAATCTAAGTAATATTTACATTTATTTACTACATTTTGATAAAATTCATAACAATTTTTAAAATAATTACAATAATTATTAATTTTGATTTATTTCCACAAGATTAATAATCCAATGAATGAAGCAATAAAAATTACATTTGTTAAACACAATGAAAAGTGGGCAATGAAAATGACAATTAAATAAAAAAAAACCATTTTTTGACACTTTTCGTTGATGTTCTGTCGATTATAATTTCAAAATTTTATTGTACCTACTAAAAAGAAATCTTTATATTTATATACTAAGTTCGTATGTTGCCAATTTATTTAAAAGAATCTCGTAATTGTAAAATGTTTGTATATTTTTTAATAATTGTAAAATGTATTTAATTATTCATTAGATATCCTGATGAAGAACCAATAAAGATTTGAAAGCTTGATAGAAATAAGTTTTCTTTATTAGAACCCGTTGACTGCAATACCAACAATAACTATAAGCAAGCAAGCAATATATATATATATATATATATATATATATATATATATTGTACTATTATTTATCCCCTCCGATTCTCTTATCTATATATTTTTATATTTATATATTTATTATTATATAATTATTATTTATTAATTTATTGTTAGAATAATTTAACATCGGCTAAAACTCTTAAAATAAAAATATATTCGTCGGTAGAACAATATTGGTAGAACATGAGACTCATCACCAGGGGATAGGGATCTAAATTTAGAAGAAACTTTACTTTTAACATTATAAAATAAATGATTATAAATTTGCATTATGTTGATTGTTTGAATACAATAATCATAGTTAATATCATTAAAGCACATTGATAATGTCCTATTATTTCTATAGTATGTAAATTGATTAAGTAAATTGAAATATAATTTTTAATTCGCATTAATACCTGTGTTACACCCTGTACATAACAAAATTCTTTTAAAAATATACGTGGGCATGCGCTGTGAATACGCAAACATATGATTTGACCACAACTAAAAGTGAAATTCGACATACAAGTACGTATAACTACGTTTGAATAAACAACAATTAATATAAAACATGTAAATTTTTAGAACAAATAACATTCCCTTTTGACATGCATACCTGTTGTTGCACATCAATATTATTACAAAGGATGGAAATTATGAACATAACAATAAGGTATCAATGTCAACAATAAAGTACTCACATACAATGTCCTCCTTTTGTGGGTTACTGCTATTGAAGTTGATTGAAGACAACAGCTCCTGCGAACTGCAATTCTGCTCCTCGAACATCCAAATTTTTCTTTTAAATGAACAGCTTATTCATTTAGGTAAGTTTCACTATTGTTATTAGAATACTGACGAATCTTCATTTTTAGGCTCATCACTTCTTTTTAAATTAATTTCAAAACAAGTTTTGAAAAGCATGGATCGTTGAAGGTTGTTGTAAATTAAACACACTTTTGATTAACAAGGTGTATAATGATAAAAGCACGAAGATAACACATTTAGATATCCATACCAACATAAACAATATAAATTTAAAAACGAACAAAGTTGAAACTGCGGAAATATTTTTATAACTTATCGAAAACTTCCGATTTGAAATTTGAAAAGGTAAACTAACCTTAATTTAAATATTTCACGAACAAAAGACTATCACTTGTTTTCGTGACCACTTCCGATACTAAATCGCACTTTGTTATTTTACCGAAGTGACGTTACTTTGTTTTAAACATTATTTTCAAAAAATTTGGCAACAGCTTACTTTGGCAAGTTGTTGCAAAAGATGAAAATCAAGAGAGTTTGTGAATCTATTGCACTTGTGTATATATATGATTTTGCTCGACAACCAAATCATCGAATGTTTTCTATAGTTACGAAGAATATTCCCTGACTTCTGATTGGATACTGTAATTTTCACATTACGATAATTCTTTAAAGCCCTATAACTTTCGCCCCGTTTAACATTTCTTAAATCTAAAAACATTTCCATAATCTACATAATTTTATCTATAATTTGAAACCAAACACGGACTAATTACTACTCTTAATAACTACGTTAATTTTTACACCTATTTATTGACTTTACACTAATTCTATGAATTTTACAGGCCTGGAAACTACCTCTACATGAATAGGGGAAACAACTACACCCAAATATCCATCTTAAACATGCCTACGGCCAATTTGAGAGGAAAATTATTTAAATACTACCAATACTCTCAAAAAACTAAAATTAACAAAAATGGACATAAATATAAGGAATTATAACATAAAATTGAGGCTACCTTACTATTTTTGCCTCTAGTAATTTATTTTATATAAATTGTCTCAATTTAAAATACTTTTTACAAAAATTTATATGCGAGGAGAAAACATAACCTCATTTTGTTTTTATACTTTTAATGTTAAATTTAACACTTTTAAACACAATAATTGTTAATGCAAGTGTTTAAACTTAATGTTCAAGTAACAAATTAATTTATTTTACCACTTTCGTAGGTTCAATATGTTCTTCTACGACTAGTGTCGGAATGTTGTCAATCACTAGTTTAATGTCATAAACCGTTGATTACACACAATAATCCCAGAGCTGCTGCTTGAATCATGTTTTATAGTTACTCACTAATGTTCTTGTTCTGTTTTTTCATAATTTTTGCACTAATATGTGTTTAACGCACTAATACGAATGTTTTCACTAATCTTGGCTGCGTACATGTTAATTGCGATATTGATACAAGCCTAAATCTAGTTTTAACATTATTTCTGTCAACTACAACCTGTATTACATGTCGTCGGGGAATATTGTTTTAAATAAACTTACAAAACTAAATGAAAACTTGAATTAACTCAAAACGATAACAAACATATCCTATACTTCAACGTACTGTGTTGTCGATTACTTATACTAACATTATTACAATTATATTAAGAAATATTTAAATTTTACAAACATCTCAATGTTTATTAATCATTCATATCTAGAATTATTTAATGAAATGTACCACTTCGTACTAACTAAATTAAAACTTTACTATGCAAATTACATAGCTACTTGCACGTAATTTGACTCATCTCAATATATATTGAGATGTTGGCGACTTATAAATTTATGAGGGAAATTAAATTATATATTTAGTTTGGGAAATATTAATTTTTTATTTGTTAATAATTATGATTGAAGTAATTATTTTAATTTTTATTGCACCGGACTAGCTCAGATCTCATATGGGGATAGAGTTCAGGGAATTTAGTTTGAAGTTAAAATTTTGTATCTGGAAATGTGTATAAGAAATATCCTTTATATAATTATATTGAAAGTATAAAAATTGTTCTGAATGTAATTTGCTATCAAACGCATGCGTTGTAATGAACTTAAGTGAAATTAAAAACTGTCAAAGATGTCAAATGAATAATTTAGAAAATTAATGTTTAGATCCAAAATAAAATTTAGAAAAAGAAAATAAATTAATATCTTTACAGGTGTTTACACAAGTAAATATTTAAAATTCTTAACCAAAAACATATATGTAACAAATATAAATTGCAGGAAAATATCAATGAATGTTCACCATGAGTAGGGTTATTAACATTTGTGACTCACATATACTATCCTCCCGGTAGATTGATGTCTTCGGATAACTCCAACTGGATGTAGGCAATGTCCACTCGATTACAGTTGTCACCATCACCCATATACTGCGAACTTGATTCTTGGTTGTCGAAGACACCAACTTCCAAACTTAAAGATGTTTTCTCCAAAATCGGCAAACTCCAACCACTTATTTTATTTCGGTAACTTTTTATTTAAATAATTTTTAAGCTTAATGAGTGATATCGTTTTAAAAATATGTTTAAATATCCAAAATTTTTGTTGATAACACTTTTATTTTTAGCTACCGATTCAATTTTTGTTTAAAAGAAATTGTCCAAAGAAATAAAACAACTTTGACCAAATAAAAATGGGTTTTAATTTGGTAAAACGGAATTAATTTAAGTTGGATAACACAAAAGCAAATCTTTACAAAATCGTGACACAAATTAACACGAACAAAAATATTTTTCAGAAACGACAGGTATCGGAGACCGAATTATTTATTTTAAACCGTCAATATAAAAACAAGTGCTCCCGAACGTATTCTTCGTAACGTAAAACTTCTTGACGAATTTAAATTAGGTTATGAACTTACTCTTTAACACAAATTTCACAACACTGTTTTAACCTTTTACACTTTTGAACAAATTCTAGAGAGAGAGTGATTTCCTGAGCGCTTGCTTTTATATGTTTCTGGTTGTTACCAAAAATTCATTTTTTTTACAGCCATATTGCAAAAGTAACTAAAGCTATGATTGGTGGATCTAAATTACAAATTGGACTCAAATGGAAATTTGGCCGTAACTTTCTTATACATGATCGGAATTGAAAATTAATAACAAAAATGAAAACTACGTAAAATTTTGAACAAAAAGACACCTAACAAGCTATAATTCCTAACGTTAATATACGAAGTAACCTAATCTAACTTAAATGAGCTTATAACTATTTACACTTACAAGCTATACTAAAACTAATTGCAAAAATGGAATTCTGAGAACTTTTTACACTAGAATACATATCTTTTGTGTTGGAAATATTTAATTTAAAGAAAATTTTAAGCTTTTGTAATATTATCTAAAATTCACCTCAGATTTAACATAATTTTGCGGAGAAAAGCGCTGTATCCTTATAAAAACTGTGTCATATTAAGAAAGAACATCTATTATTTGCTTTAAGAGCAAAATTTAAGTCTAATAATGTGGAAAAAGTATAAAATTATGTAAAAAACCTAAAAATTACAACCTAACCAAACTTAAATCTAAAAATGAAAATAATTTATATTTAAAAATGTTTTTAACACTTGAAATGTTATGTTTAAGGTTTGTACTTCTTGTCTTTATTATTCTCACTTTCTATTTGCAATGCATAATGTTAAATAATGTTGCATTGAAAAAGTTTCATCGTCTAACACTCTTATTAAATGTTTCACTATATAAATGTACGGCACTATAAATGTCTGTATGCCATAATGTTCTAAATGTTTTTGTCACTAATTCGCTTCCAAAAATATGTGCGAAAAATGTTTAAACTGTCCATATTATAACCCTTTTATTAAATTTTTGTATTTCCTGCATTCAAAAACTAATCATACACTATCCCTAACATAATCCTAACTATATAGTCCATGTTTAGACACCTGTAAAGTGTTCTCTTGCCAAATTACCCTTGAAAAATTGATTTTTATTGCAATAATTGCAATACTAAAATGACTTTACGAAAATGGTTATATTTAACATTCTTGACAATTTTGTTATCAGCAAATTGCTTTTTATGATAAAACCAAACTAAGTAAATGATATTCAGACTAATTTATACCAAACAACTTTATTTTAATCACATCGTGAACCAGATTTATATAAAATAGTGTCTTGCACTTGTATCGAGCTAGAAATCACCCCTTTTTATTACCCAAATGTCATGTAAGCTGTCCGATACTTCTATTACCTCTTTCTGAACATCTCAATATATATATATATATATATATATATATATACAGTATGTCCCCGGATCGACTTTAAAAGAGGGAAAATTCTGTTATTTTTGATTTCTCAGAAAATTTCATTCTTGATGGTTTGCCCTGCTTGCTTTCAAACCCCCGAAATACAAATTACTTTCTATTTTACTCGTACGGTTCTCGAGATAATATCATTTTTCTTGAAAAATTGGACTTAGAATGTTTTTCCTAATTTTTAGAAGTAACTTTAGTAGGCGGATTTCATTGAAAAACACCACTGACAGAAATTGTCAAATGTGATAATTCTGTTGAACTGCAAATTAATTCATGCTAATTTGAATTGTATGCTATAATGTTGACTATACAACAAAGAATTTATCTAATTCAATGTTACGCAACTGAGGAAGAGTGCTACCGAGTTGTTATCAGAAAATTCAACCAAAAATACCCGGAGGTTGCCATTTCGAATGCCGGAGCAAAAAACTTGGTAACTAAATTCTTTCAAACAGGCTCGGTTTTAAACCTAAAGAAGCCAAAGAAGTTGTTCGATGAAGAAGATGCTGCTACTGTTCTCGCCGTTCATTCCGCAACAGAAGTTCCAAGGTTGTCTTTAAGAAGGAGGGCACTACGAATTGGGATAGGTAAATCTCATTTACAAAGAATCTTCAAGGAGAACCAAATTTTACCATTTAAGCCGCAATTTAGGCAAACTTTAGAGAACGGTGATAAGCCAAACGTCTGGATTTTTGTTTGGAAATGGGCAATAGAGTTTTGGAAGATTCAAATTTTCATAAACGAATAATGTTCTCTGATGAATCGACCTTTTCAACTAACGGAGTCGTTTCCTCCCAACATTGCCGTTACTGGAGTAGGACGAATCCAAACTTCCGAATTGCTAGTCGCAGACAATGTTTGAAAAAAGTTAATGTGTGGTGTGCGGTTTCGTACCATGGAATTATTGGTCCATATTTTTTTGATCAAAATTTAAACCGTTATTCATATTTGGAAATGTTGCAAAATTTTTTAACTGATAAACTGGATGAATTGCGATTGAACTACCAAATTAAAATGTTCTTCCAGCACGATGGGTGCCCTGCTCATTATACCGGTACGGTTCGCCAGTGGCTCAATACAGAGTTCCATGATAACTGGATAGGAAGAGATGGTCCCATTTTATGGCCGCCGAGAAGTCCTGATCTCACAATAATGGACTTTTATCTGTGGGGTCGTTTAAAACAAATTGTGTACAGTGAGCCATTAGACAATGATGAAGAGCAATTGAAAATAGGATACGGAATGCTGTCCAGTCCCTTTCAATCGAAGAAATAAGGCGCAGTTTCAATGAATTCAGAGCTCGCATTGAAATCTGTGCGGAAAAAGGAGGAGCATTATTCGAATAGAAAATTCACAGTTCAGTTTTTGAGAATTTCATTTCATTTTACCATCAATTGTTACGTGCACAAAAGGATATTGGTAGAAATTGGTGACCAAGGTGCAGTAACAAGGAAAAGAGGAATTAGCCGGAAGCTCAGTCGGTCGGTTCAGCACTTGGATGCATGGGCGTTTTGGCAGGAGAAAGGAAATACATAAAGTTTAAAAAAGGGCACCACTTGATTGACTTCTTTATCGCCCCTCTATCAAGAAAAGGGCTACGGCCACCTAGGACAAAAGAGACAGCTAAAGGAAAGTGGTGAACTAAGTCCACACTGAGGAGGAACTGGTTAGGAATGGAGTCGTAGATCACAGGATTAATGAAAGAACATACAATCGTTTAACACCACTTATTTAATATACCCTAACGTTAAATAGCATAAATGTTACAATAACAATCAAATGTTCATAAATATCTAACACACAAATATAATCAGAGACCATGTCTCCATGAAATAAACCACCAGCAATCAACTTACCTTTCCGACAGCACTGAAAACAAACTATGAAATTTACTTGAACTTTACCTACTCAGCCACAATGCGGTTCGGCATCTAGTGTTGACCCTAAAGAAAAATAATACCCAAAACATATATTTATAATTATCCGAAATTGACTTCTTTGTTTGTTTCCCGAAATTCAGCGAAGAGCTCTCCGTTGGATTAACTTATCAGTTTCAATCAACCGGACGCAAATAAACCCCAAATATCAAACAAAAATTTTTAGCACTAGATGTCTACCCTGTTGTTTACTTATGTAAGCACAGAATATTATTAAATTTAGTTAACATGAGCATTACAGAAAAATCAATAAGCATAAAGCATTTAGATACATTTTTGAAAGGCCAAGTTGATTACCAAGTTGGCAAGTAAGCATAAAGCTACAAAAAAAAATCGATTAGTAACTCCTACTTCAGACAGTTTTAGAATAAACAAATATTAAAATTGTAATCCGAAAGAAAAATTATAAATGTTATACAACCCCAAAGCTAGTAAATAAATATTCCCGTTTAATTACGCAGTAATTGAAACCCCAACAGTTAGCCTAATCTTATGACATACATTGTATATTTAACTCAACGAGCAGCATTCAGTGAAACAAACAGCTGGTTGTATGTACAGTAAACACAGGTAATTCTAACCGTTTCACAATTATGGTTATTTAGCAGAACAAAGCCAGCATACAAGAAAAGTAAATAGATAATATATAAATTCTATTGCAAAGTTAAATGTAAGTATAAGCGAAACTTTTGAATAACCCAATTTATCTTTTACAGGTACAATTGTATAGTATTACTCTCAATTATTCAGAAAAAAAAAATTGTTTATCAATAAAGCATAAGCATTAAGTTCAAGATTAAGAAAATTGCAGAAACACACTAATACAAGTAGTAGCACAGTAATATAATGGTTATAAACCTTCAGTAAAGTACAGATAACGGAAGCATCGTTATCCAGAAAACAATCAAAGTCACTCACCATAGGTAAAATTGTGTCTGCGTGTAACAATAATACTTATCGGAAACTAGTCGTAGGTGTAACGTAGATTTCTTCTGTTAAATCGGAAGATATTAGGAGAAGGAGTAATCGTAGATGGTTTCCATTCAGGCTCGAACACCGCTAACTAATATTTCATCCCTCGGACGAGTGATATCCAAATGTGTTGTCAGGAACGGTTTAATTATTCCTTATGGAAGCACGAAATATGTTAATCTTGAGTGAATGTGTAAAGAACCAAAAAGAACCTATATAAGATAAATGTGTTAGAATTTAAGTTGATACTCCAATTTTAAAATATGATCTTTAGCTGTAGTAACAATTTCAAAACATGTACGCATGCATTTCAAAACTATGTCTTGTAAATAAGTAACGAAAGTGAGTAGCTTACCTCTTGATCGAAGCCAAAGGGTAGCAGAAGCAACAAAAAATTAAAGCCGAACTAAATTCGAAGTCCCCAATAGGACTTATTTATATGGAAAAAGAATAAAACCAGCAACAGGCTGACTTAAAAATTTTCTTGAACAATTCAATCCAATTTTTAGGAACACCTTTTCCAAATTTTACATGTGCTTCACACTACGCATTTTACCCAAAATGGCGTTTTCCTTCTTATCTGAAGGTACCAGAAAACCAAAAGAACAATAGCCTGATTATTTTCACCAATCCAAAATTTTAAAGTAATCACATGTTTGCAACAGTTTAGATTTAACACGATTTTTAGTGCAATGTTGCCATTTTCCAACAACATACACGAGGAGTCGCAAATTAAAGACCATAAATTCATCAACCGAGTTTTACACGTATCACAATTGTTAAATTTATTAATTAAAACTTGTGAGACCAATTTGATTTTTCCTTTGAAACAAATCAATTTACTTCAAAAAATTACGAAAAGCTCGAATTGTTCAAGAAAAATGATATTATCTCGAGAACCGTTTGAGTTAAATAGTCAGTAATTTGTGTTTCGGGGGTTTGAAAACAAGCAGGGCAAATCAGCAAGAATGAAATTTTCTGAGAAATCAAAAATAAGAGAATTTTCCCTCTTTTAAAGTCGATCCGGGGACATACTGATATATATATATATATATATATATATATATATATATATATATATATATATATGCTCATTATTGCGTTAAAGTCCAATAAAAGTTTCATTACATACCGACAGATCATTTGTTTCCGATTCGAACTGACGTACCAGTTAGATTTAGATACGTCAAGCGTTTCTACAACAGAATCAAAGAAATACAAAAGGTGTCAAGTTGTAATTTCATTGTAGGTAATATTCACAATAAATTATCAAAGTGACGCCCATTTTGATTAGAACACATTCGGAATCTTGTCAGAAACGACCTATTCACGTCTTGTAACCTTTCGGTTGAAATTGTTTCAAAAGCGTGTGTTATACGTTGCCTCATATCGTCTGCTGTAGTTCGAGGCGTCTAGTGCACAATAATTTTTATGAATCCTCAGAGGAAGAAATCCATTTTCATCAAGTCTGGGGATATAGGTGGCCAACTAATAGGACCACCGCGGCCGTTTCATCTACCTTCGAATTCTTGATTCAAAAACCGGCGTACTTCTAGTGCAAAATGTGTTGGAGCACCGTCCTTATGGATAGATATATTTTCCCTTAGAGCTGAAGGAACGTTCTGCAAAAGCTGGGGCAAGTCATATTGCAAGAATTACAAATATTGTGCACCATTTAGATAACCATGAAAGAAATGTGGTCTAATTATAAAGTTGTCCATGATAGCACCACAAACAATCCATTGTCTCTGCTTATCAACCGCTTTCACAATTTTTGGGGTTTCTGTTGCATAATGACAAAGGTTACAACGGCTTGGGGTACCATTTTGATTAAAGGTCGATTCGCCAGTACACAATACTTTCAGGAAGAAGTTAGGTAGATGTAGTCATATTTATTACTTTTTTAATCTTGCTAATAGTAGATCGTGGTATATTAGTTTCCCTCGATATTTTGGTCGAACTAGTAGACGGGCTCCGCACTTACTGATAAAATATTTAATTAATTTTTGCCACTTGTCCTCTTCCTCCTTTCACATTTTCCATAACTCACATTTCTGTTCTAATAGGCCTTTCTTTAATTCTTTCCAAAATTCTAACTGAAGGTTGTCTTATGCCAGGATACCTTTACGCATATGTTCGCTTAATTAACAAACAATTTTGTTGAGCAGATCTCATGAAAATCATGCCAACGAGCTCGTTTCTTTCAAACTGTATATTGACTCACTAAAAACCGTATTGATAATATGTGGCATACAACAAACGAAAAAAAAAGCTACGTACCCACTAATCCAGTCAGGGAAGGATACAACGGTAATATTGAAGGCAATAATATTAGAAATCACTAATGAAACAGCAAATTCGCAACAATTAGGATTTCAACATATGACACTTTTTGTATGTGTGTGTTTTTGATTGTCAAAGCTTTAGATGTATCAAAATCTGGCCGGTAAAACAGATCGAATCGAAAACAAACGATTTATCAATTTGTAATAAAAAAGTGAGAATATCTTTGAAATTATTGACTTTAGGTATAATACATTATGGACAAAAAAGGAGCGTAATTATTGAGTGATCTTAAAAAACACCCTGTATTATAACATTAAAGTTTGATTATTTTGTAGGTTCAGTACACCCCTTGGCTGTATAATTAATTACCAAATATGTTTTCTAAACCAGTCGTAATACTGTCGCATGTTCTTAGTATGGTGAACCATGTCGTGATCATAAAAAATGTGTAAGGTGTACTTTTAAAAAAACATATTCTTGAAGGTAATTCGCTTCAAAAGTTCACCTTGTATAGGTCTAATTATTTCCAAAATGTGCATTTTTCGTTACAAAACTAAATCTTTCCATTTCAGTGGAGTCATCCCAAAATTCAATAATATACAGGATGTTTCATTCGAAAAAATTTAGTAAACGCTCCTTGAAGATTACCAAATTAATTGCATCGTAAAAGGCACCCTGTACATCCCTTGGCTGCATAATTACCAAATATGTTGTCTAAACTAGCCGTAATACTGTCCCATGGATTTAGTATGGTGAACCGGGTTCAGTACATACCTTGGCTGCATAATTAACAAATATGTTGTCTAAACTAGTCGTAATACTGTCGCATGGACATAATATGGTGAACCTGGCGACCATTTTTTTTTAGATTTGATAACTCAACAATGCGTCATTCAAAACCAAACATTCAAAGATTATCAGAAGGAGGATTCAAAGCAGATTGTGAAACATGAAAAACATATAAGGTGTACTTTTTAAAAAAATATATTCTCGAAGGTGCTCGCTTCAAAAGTTCACTCTGTACAAGTCAAATTATTTTTAAAATGTACGTTTTTCGCTACAAAACCATTTCTTGTAAAATAAATTTCTCCACTTTTAGTTAATGAAACCCACATTGGACTTTGACGCACTAATGAGCAACCCTATATATATATATATATATATATATATATATATATATATATATATATATATATGTAATGACTAAATATCTCAATTTTCTAATGAAAGGGATTAGGGATCAATTTGAGGGAAATATTTAACTGTTTCAATAGTATGTTGATTCCACGTTATATCAAAAATCCTATATGTTAAATGTGCCTTAATACGATTTATACTATAACGCATGCGTTATGAATTCAATGAACTCAAGTATCAAACTGTCAGATTTTCTAAATAATGACTTCTTAAAATTGTGATTATAACTGGATAATTGAAATTAAAATTTGGAAATAAAACTAAATTTCTACTTGTTTTGCAGATGTTAACACAACTATTGCATAAACATTTACACCTATACATAAAAATAATAAGTGCAGGAAATCACACAAATAAAGATACAATTAACAGGGTTATGATTAAAAATTGACTCACATGTGCATTGTCCTATCTGCAAACGGATGTTTTCATACAGCTGGTTCCAATTATTCATGTAAGCTCTTTCCAATTGATAATCGAAGTTGTTGATCCACCAAGTTCGCTGCTGCAATACGTCCAATAATTTCACACTGGCCCTCGGATTGATGGTTGCTTTGTTGTGGTAAACGTGTCCATTATATGCTTAAAAGTTTCACTCAACCACAAAATTTATTGATAATGATATTTATTTAATTGTTTTAAGATGTTTCAAACTTATCGGTTTAAGTAATGTTTTAAGATTGTAGAAATTTTAAATTATTATCACTTTCTTTTTAGCATCCGAATGGAATATTAATTATTAAAATGTCGCAGCAGGAATAAAATACCAGTTGGAAGAAAGAAATGATTACAATTTTATTTTGGAAAACGTAACCACAAATTAAATTAAACAAACGAACTTTTTTAAAATCGTCAAACATTAATCGTAACAACTATGAAATTTAATTCGTAATGAGCTTTACGAACATGGACAAATATCGGTCACCTAATTTTATTTTAACAAATGTAGGTTAAAAACAATTGTTTCTGAACTTCTCGTCTCTCCGTTAAACTTGTATTAAAATCTCCCGATGATAATTGTGGTTAAATAACTTACTTGTTACACAAAAACACTACACTTTTTTAAACTTTGCAAAACAGCTGGATTAAATAGAAAAATATAGAGAAAGATTCTGCTCAGCAGCAATTCTTTATATACCCTTCTGTTAGTTACCATATTTTCATTTTTTTTTAGAAATCCAAATAATGTAACCAAGTCTATGATTGGTCAGAATAAATTCGAAAACTTAACTAAATTATAAATTATGCTATAACTTTTTTATAAAGCTATTGATTTAAATTTTAAAAACAGAAATGAAATCTGTGCTAAATTCTGCACAAATTGATATCCAACTTGGTATAACTTTCTTAAATATTCTACGAATTGACTTATTCTAAACTGAAATTGCTTATATCTAAAAAATCTTACTATTTACACTTAAATTAACTACATATTTGTGATCTGGACGAAAATTTGTATCAGAAAACATTTATTATATGTCCAAAATCTTAAATTTAGAGGAAAATTCTATTTAACATAGTAAATTTGCATAGTCAACCCCATTTCACAAAATTTATGTTTAAATGACTTGTACAAGTTAAATTACTGTGTGGAACATGAGGAAAACCTCCTATTAATCACATTAACAAATCATTTTCAGCTCATATTAATCTAAAAAAACTATAAATTTGTAAAAAAACCTTAAATTTAAAGCTTAACCTAACTTTATTTTAAATATACAAATAATTTGCGTTTAAAAACATTCAAATCAACCAAAATGTTATCCATATCACTTATAAAATCTGTCTGTATCATATTCAATGCTCACCTTGCTTGTATTGTCTAAATTTAAGTCACTTTAATAAACCATATTGTCTAACACATTTCTTCAAAATTATAACATAAAAATGTATTTGCATGTAGATATCTTTATGTAAAATTGTTCTGTACAATGTTCTTAATGTTTATTATGCACCACTTTGTTTATCGCACATCCGCTTCCATTTATATTGTGAGTAATGATTAAATTATGTTCGTATTGTAACCCTTTCTCGAATTTTAACATTTTTTCTGCATTTTATCTTACTTATAATATGTCCCTAATATAAACATAACTCTACACTATGTGTTAAACACCTGTAAAACATCCAAATGGCAAAATACTTTTAATGAACTGTAATTTAATGAAACAAAGCTAAGTACTTAATCGTACTTACAGAAATAACTTTATTTAACCTTCCTGACATGTTTTTATGTAGCACAATGCTTTTTATGATTGAACCAAATTGTACAAATTTTACTAAGCCTGTTTTAACCAAAACAAATCCACTTTCTTGCAATCGTTAAAATTCGAGTTTAAACTCTCCAATCCCTGTCTTAATCTTATCTAATCATCTCAATATATATATATATATATATATATATATATATATATATATACATTAAGTGGCAGAAAGAAGAACATCCAATAATAATAAATTCATTTGAACAATGTTTGGTATACAAGTGTATTCGAGTTAGACTAGTAAACGATCAAAATTTGATAAAAATTAAACTGTTAACTTTTTCAAAAAAAACTTGTGTTGCGCTACCACGATGCCTTATGCACTCATTAACACGTCTGGACATACTTCTAATGAGGTGATCGATTTCCTCCTGAGGTGTCTCATCCCACGCTATCTGTAACTCATGCTGCAGAGCCACTAGAGTTTGTGGGGGTAAACTGTGTAATCTTCTTCCCATAATATCCCAGACGTGCTCGAAGGGTGAAAGATCGGGAGATCTCGGTGGTCAAGGCAACCAAGCAACTAGATTGGCCTCAAAATTAGCCAAAGAAGCCCTAGCAACATGAAATCGTACGTTGTCTTGTTGGAACGTGCTATTGGGGATGGTCTGAACATAAGGTACAATGTGGGGTTCTACGATCTCCTGCATGTAGCGCACAGCGGTCATGGTACCTCTAATGAAGACCAAAGGTGACCGACTTCATATAGCTATAGCTACCCATACCATAACTCCAACTGTGTGGTACACATGCCTTTCCACAGAAAATTAGGGATCTTGTCTTTCTCCACGCCGTCTTCTCACCTTTGCACGACCGCCATGCATGCCCACGCAAAATCTGGACTCACCACTGAAGACAATTGAACACCATTCTTGGTCCCAATTTGCCCGTTCTCTACACCACGCTAGACGTCGGTGCCCAGGAGTCAGTGGTAGCACAAAATGGGGACGTTATGAAAAGAGTCCAAAGGTTCTTATCCGGCGATAAACAGTTCGCATCTCTATAGCCTTTCCATGTTCAGCAAACCACTGGTCCGCAATCGCTTGTGTAGACAAGAAGCGGTCCCATAGAGTTAATACTCTAAGACGGCGATCTTCGGCTTCTGTCGTTCTTCCAGGACGATCTGTACCTCTCGCTCTTCGTTTACGGCCCTCTTGGGTCCATGACCGAACACAGAATGCCACAGTGTTTACACTGCGTTGCGTTCTATCGGCTATATATCTCATAGACAAACCAGTCTCTCTTAAGCCCACAATTCGACCCCTATCAAACTTTCTTAACTGACGAAAATACTGGCGTCTTCGCACTCGAGGCATCGTGGTTCAATTAAGAATCTTTTTGTAATGTGTTTTACGCGTTTTAAATGACAACTGTAGTTACAAAAAACTTTAAGGCTACGTGATCGTAAATGTTTTTGAAAGAGGTTAACGCAAAAACCGCTAGGGTAATATGGCTAAAAAATTTAACCTTTTTGTATCTTAACACAGACAAACATACTCCCAAAAATTTTCTTACAAAATATTCATTATTACAGGGTGTTCTTCTTTCTGTCACTTAGTTACTATATATATATATATATATATATATATATATATATATATATATATATATATATATATATATATATATATATATATATATATATATATATATATATATATATATATATATATATATATATATATATATATGTGTGTGTGTGTGTGTTAATTTTCAGGTTTCCGCGAGTGCTGGATATGAAGTTGATGTTCTTCCGGGCTTGGTCTCGCGTAGATTCTCCTCCACACACACACACACACACACACACACACACACACACACACATACACACACACACACACACACACGCACGCACGCACACGCGCATGCACACGCACACGCACACGCACACGCCCACGCGCACTCGCACGCGCACGCGCACGGGCACGCGCGCGGTCACGCTCACGCTCAAGCGCCCGCGGACGAGGACGCAGACGCATACGCAGACGCACACGCACACGCACACGCACACACACGGAAGCGGACGTGGACGCAGACGCAGACGCAGGCGCAGACGCGGACGCGGACGCAGACAGAGACAGAAACAGAGACAGAGAGAGAGACAGAGACAGAGACAGAGACACAGAACAGACACAGACACAGGCACAGACACAGACACAGACACAGACAGACACAGACGCAGACACAGACACAGACAAAGACACATACACGGACACGGACGCGGACGCGGGCGAGGGCGCGGACGCGAACGAGGACGCGGACACAGACACAGATACAGACACAGACTCAGACACAGACACAGACGCAGACGCAGACGCAGACACAGACACAGACACAGACACACAGACACAGACACAGACACAGACACAGGCACAGGCACAGACACAGACACAGACAGAGACAGAGACAGAGACACAGACACAGACAGACACAGACACAGGTCTTTAGAACCGGCGATGAGATGCGCCGAGTAGTTTTGCGAGTTTATGTTATTAAAAATTATTAACTTAAAAAAACCGTCAATTCCCTTTTAATATATTTTGGACATATGAAGCAAAATTTTCCAGAGATGGGATAATAAACGAAGGAATGTTTTTGCAATACTTTTGAACAATCAGGTGCGGTATTGTATTTATGAAAAAAACTTAAATAGCGCGAAATATGTGGAAATTTTTGGAGGAACTGTAAATCCATTCAGCAGCGCCAAAGTTTTTGGTATTAATTAGATGGTGCACGGGCACATAATTGTGGTGAGGTTCATCTCGAATTGACAGGATTTGTTGATGATGGATGGATTGGAGACCTCGGAGGTAAATGACAGCACATTGAAAATGTATTAAAATTTTATATTCTAATTTAAATGTTTGTTGCAATTTTTTGTTTATTAAACTAAGTTCCTAAATATTAACGCAGAATAATGGAATCAATTTATTCGATATTTTGAAGAAAATCCTAATTATGTTGAAAATCGTCCAGAATAGGTCCTGGTAGCCTTAATAATATTTGATACAGAATTAAGTTCTAGACTCAAAAATGCTTTAAGGTGCAGGGTGTCCAATTCTGAATAACCAAGTTATTGAGGTTCAAAATCATACAACTTCGGACGCTTTTTTAAGGGTTTGTGAAAGACTTTTTTAATTAAAAGTAGGCAAAACGTAGTTTGTTAGGTCCTCCTGTAGCCCTGGAGGTTTTCGTGGGACCTTGCAACTGTACAAATTCTCACATATTTCGAAGAAAATCTTAATTATGTTGAAAATCGTCCACAATAGGTCCTGGTAGCCTTAATAATATTTGATACAGAATTAAGTTCTAGACTCAAAAATGGTTTAAGGTGCAGGGTGTCCAATTCTGAATAACCAAGTTATTGAGGTTGAAAATCATACAACTTCGGATGCTTATTTAGGGGTTTGTGAAAGACTTTTTTTAATTAAAACTAGGCAAAACTTAGTTTGTTAGGTGCTCCTGTAGCCCTGAAGATTTTCGTGGGACCTTGCAACTGCCAAAATTCTCACATATTTTGAAGAAAATCTTAATTATGTTGAAAACCGCCCACAATAGGTCCTGGTAGCCTTAATAATATTTGATACAGAATTAAGTTCTAGACTCAAAAATGCTTTAAGGTGCAGTGTGTCCAATTCTGAATAACCAAGTTATTGAGGTTGAAAGTCATACAACTTCGGACGCTTATTTAGGGTTTGTGAAAGACTTTTTAATTAAAACTAAGCAAAACGTAGTTTGTTAGGTCCTCCTGTAGCCCTGGAGGTTTTCGTGGGACCTTGCAACTGTACAAATTCTCACATATTTCGAAGAAAATCTTAATTATGTTGAAAATCGTCCACAATAGGTCCTGGTAGCCTTAATAATATTTGATACAGAATTAAGTTCTAGACTCAAAATGCTTTAAGGTGCAGGGTGTCCAATTCTGAATAACCAAGTTATTGAGGTTGAAAATCATACAACTTCGGATGCTTATTTAGGGGTTTGTGAAAGACTTTTTTTAATTAAAACTAGGCAAAACTTAGTTTGTTAGGTGCTCCTGTAGCCCTGAAGATTTTCGTGGGACCTTGCAACTGCCAAAATTCTCACATATTTTGAAGAAAATCTTAATTATGTTGAAAACCGCCCACAATAGGTCCTGGTAGCCTTAATAATATTTGATACAGAATTAAGTTCTAGACTCAAAAATGCTTTAAGGTGCAGTGTGTCCAATTCTGAATAACCAAGTTATTGAGGTTGAAAGTCATACAACTTCGGACGCTTATTTAGGGGTTTGTGAAAGACTTTTTTTAATTAAAACTAAGCAAAACGTAGTTTGTTAGGTCCTCCTGTAGCCCAGGAGATTTTGGTGGGGCCTTGCAACTGTCAAAATTCTCAAATTTTTAGTAATAATTCGGAAACGGTTAGATTTAGGTATAAGACGCTTTACTGACTTTAAAATTTAACGAGAATTCAAAAAATGACGAAAAAATTAGGGGATTCCAATATTCTATTTAAAATAAGGAAGTTGGCAGCTACGTTCAGTATAACCGAAAGTACCGACAGTTTGAAAATATTTTACTTTGATTCCATATAGTCGATTCTAGCCTGAAACCAAATTTCATTGTGCTACGATAGTGGGAAGTCGAAAATGTTGTAATCAACGGGTTGCACGGCTAACCCAATATATATTTTAAGCACATAGTTTTGTTGAACTCAAGTATAAATAGTATTAATTGATCAAAATACCAAACAATTAGAAAACGTATCCGGACTAAAAAAAATCAGAGACTACATACTCTTATTGTAATACACTATGATCTAATGTTTCCTAGCTTAGTTATTTCATTGCTTTTTAATCTTTGTAATCTTGTTTAATTTAGTGGCGTAGCTAGGTTTTTATGTGCCGCTCAGCAAATCAATTACAGAAAGAAAGTTAGTCGCATACAGTATGTCTGAAAATTTGTCTTTAAATAAAATATTATACCATTACGACCGTAAGCAACAAGAGATGACAAATCCAATCACTATTTGTCAATCTGACAAATCAAATGCGTGTGAATATTAACTCCAATAGCACAAATTAGAATAGAGAAAGGTAGTCAACGTTGTCATATGAAAGAGCACAAGCCTCGACAGACGTATGCTTAACTGTATTTCTGATACTTCATGCTGCTATTCTACAATACCTAATAGATCTTAACCCCATTACTGATACGTTAGTGTAAGTATACCAGTGAACCCTGAAGTTATAGCATTGGTAGCAAGAGTGATAGAGTAATTGTCAAAACGGAAGACACTTGCGCAGAAACCAAATGTTAACTTGAAAAAAGATAGAATAATGATATGACTAAGAAGCAGACATTACAGTGGATTCTACAAACATTTACCATTCCGTTTCGAGACATCGTGGCTAATGTGATTTGTTTACTTGACTTTTTAGCCTAATTGTCTTTCGCTTATCAATTTGTGAAAAAAATTTGTTCAAAACGTTGTGTTTTAATAGTTATATTTATATCAACTTTCTTTGGTGTACAGTTTTGCTTTATTATTTATTTTAACCGATTGTTTACAATATGCGAGACAGCTACACTATCATCTGACATTCCTAAAAAAAAAACGTTGCGTTTTATCACAGGAATCACGAGAAACAATTTGGAATGTTTATAATTTTTTTTTAATAATCTACAAGGGAAAACATGTTGCAATATTGTTAGGTAACTTACATAATTTTATTTTTTTAATGTTTTGAATACTGTGGTTAAAGCAACAGACATATCTAGAAGTACCGTTGTTCGGGTCGTTACAGAAGTACGAGCAGTTGAATTTGGCGAAAAAGATTAATAACAAATACTTTTTGTAAGATTTAGTAAGTCATTGGATGTCTTTGCATTTGTAATTTGAAACTGTATTTGTAATGAAATAGTAATTTTTATATTTTTTCCCCTTTCTAATATTACCCCTATGTCATTTAATTTATGTAGATACTATCGCGCTCAAAAAATACTGATACAGCTTATTACAGTAGACACTTCCAAAATTCAAATTTTGATGTAGACACATTTTTTGTGTGTAAATCGGACATCCTACGATTTTCAAGTAGGGGTTATGTATTTGTCAAACTGGTAAATTTGATAGTTTAAAGACTCTTATAAACTGTCACTTTGATATTTCACGGTCATAGCCTGTTAACGCAATTATGTGCCGTCAAATCAAATGCACACAGCCAAAATTTTGCTGTACCAATATTTTTTGAGGGCGATAGTACATAATAGTGTATTATGAAATTAGTTTATAATGCAAAGGATTATGGCAGGAGTTTCCATTATTGCTTGAGCGGAGCGGTCAGATAAGTTCATTACATCATTTATTAAAGGTAATCATTCTTTGTATTTATTTTATTAGTCGAAAAATTACAAATCGTCTTCATTATGGTGCATGTACTCCAAATTAAAATGTATATTACGTCTCAAAAAGGATGTGAACATCAGCAAGTTTTCAAACCTTTCGGCATTCTTGAAAAACTGTTCTGTTGGGTACATACCAGAGTTAGTGTTTTCAAAAGAGCACTTATTTGTTTTTTTTCTTCAAGCACCCAACGGCAAATACTTATGAAGGTAAATTTTTAGTTTTAAGATTATTCTTAATAAATATGATTCCATTTTAGGTAGTTGCAATATTTGGTGTGTTTGGCGGTTGCAGACGCGTAGAATTGTACAATCTGTGTGTTGGGGATATTAAAGAAGAACGTTCTGTCTTTATGGCTTATATTAGAGATACCAAAACACATGGACCCAGGGTTATGACCATATTAAACGATGACAATAGAGTAAATTATATTGACCTCATTAAGAAGTACATGAGTTTAAGACCGAAGCATGTGAAGAATGAAAAGTTTTTTATTCTACAATGGGTGTAAAAGTACCTGTAATCCTATTGGCATTAACACAGTTGGTAAGATTCTTCGACAGATTGCCAAGTATTTAAATATTCCCAATGCCGATCAATACAGAGGACATTCATCTTCTAGAACATCTGCCACAATCTTGGCAGACAGTGGAACTGACATTAGAACTTTAAAATGGCATGGAGATTGGAAAAGCGATGCTGTTGTTGAAGGGTACGTGGTAGACTCCATCGAAAACAAGAAGAAAATTGCCAAAACCTTCATCTTCAAGCAGTTCAAGCGAATGCCTTTTTTTTTTATTAATTTAGGGATCATTTAAATAAATAACAAACGAGATTTACAACACTTTTATTTTTACACAAGCAAATAGGTAACTACATTTTTTAAAGTTTCAGCTTTATCGATAAAAGTGTGTGTGTGTATGTGTGTGTGTGTGTGTGTGTGTGTGTGTGTGTGTGTGTGTGTGTGTGTGTGTGTGTGTGTGTGTGTGTGTGTGTGTGATGCGTGCGTGCGTGCGTCCGTGCGTGCGTGCGTGCGTGCGTGCGTGCGTGCGTGCGTGTGTGTGCCGATTTAAAATAAAGTAAATTTTTTGAAAAGTAGAATCTTCCACACCTTCAATGTGTAACAACCTTTTTTGGTTGTATTAAAAAAAGTACATTGATTTTGATCTTTCATTCATTTAGTGGTAAATATAGGAAAAGTTCTTAAGTTTTGTATGAGGTAGGCAACTTAAATTGCATATCTTAATAGTACATATTTTTTATGTGAATATATTTAATAAAGATTTATATTTCCCCTTCCTTAGAAATGGTATTCTGATCATTTAAAAGCGCGCAAAGCGTAATAACTAGCCTTCTTTTTCTTTTTCAATTCGCTTGTTGGTAATGTAATAGCATGCAACATGTAGTTGTGGGGAATGTTCCCTAAATATTTGTGTAAAGTGCCATCATTGATGGTAAGTTATTTTTTTTCTCATTATAGTTAAACTAAAGCCTTTGCTTTTTTTGGGCACTTATTTGGCACTTTATTTCTTTTTTACTTTTTTACTCTTTACTCACTTAGTTATGTAATGGAATTAATTTTTAATTTTTACTTTTAAAGTACCATTTTTTTTAACTACCTTATTTTACTTGGTTTACATCATAAATCGCAATTTTTTACATACTAAAAACTTCAAAGTAATGCATTGATTATTATGGATTCAAATTATTAAGAATAAATTATCAAGATAATTCCATTGGGGTGTGGCTGGTAACCTTAGATCTGGAGATTGCACCTCAATGATGCTATAATTATTTCATCTAGTTGACCGTTCCGTTTCATGTGTCACCAGTGGTAATTAATACATATACAGAACTGTTTAAAGGTATGATTTTTTTAGTAATTAAAGAATAGATTTAAGACTTTTCCATTACAATTGGATATTAAATAAACTTTAGTGTGTTTTGTAATTTTATTTTCATTTTGAGTATTGTTGTATTATTATTAATAAACTTGGTTTAGTTGTTCCAATAACGTAACGTATATTTAAAAATAGCTTGGCGTCCGAGGTATCATTTTATTGTTTTTATATTACATATTTTTCTTATTAATTAAGTATAAGTGAAAATAATTAAGCTGATGAAAAGCATGCAGTATTTCAGGTACGTTAATTAAACTCCGTATATTTGAACTCTCCCCTATTTCAATCTACCGCTGAGCCGACGGCAGTAGCGATTGATATTTGGTAATTATTTTTATTAATTAAAATTATTCGATCAATTACAATCAATTTATTACATCATCGCTTTTTTATTAATGTTACAATTTGGCCCAGTTTTAGTGTTTATACACTTGGAGCCGTTTTTAATGTTATAAATGACCTTGAAAATTCTGATTGACTTTGATGCTTGAAACGTGTACGTGAGCTTAACATAGAAAATTCTTTCACTTCGATGCAGGCAATGTGTACGTGAGCTTCAATGACCTTAACCTTGAAAAGCTTGTACTTGGACGCAACGAATGTGTACGAGAAACTGAGTTATCACCCTAGTATATGTACTAGAGTTCAGGTATGAGTTAGATTTCGATAAACTTTGTGTGTAAATTTACCATTAGAAAGTCTTATTACTTTAATAGGGTGTTCAAAAAAGGGAGTGAATTATTTTATTCAGCTTCCATAGTAATTTTGATGTTGTCGTGAATCTGGTTAATGTGTCCTAGAAAACTATGCAAGTTTTCTCCATAAATGTGTCGTGAACATAACTAAACCAACCTTTAGGTTTTAAATCTGCTGAATTTAAAACAGTGGGTTGAGAATGTTCCATATATACATTCGCAAAAACTGGAGAGAGTTTCATACCGAGCGGCACAGTGACGAGTTTTCTAACAGACGAGTGCAATAAAACGTTTTATGAACGTGTTTCTTGCAGTATTTTTTTCTATTTTGCACATTGTGTGTCAAATTTTCAAAGTTATAAGATTCAGAATGTTTATAGCCATTATTTATACTGATAATACTTATCTTTTATTAATTTTTATAAATGTATTGTTTCTATAAAAATTAAAGTTATCGTCTTCAGTAAATGGTAGTAGTTATAGAAAATTAAGATGTTCATTTAACGTCATTTACTCAAGTTAATGAATAGAAATACACGATTTCATACCCAAAAGGTAAGTATTTTAATTATGAATTATAATCTTGAAAGGTTGTATTTTCATATTATTTATAAACTTTGCTCAAAGTATCCAACATTAAATTTTATCAAATTCTATTTTCGTTCTCTTGTACTTAACTTTATTATCAGGTTATAAATGGTGAATGTTTATGTAGTAATGGACGATCTTAATTATGTTACCATGGTTTAATACAAAAAAGTCTCGTGTTTTTGTATACGTTATGAAATGACATCATTCGCGTACCGCACAAGATTATTAATACAAAATGGAATTATATCTGGTGTGAAACAACACACGACCTTCCAACCTACACATCTTTAGTTCAAGATACAATGACGTTTTTGAACCAATCGTAAAAACAAGCGGAATCAAACCACCCGCTTTGTGTACTATTGTACTTGGTACCTGGAGGTACACCAATACACTATTGATAGAATAACCTCTCAGTCTTATATACAACATAAGGTGGGAAAAACTTACCAGCCACTGTTGCGCAATACATAGTAGATATAGCAGATTTCGGAGAGTTCATAACTTTTTTAGGATACTTTGTACCACGACGAAAAATGCATTTTCTTGCACCGGGATCATGTGCTAAATTCGTTTCGTCACAGTTAATTATCCGTTTTGGTGCCACTCCATCAACACTTCTTTCCAAGTAAGCAAAATATTTCTCAATCTCTTCTTTGGTTTAATGTGCTCTGACGCATTTAATATTTTGACACTGTCTCTTTGTTAGCTTGTGCTTATATCGACGTAAAAATTTAATTGTAACTCCAATCTTTATCTGGAAGATTATTCATAAATCCGGTCCCTCTTTCTCTAAATAACTTTTTACAATAAACCTTTAATTTAGTAACATTGGAGGTCTGACATACTCACCACAAGCAACAATTACGTCCAGTGAAGGTCTTTCCATTTCTTCTGTAATAAGAGGTGAAGCTCCTAAACTTCTTTGATGTAAATTTTGAACTTTATTAATTATTTGAAAGATGGCACAACATTAGAGCACCCAAAATTTATTTTTTTTTCTAATTTTATGTAAACAATTACAAACAATTTGTTTAGCAACACGTGCGCTGTCACATTTTTGGTGCTCGGCCTTATATTTTATCTCTCTGCTACGCCTCAGGTGGAAAAGAACGGCCTCGCACCAAGAAATGTGTAAACAGCGCACTAGTAACGAAAATAACTTTATCATAAAGTAAACTAGCAATATAACGATTATTTCTACGTTTTCATGCATTCTTTGTTCATTTCAAATTTAATGATAAATTATGTTTATTTATAATTTTAAAAGTGAAAGGTGTTTTTAAAAATACCATTATTTAATCAGATAAAGGCGATGTCACAATGAAAATCTAACATAACCTCATATTTAACAATTCGCGATTAAAAGGAATGAGATGTTATGAAGAAACGGTGTTTTTAGATTGAATGTTATACTCTTTTGACGTCACTTACTTCGTGCAGCTTGATGTCTTCCGTTTTGGGGATTACTATATGTCAATATTCACAGGCGCTTATCATGTTGACGATGTGCAGCAATTGCCGCCCCGACAGGTACGCCAGTGGTTTAAATTCGATTATTCAAAATATTATCTATAAGTAATCATATGCGATAAAGATATTTTAATAAACCAAAATAAAGATTTTAGAGAAAGCAATACTTATATAGTGGTGTGATATTCAGTCATATTTTAGTTTAAACTATTAATCTGTGATTATTACTAAAGGAATACGGTAGATTTAAATTTTGTGTTAAAATGGGGACTTTCATAATACTTGGTATAATCTTAATAATTGTGTCTTTATATTTACACGTAACAAGGAATTTTAATTATTGGAAAAACCGAAATGTACCTAGTAGCAAACCGACTCCATTCTTTGGCAATACATTTTCCTTTGCTACACAAAGAGAATCAATTAATTCATTCTTAATTAGGCTTTACAAATCTACTTCATTACCATTTTTTGGTTTTTTTGTGTTCGATCAACCATTTATTTTAATTCGTGAACCTGAACTTATTAAAAATGTTTTGGTTAGCGATTTTGATCATTTCGCTGACAGAAGTCTAATGGAAAATAAATCAGATAAGTATGCGTCACTAACATTATTTATGCTAAAGCAACCAAGGTGGCAAAAAGTACGTGCGAAGGTTACTTCTTCATTCTCTTCCACGAAAATAAAAAATATGGTA
This sequence comes from Vesta saturnalis, assembly GCA_036346205.1. Classification (NCBI taxonomy): domain Eukaryota; kingdom Metazoa; phylum Arthropoda; class Insecta; order Coleoptera; family Lampyridae; genus Vesta; species Vesta saturnalis. The sequence goes on from JARFJB010000912.1 coordinate 1,863,887, forward strand.
CCTTTAGTCTTGGAAGCAGGTGATTGTATGGTAGATTACATTACAAACTCCTGTTTAGGCATAGAATCGACTAATTGCAGAGGAATTACTATAAAATATGCAATTGACGTAATTTCATCTTGCGCATTTGGACTGAACGCAAATTCACATCAAAATTCACAATTTGCAATGGCTACTAAAAACTTGCAAGGGACATCATTATCTCGGCTTATTCAACTAGGTGCTCATTTTTTTGCACCGCTTTTAGTGAAAATATTTAACCTTAAATTTGATGATGCTAAATCTGTAAAATACTTAGAAAGTATTATTTTGGATACAATTAAAGAAAGGAAAGAGAAGAGAATTAGTCGCTCTGATTTATTAGACTTGATGATACGAATACAAGAACAGGAACCTGAACTTTTTGGTACGTGAATAATGTAACATCCTCTTCATAACTGTCATTGCAGTTACAACATTTAAAGCTTGTAAAATTTGCGTTCATATACACCATTTCTACCTTAAAAGATAAGCGTTTTCAGGCATTTTCAGCAAGTGGAATTTGTTATTAACAATTAGGTTTTAATAATTTTTGTTGTAGATAATCAACAAATAATTGGGCTGTCTGTCCAATACCTCGTCGCTGGCTTTGAGACTTCGGGAGCTACAATTGCATTTATTTTATACGAACTGTGTTTAAATACCTCGATACAAAACCGTTTGAGGCAAGAGATACTTTCAGTCATTAAAAAACATGAGAATATTACTTATGAAGATATTCAAGAGATAACATACCTAGACATGGTAATTAAAGGTAAGTGATTATAGAAAATGTAGGAAAAGTATAAAGAATCTGAACAGACAATGAAGCTGATTAATCTCACTTTTAATAATCTCGATACAATTTTTTTGAAACTTCTCATTTTTATCTTCCAACCTACACATGCATATGTGGGTATAGAAGATTATGCCATAGACATTTTTTCCACTATTGCCAATCTTCTATTAGCTCATTTTACGACATTTGACATTTCGCCGAGATCGGTCATGATGTTTGTGTATGTGTGTGTGTGGGTTCGAGCCCCATGTTTAGCGTCGGAATTTCTGTAACGTGTGCAAAATGATGTATGTATGTATGTATATATATATATATATATATATATATATATATATATATATATATATATAAGGTAAAATGGGGTAACATTGACACAACTTTAAAATTGATTTTTTTTTTGGCACATAGCAGTTTGGTATATGACTGCTTTTGTGACAGAATGAAGATATATTAACCTTTTCTACACTGTATATGATAGAATATGAATATACCAAGTCGTTTACAGAATTTAATTTTTTTTTTTAAAAGTGGTAGTGTGTCAATGTTACCCATGGCAAGTCTAACATTGACACACTCATAAAAACAGCTAATATGTCAATATTTTGCATGTATAGTGTAACATTGACAAATGTCCTAGATATTTTTATGGAAAATCATAGAAATAAAACAATAAATACTTAATTAAGAAACCTTATACTTAATTTTAGATAGTTATACACCTACGTATTATAATAAAGCCTAGTTAATCTTAGGAAGCGCTTTATAATTAGAAGGAAGAAAGTTGACATGAAAGTAATGCATTCCCCTTTTAATATAAGGTTCGCGCAGAACCATAGCGACATCATCTATAGATACCAGGCTTTGATCGGGCACATCAGGGTACACAAAATGTATTTTCTTCTTTCTCAAAAAGTTGACCATAATTTCGCTGTCATTTACTTCCAACACTTGTCCAACATAGTGAATGCATTCTTCCTTTTCTACACAACTTTTAGAATTATTAAATCTGACGAGGACCCATGAATTTGCAACTATATTTTGGTTACTTCCGTCGAACTTCACAAATTTCTTTGCTTTACCACAATTATCTTCTTCTGTTACACTGCTATTATTTTCATCGTGTGAAATGTCATCATCTGTATCATGGACAAGTTGTAAACTAGCATCACTATCTGAGGTTTCTTCAGTTTTTTCAACACGCTTCTTGCTTTTTTGTTTTTGAGTTTTTCTTACTGTCGGTTTTCTTTTGTTTTTCTCATTTTCTATCATTCTTAGTCTAACATCGTCCGCTGTTAATGTTTCCGCAAATTTTCTTTTGAGTTTACTTCTTTTTTGTATTACTGTTTTGGCTTCTTGCCGTCTTAATACAGTCATTAGTGATAATTCCAACTTTTTAGTAGGTGTAATATCTTCCAACTGTTCAGGAAGTGGAGTAGTTGGTGGTGAGGATTGACTGTAACCTGCAAAATCGGGTGTTGGTGTTTCATTTTCTTTTTCTACTGTGGATGTGGTTGGTTGAATTTTATTTTCTGAAGAACATATGACGGTTGATGATATGGATTTTTTTAATATCCTTTCTTTAGATAAGGGAAAAATTCCAGACCCCTCGAAACCACCTACTGCATTGGCCCTAGAAAAACACCTAGTTTCTTGAAGTTTTTTTAACAGACCAAGAAACACTACCTTGTCGGCGTTCTTAAACCCAGTTTCTTGATAAAAACTTTTTAGAACATTACGCCATGCTGTTTTAACAGGTTTAAAAACTCCAACATCTAACGGCTGTAGAACATTCGATGTGTGCGAGGGCAAACAGAACAGTTCAATATTGTTTTTTATAGCCATGTCGATAAGTTGTAGTGTTATGTGGGAATTGTGGCCATCAAATATTAGTAGTTTCGGTCCACTTAACGCAGCAGTAGCTCTCACAAAAACATTTTCGAACCAATCTGCAAACTGGGCTGCCTCCATCCAGCCGGATGGAGAACAGTTATACACAGTATTTTCTGGTCCATTTTGACACCATGTTGCGTAAAGATGTAGACCTTTGTAATTTACAAATAAGGGAAGATATTCACCCATTGCACTACAACATGCTAGAACGGTGTAAGTAGTTTTTGTTACAGTACCCACAAGTTTCAGTGGGTTGTGTGAACCTCTGCGACATAAAATTTTTTGAATACCAGCGTCAGTTTGAAAGCCTGATTCGTCACAATTAAACACATTCTGTGGCTTATTCGACAATTCCAGCCTTTCAATCGTGGCTTTTAGCTTTTCGTAAGAATCATTGAGCACTTCCAAAGAACAAGCATCTGCCCTATTTTTAGATAGATTTTGTGCGACTCTGTTACTGAGTTTTTTCTTCCAACGACGTTCAAAAGATTTAATCCAGTCAATACCTGGTAATCCATTTTTAAATGGATTTGGACGATCCATTCGTTTGAGATAATCCTGAACACAAATACGTAATTTAAAACGATCGAGTCCGAAGCCCCAGTCAGCTACTTTTATTATAGCATTTACCAAGAGTTTTTCTTCTTGTAAAGTGAGTACTGTGGGCGGCCAACTGCTTTGCATTTATAGTTTTTCAAGTGGTTTATTAACGTTGAACGGTTAATTCCATACATTTCACTAGCTCTCTTGACACTTAAACTTCCATTTTTTACTTGATTTATGGCGTTTACCATACTGTCTTCATCATAGGTTTTATATTTTCTGGGAATTTCGCCAACCTTCTTTTTGCGGGGCATTTCTGTAAAGAGAAAAAACATTGACACATTTATAGAGTGTAACATTGACACAGGTGTCAATCTTAACCTTCACTTACGAAAGTAGAACTTCATCAAATTACAGAATTTAAATTGAAATAAACTAATATTTGTTAACGCGTAATATAAGAAATTACTTACTTGCCGACTATAGGTCGAATCTTCAAAAAACAATTAACACCGGCAAAGTTTTCTATAGACGTGACTCAACAAATTCTTGTGCTTAACCATTAAACAGACGCTACAAACCATAAAATTAGAACAAAGTGTTTGAAGTATAGGTTACTAGATGGCGGAACTATACACATAATTTTACAACAAAAGACAGAACGTAAATTTCTTTTCAACTAAAATTAGGAGGGAATTTTGAAAATGTGTCAATGTTTCCCCCATGTCAATGTTACCCCATTTTACCTTATATATATATACAGTTTGTCCAAGATAAGGATCCTCACCATGGGAATCTCAGTACTTGTTGGAGATACAGCTTAGGTTAAATTAGGAAAAAGTTGTGTTCTTTGAAGCTTATTTACATGCCGTTTAGAAACTTGAAAAATTTTCATGCCCTGCTGAGATATTTGGAAAAAACGGGAATTTGACAATATCGATTTTATTTTTTTCTGACTTTATTTGCAGAAATATCAAAAAACTAACAACACTTTCTCATTGGCACTTTTAAGGTACTACATGATGGTATTTTTAGATTTTATATCCGACGTTTCGTTTTCAAGAAACCATCATCAACTTTATTTTTATATGGCCCGAAAAAATGTACACCCTGTATCTAATTCCATTTTTATTACAAATTCAACGATGTATCACATGCCATATTTTATTTAGTTAAAAGGAAAATTAATTGCATTTTTCTATTTCTTATAAGTATTTTTAACAAGGCGTTGCAAACAAATGCTTTGTCGTCATTACCTGTCACCGATTCTGTCACTTAATATTATGATAAAATTGTAATTATCCTTGTTGTTACCCTGTTTGCCGAGTTGTTGTTTTAGAGTAATTGTCGTTATTTTTACTGTTGTCGTTATTGTTGTTTATTGTTGAATAGTTAATATTGTGCATTTATCGTCGAATATGCCGGGTGAGCATTATAGCCATGAAGAAAAGTTTGATATGCTAACGTGCTACATTTTGTGCCACAAAATGATGTAAATTCGGCAGCAATGTATCTTAATACATATTCAGAAAGAAGGCAGCCATGTAAGTCCATTTTCTTAAAGCTGGCTCGAAATTTAAAAGAATATGGTTCATTTAAAAGCCTATTTTAACTCGAAAAAGGAGTCATTAGAAGAAACCCAAAATAATGTTTTACAAGCAGTTGTTGAGAACCATGAAATATCAACTAGGCAAATCAAAGATAATGTAGGAGTTGTCAAATCCACAGCTCAATTTATTTTGCGTAAAAATAGATATCACCCTATAAATTTAGGATTTGCCAAGGACTTAAACCAGGGGATTTCGAACGGCGCCGGCATTTTTGCGAGTGGTATACACGCGCGTGTGAAGAAAATTTAAATTTCCCTTCAAAAATAATATGGTCCGACGAAAGCATGGTCACTAATAATGGTATCTTCAACCGCCGCAATACGCATTACTGGGCTCAACAAAATCCGCGTGTTAAGAAAATATCGAGACATCAAGAACGTTTTGGGTTTAATATGTGGTGTGGAATTTTAGGAACTAAAATCCTAGGTCCATTTTTTTACCATAATTCATTAACCGGAGAACGATACCTTCATTTATTGCGAAATGATTTAGAAGACTGTTTAGATAATTTACCTCTGGCACAGGTCAATAGCTGTTGGTTTCAACAAGACGGTGCTCCTGCACATAATTCTAGGCAAGTTTCGAGAGTATCTCTTGCGGCGATTTCCTGGAAAGTGGATTGGAACCTCTAGTGAAGTGTCTTGGCCAGCGCGATCCCCGGACTTAACCCCTCTGGACTTCTTCATATGGGGTTTTGTTAAAAACCGAGTTTTCCAATATTCTTTTGAATCTGAACAGCAGTTACGAGAATGTGTAACGGCCGCATTTAACAGTATTACACCAGAGATGTTACGTGATGTTTTAAGCTCTACAGTTAGAAGATCATACTTATGCTTAGAAAATAACGGAAACCTGTTTGAACACCTGCTTTGAATTAAATATAAAATGCGTTAATTTCTTTGTTTTCGTTACTTAAAAAAAATTTCATTACTCGCCTACTTAAAAATACCTATAAGAAATAGAAAAATGCAATTAATTTTCCTTTTAACTAAATAAAATATGGCATGTGATATATCGTTGAATTTGTAATAAAAATGGAATTAGATACAGGGTGTACATTTTTTCGGGCCATATAAAAAATAAAGTTGATGATGGTTTCTTGAAAACGAAACGTCGGATATAAAATCTAAAAATACCATCATGTAGTACCTTAAAAGTGCCAATGGAAAGTGTTGTTAGTTTTTGATATTTCTGCAAATAAAGTCAGAAAAAATAAAATCGATATTGTCAAATTCCCGTTTTTTCCAAATATCTCAGCAGGGCATGAAAATTTTCAAGTTTCTAAACGGCATGTAAATAAGCTTCAAAGAACACAACTTTTCCTAATTTAACCTAAGCTGTATCTCCAACAAGTACTGAGATTCCCATGGTGAGGATCCTTATCTTGGACACAGTGTATATATATATATATATATATATATATATATATATATATATATATATATATATATATACGTATATACTACAATTAGAATAAAGATATCGTCTATCTATCTATCGTTGTAGTGGTAGTGTAGGTACTGGATGTGTGAGTAGTGTGACCATGCAGTATATAGATACCTAAGGCGCCACGTAATTTTAGATAAAACAGCACCTAGGCTACGAAATACGGAAGTGAAGGTGTAAGAGAATACATATAAGTAAACACAATAAACAAGTTAAACATCTAATTGAGTAAAACGCAGTACTAGTCAAACTAACAGTTATATTTATTAATAAATAATAGTGTGAGCAATATGGTCAATGATATCAGTGATATGATTCATTATTATAACAGTGAACAATCTCAAATATTTGGGTAATAGTTAAATTGACAACCTAAATGATTATAAATTTAAAGTATGTGTCAACAGAGGGTTTAGTAGCAAAATACTAAATTATTACTTATTAACATGGTGCATTTCGTCACCGTTTATAGTCTAAGGTAAATATTTATTATTTACTTTAGAAAAAAAAATTCTAAAAATAAATTGCAAAATACAGAATGGTAGCTGAATGTCAGTAAAATATCTGATTTTAACTAGTGGGGTAAGCTACATAGCTTACCAATATGAATAAACGCAATCGTTGTTTATATATAGCTGCGCTGAGTCATTTGTCAGTGCTTATCTTAGACTAGGTAATAATAGTGGACGTATAATCCCAGAATAGAGAGCTCTATTCTGGGGTATAATGCAGCGTAAGAATCTGTTACCATTTGGGACCAATGCCACAGTGTCAGTGGCGTAGCGTAGAGGCTATGTTAACCATAAAATTAAGTTGTTCTCATGTTTAGGAATTAATAAAACACCCATATAGAAAAACAGTTTTATTGTGGTTACAAAAAACATTTTACTGACCTTTAAATAGGATTAATTTCGTTAATTTGCTTCGTACAGAATCCTCCTGTCGAGACTGATTTTTAAAAATTCCTATTTGTTATTTTAATCTTAGCCGTACGCCACTGGTGACAGGGTGAAAATAAGAATGACAACGCTAATTTAATAATTATGCTTAATAAGATTTCAAACCAAAATATTATAATCGGCTTCGTATATCTCTATTAATACTTATATTCCTCAAATATAATTGTATAAAATATAATTTTCTAGATATCCGAGATAAAAAATATTTGTGAAAGAATGCAAATTTTTATTTACTTGTGAAAGGAAATTTCAGGATCTTTTGAACTGCTGTGGCTTTTACAACCATAAGCTGCACATCCAACCATTACTTACAACATAATTTTAAATGGAAAAGTCATAAGAACCACAAAAAATCACAAGAAAACTACACCGTACCAAATCCTTTGTTTTCCACCAAAACAATGGCGTCTAACCGATTTTGGTAACAGAATGTTAACCTTTGCGAAATGCGACGAACGGTATCCCCTCTCTTTCCTAATCTAAGGTGCTTATTAAATTCGTTTTGGTAATATAGTGATGATCACTCTTGAATATAACGTAGTTACATCGTGTATAAAACATTTATACATTTATAGTTACGAAACTCCATTTAGTTGTAAGGTACTTTATGGTCGCACAACTTGAGCTCTTTACAATGTAATTCTTAATTATATTTAAATAAAGAATTTTTAACACACTTAGCTTAAACGGATTAGTGAAGTAATCAAATTTACATCGGGTCTCTTTCAAAACTTACCCTGACTTAAACAGGCTATACAAAAGAAACTAGTATGAATTGCCAGGGACGTTCCGAAGAGAAAATTTGGGGGGCAGGATTGTTGTGATTTGGCCAACTTTTAGGAAAAAAATGACCAACTGATAAATAACAAAATACAAAAAAATATGTACATTTATTAAATCGAAAACAATATAAATCTATAAACATATCTTATTCAACGCACACTCTTATTCTTCGTTCCTTCATTGCAGCCCACGGATTGATGATATCTTTCATTTTAATTTCGTCTACAATGTCCTTTTCAAAATGTAGAAGCATTAATGAATCCAGACGTTCGTTGGACATTCTCGAACGTAATGCGCTTTTTCACATATTTCAGAGAACTGAAAGCCCTGTCATTTGTGCAAACCGAATATCCCGCTGTTGAAATAAACTGGATACACTTGAATGCGAGGGGTAACGATGCTTCCCTTTGTGCAGCTATTCTCATGAAGTTTTGAAAATCGTTCACTTCATCACCTTCACAGATTGCGAATAAAATTTCAAGTTCAGCATGGAGAGCATAGCAATCGGGTCTATTATATGGGGGGAACGAGTCCACGAGTTTCTCAACCGTCTGTTCATTCAAATTACTTGGCGACAGTGGGAAAGTAACAATAGCTGTTATAGGTTGTAATGTAACCCCGATTGTTTTCAAATTCTTGTCGAGAAATTCCACGATCGTATCCAGCACGACGTAGAATTCTTTTCGATAGAACTCGGTAATATCCAGACGCGCCTCATTTTCTGGATTATCATCCAATCGCCTGGGCTTCAACCTCCTCCGATGTGTTCTATTGAAATCCTCATCAGGGTTCACATCCATGCTTTGGGCAAAAGATTTTGCGCTGCTTATCAAGTTATTGACTTCATTCTGTGAGTTTGATCTGATGGTTCGGAAAACTGTGATTACCGCTTCAATCTCCTTCATTGCGTCCAAGATATTCAAAGTATCACTCTCGAGAATTTTTGTCACCACTTTCAATTTCATGAATACTGTCTTTGAAAACATCAGGCACGATATGAAATCGAAATGCAGAATCCGTTTCAACAAACCAGATGCTTTCGCTTTGACTTTTTTGTCTTCATCGCTCTCACAGAAGTCGGCTAGAATTTCTGCAATTTCTTCGAACGCAATGTTCATAGCGGCGATTGTCTAGAAATAAACGTGTTAGTGCTGTTTGATCAATTGTGATGAACACATATTCTTACCTCAGCTCTGGCTGTCCAGCGAGTTTTTGAGAGATTCTTGAGGGTCAGACAGTTCTCCAGCTCCTCTAGTTTGTTTGATAATGAATTCGACCTTTTCACGCTCGAATGGAAAAATACGTAAATTTCTCCCAGTACGTTGAAAAACTCCTGTAGAAGACTGCTCCGTCCACACGCATGCTCTATATCTGTATTCGTTCTATGTGCTTGACACGGGATGCACGGTATTTTACGGTGTAGGAGCTCGGATACTTTCTGCTGCGCACCGTTGAAATCCCCAGACATGGCCGATGCGTAGTCATAAGCCTGGAACGCTAATTTGTCAGTATCGATGCCATTCTTATTTAGTATGTCCAAGATATCTGCTGCAGTCCCGGCACCAGTTTTTGCAGTAGCTTCTGTGATACTCAACAAACGCTCTCTTGGAACACCACAATCATCGACCGTTCTCACGACTACTGACAAAATTTCCTTATTGGAGACATCGGGTCCGCCATAACCGTGAAGAAGTTGCATTTTTCAATTTCCGTCAGAACTTTGGTTCTGACCGAATTCCCCAAAATATCGATGAACTCGTTCTGTGATTTGATGCCGAGATAAGTTGATTGATATTTTCTGGATTTCTTCTCATCGAGCCACTTCTTCAATAACGGGTTGTGTCGAGAAATTAAGTAGACAAACTGGTTGAAATTTGAGTTTTCGTAGTCATCTCCCCGAACGCGATGCCTTGTCGTCCAAGCATTCTTGAAATGTCAAAAGGAATATTGATAATTTCCGTATTAAATCGTAGCTGTCGTTCCTCTTCTACTATTTGTAGCCGCATATTTTTGCTAAGCAGTGTATTGATATGTCCAGATTTGTGTAGGAAGTTGCTATAATCAGTGAGAGCACCTTTGTGGGACTTCGACGAAAAGTGTACACTGAGTTTTCCTTTTTTCTTAGTGCCACTACTCTTTATTTTTCCCCAACTTTTGACTCCATCCAATGTCCAACAATTTTCAGCTTTATCTCTGCCGGGTCCATCAGGAAATATGCAGCATACGAAGCAAAAAGGTGTATCCTTCGCCGTGCTGTACTCCAGATGATTGAACTGCTTACACCATTGCGCATTAAATCTATGACCTGTGTGATCTTTAGGAAACACATGCAACATAGGTTGATGTGGTCCCAATTCAACTAAATACTTCCGCTGATAATTGTATATAATTTTTCCTCGCAAACCCGGATCGTGAGAAACTATATCAGAAGACTCTATTGCGAATGACGATGGAACTGGTTCAGATTGTCGTTCCACTTCTTCAATATGTACTTTGCAACTGTTCAATACTTCACTGCAACGATCTTTGATGTTGGAGACCAGGTTGAAAATTTCCAGTATCGAGATATAATTATCAACGGTATCAGTTTCATTTAGATGGTTTATCATTTTCTTTGTGGAGTCGAATGAATCACACAAATACAAGAATTGCCCACAGCACTGAGCCCAAGATTGCGGGTTCTTGTCACTTTCTTCATCCAGTTTGCTCGCCTGCTCGCTTGTTTCTATCATTTCTTCTTGATCAGACTCAAGAATTACATTGAAGTCTAGAATTGAGTAAATTAGTATATGCTGAATTTCAATAACAATAATATTTGCACCTGAGCTAGTTGCAAGTGTGTTTATCTCTGGCAAATTTGACGTGAGGTTTAATTGCTTCGTACTATCCGATAACTGTGGAACTACAACAACGTTTACAATATTGTTTTTAATTTATCATAATCACCTCTTATTTACTTTTCTTATTTACCTTTCTCTGTAGATACATTTTCATGTGCAACTTCATAACTCATGTTTTCAACTTTTAATTGAGTATTGTTCTCAGTTTCAGAAAGATCAGTTCTTTTCCTCTTAGAGCAATGGTCTATTGCTACATCGCTCAGTTGGTCAACTGCATCTCCTGAGTTATCTTGAATATTTCCATTAAATTAATATAATTTCAAAATTTTTAACAATTATACTGTATAATTGTTTAAAATTTTGTATACATTTTTGTATAATTTATACAAAAATAATTGAGCAAATGAATATGTTCAGCTACAATCAGTAACCCACCAACCTTCAACGACAGTTGAATTTCCAGAACCAGAAGCGCGATGTTGTTGCACCAGGGATGCTTGCTCGAAAGGATTTTTAGGAATTCCAAGCCGGTTCACCTTCACAACCCTGAAACCATGTTTTTTTGCTTCATGCATTGATTTATAGTCATTATTGAAAACAGCACTGCACTGAGTGCACTGTACTTTAAATCGCTTCCTCATATCGCTACTAACAGGCTACCCTCTACAACAATAATAGATTTATGACATAGGTAGGACACAGCTTACGTATAAAAGTATATATAGTTATCCTACCTTGAGGTCGAGTTAAATACCATGAACCAAAACGAGATTAAAGGGCAAGCGATGTCTCTGTCGCTACGCTCTCTCAGTAAGCGGAGCACTTCCTTTCCCTTGCACTCCCTTGCACAACTGATGGTGATGGCGTTCGTATAAGTGCGCATCTATGAGTTGGGACTGTGAGAGGGAGCGACGGCAGGCACATTCCCGCGTCCCGCTTCCCGCCCACATGCCTGCGGCCGACTGGCCGGCCAACTTTTCATCCGAAGCGCGCGCTGAGTCCAACTTTTCGACCAAAATATATTTTTCGGGGGTCACGCTGCCCCCCCTTGACCCCCCCCCCTAGGAACGTCCCTGTGAATTGCGTATTAACATACACATAAGAGACTGTAGAAATCAGTTATCGTAGTGGATGAAATACAAAGAGATTAGTTTTCGAAACCGCTTTAACAGTTATAGTTAATTACACATATTAGGTATAATTTTTCTACTGATGGCGAGCTAAATATAAGCTAGATAAAAAGCATAATATACCTAGTGAACATGAGTGAAAATACATCAGTCGAAACGTATTAATCGAAGAGTAACCATAGAGATAAAGTAACATTCATTAATAAATTAAGCTTTGAGAAATCTCACATTTAGTGATGCAGTTTCTTTCCGCCAGGGCTCTTGTTGCTTCGAGGACACTACAGCTATTCACGCTTATTGTGTTGTTCCTGGGTCGTCTTATACCTAGTATGTAATGTTGAGTCCCTCTAACATATCGTGCAGGTCTCTCACTAGAGGCGTCCTGAACTCTTCCGGTTCCGCTTGTGGCTATCCGAAAATGCGTTGCTTTTTCTTAGACAACGCCTTGGTTCTCTATCCTCTCAAGGTGTACTTTAACAGGCGTGCCTCCTGTTAACGCTCCTGTTAGATTTCTGCCTTTTTAATCGTAGTAGTTCTGAAGATCTTTTTATCAAAGACTATACATGACACCCTTGCTGTGTGTCACTCCTGGTTTATTAATCTTAAGCTTCTCAGACAACCTGATCCGTAAAACGGTTTTAGTGCCCCCTATCTAGCGAGTTCTTCCGCTTCTTCGTTTCGTTCGGATCTCTAATGGCCTGGACCCCATAGTTGGGTGACGTTATTACCTCACGCCAGGTGGTAAATTATACTTATAACTCCCAGACTAGCTGTGATAACGCCTTATGGCTCGATAGAGCTTTAAGGCTGTCTGGTAGCACATGTGCATAGTGCCTTCTTTTATTTTTCCGCTTTGGAATCACGTAGTTCGCTCCCATTCCAAGTATGGGACCTCCAATGCTCTGAGCTAACTTTTCGTGTTCCGTTTTACGTGCCTTGTTCCGGAAGTTTTGAATCCTGTGTAGTCCCATCCTTACTTGTGTCTCAATAATAAATTGAAGGGTAGGGAGGCTCAGAGAAATTCCACTGGTCTGACTACTTTAGTATAGAGCCAGTATACCATACTTGGTTTCAATCCCAACGTTTTATCATAACGAGTGTGATTTCCACTTTTTTGAATTTATTAATGTATTGGTTCTAGGTAAGCTTGGAGATAACGAATTCCAAGTATTCTATCTCCACCAACAAGTTTCCCGCCAAAACCTGAGGACCGAGGTTTTCTATTTTCCTTTTGCGTGTGAATGGTACTATGACGGTTTTTTAAGAACCGACTTTTAGACCTTCCTTTTGTGAACACTTGAATTTTGCATTAAATGCTGTTTGCGTTTACAAATTTACCTTCTGCTCAGATGACCAGGCGATCTGCATAAAGTAGAGGTATAAATCTTTGCTGCTGAGTTTTCCATGACGATGCTCCACAACAAGGGCGATAAAAGTCCCCCTTGCTGATATCCCCCTGCCACCAGAGCTGCAAGGTGCTCTCAGAATTGTTGTTTGCACCACTCGACGCATTAGCATGCATTCTATCCTCCAGCTGTAGCAGGTATACTCAAGACCATGACTTCTCAGATCCCAAGTAATGGAGTGAAAGGACATGTTATCAAAGTCTCCTTCTATGTTCAAGACGTAAGCAGATGGAGACGACATACCCTTGTCTGGCAGTAGTCCGCTTGGCCGGTTTTTGGTACTTCTTTGCTGGACTGGCTCGTAGGAGGAGTCCTCGTACCTCCTGTAGCACCGCCTGGAAAAGTTTGTCATGTCACGGTGATTTGCATCCTTTCTAGACGTCACCCAGCCCGTTTTTGATGTCCTGTAACTTATGTCACCCAAATCCCCGGCTCATCAGGCGATTGATTTAATAATAGTTCCGAACCCGAAGAAGTTTGGTCACAATCTCCTTTCCTGTTTTCATGTCTTCCTGGATGTTATTTATCGATGACTATGTTTCTTTGGGCATGCAAGTTCTTAACAAAATTAGCCTTAAAGAAGCTGGCCATTTATACATCAATTGCCTTCTGCCTGTAGATTTGTTTCCTTTATTCGTTATGTACAAGTTACATTCTATAGTGAATTGTAAAATTGACTCACCTCTGTGGTGTTCCTGCTACCCCGTACGACACGTGCTTTGCATCGGATTCTATAAGTAGCTGTGATCTACTTCCTGTACAACTACTAACCAAATCCTCTAGTGCTGTTTGTAGTAGTGGGTGTGAGTCGTCAGACGGAACGTACGTCGTGCGAATACAGTCTGCTTCAGCCCCCCGCCATTGGATACTGCTTTTACCGCTACTAAGTTTTATGAACAGTTTGTCAGCGGTCATATCTGTGTATTTTTCTTTATTAGTATACAGGTCTTGGGTCTATCGGCTGCTCTGCTAAAAATGAGCCCTCCACCCACCGCTCTAAGATCTTGTATTTAAGCCTCCTCCTCTTATTTCGTACTTAGCAGTCGCCAGTTTCCGGTGTTAAAGCCAAGGTTTTTCGTTCAAGACGGCTCCCAATTACTGTTTTGCCCGGTGTCCCCGGAAGCCACACCAAGGCTTTTGGAATTTAACGCTTCCAAGTTGCTTATTGTCTTCTATGGTCTGTTCTTGGTCTCATCAACCACATACTGACTTGTTGATAAGTAGATCCGATTTTCCGTGCTCAGGATTTTTTCTGGATGGGTCTGTTGATCACCGATATCCATAGTCCTTTCGCAACTTCGCAGTATGGTCCAGCCTACACTTAGCTCCTGGCCATTAGCCTGCTGCTTCGTTGTAAGTGTGGAAGCGTCCGATCGAGGTCGATTGGACCCCCCTCTCTCTTTTCACACCATACCTGCGTTCTTAAGAGGCGAGTTAACAGTAGGCTTGGATTTAGTCCAACCACCCTTTTTCTCCTTCGCAGCTTTTTTCAGATTGCGCTTTTGCGCTCCTGACAGCTTTTTGGTCTGCAGTCCCAGGCTACCTATCCCTGCAGCTATCACGTTTACTCCTGACACATCAGAAAACGGTCCATCAGGTGTATCCGATCCCCGTGTCTCAAGTGTGCCAGAAGGATATCGACAAGAGTCTTACGTTGTCCGATCCTCTTCTAAATCTTCTTCTAATACTTTTTGTGGTCTGCCATATTGTCCCGCCAGTATAGAGGAAGAAAGGTCACCACGATACGAGCCTTACGCTACCGTGGAAGGTGACTATACCCTATGATTTATGATTTTTGTTGAGGTTCTTTCCTCTTGGTCCGCTCTGCACAGCAGACTAGTATGAAGTAAGTGATCTTCTAGCTAAGGGAACGCAGGGTTGCCAGTCGTGCTTTCGCTAGTTGCGAGGCTCCACGTGATGCAGTGTACAAACCTGGAAAAATCCAAAACTTCCTTCTTTTATTCACGAGAACCATTTTTAACCTCAAACGAAGAAAGAAATCAAATTACACCGGTACAGTGCTAAAGACGTCTGTTCAAATCAAACTTCCCATTGCAGAAATCCCATTTGAAACATAAATTGCCACTTTTAAAAATATCCGAAACATAGTATAAGAATTTGAGGTTGTGAAATAAGTATATTGAAAGTTGGAAACAAATTCAAAAATATATACGATGGCATTTAATAACTAAAGCGATATGTAACAACCTTTATTCGATAAAATACAGTAAAACACATGTGTGACTCACTAGTGGGTTACGTTTATTCGTTAAGTAAAATTGGCGCGCCATACGGGTGGGTGCGTGGCGCATAAAAAGGCTTATTAAATTGATTCAGAATGTTGGTCTATCACCACGATGCAGCATTCTTAGATTAGTCTACATGTGCAAAATCTTTTATGATAATTGTTTTCTGATTCTGATTCTGCACATGTACACTAATCTGAGGATGTTCCACCGAGGTGATGGACCAAGATGCTGGATCAATTTGAATAAGGCTTTTCTGTACCTTGCGACCCACCTGTATGGTGCACCCGTATTTTTGACTCAGAAACATGACCCCACTTGCGTGGGAGGGGGAGGAAAACCAGTGAATCATAATTATTATGTAATCACTAAATCTCTGAAGTGGAACAACATACAACCTACCTATCCACAAAGTGGACCTTTAAAAGAAATTAAATAATGCAATTTTTAGGATAATTATGCAACCTCTCCTTTTTGTACTATGTTCAAAATGAACAACATTGTAAAAAGAACCATATTCATGTCAGATGGAATTTTAAACCTTCATCAGATAAAGCCGTCAGAAAGAAAATTATGTAAATGTTCTCCTTCTGGGTGTTGATCGTCGTTGCGGTTTCTCCGTTCCCTTGGTTCATAAAAGAGCCATTAGGTTGCCGACAACGTTTCGACCAGATCCAACTAGCTATTGTCAAGCCCTCTTTGATTTCCTTCTCGTAACTCGTGTTAAACTAACTTCGTCTGCTTTCTTGTATAGTTATTTTTCTTTCTGCTTGTCATGCTGTCGTATCATTGGTCTATCCGTTTGTTAAGTTTGTGTACCTTTCATTGTTTTTGTCTTTGTTACTATTTTATCCGTTAATACAGGTTTATATGTTTTCGATAATCTTTATTCGTCGGCCTTTGTCTTTAATTTTTGTGGACGTGTTTCTATTTCTATAGCTTCTCTTACGTATTATTCGTTGCGTTTTGTGCTCTATGTCGGCGATTATTTTAGCATTTTCGAAGTCGATGTTATATGTCTCCTGGGAGTATTGAGATAGTGAAGATGGAGCTTGGTTTTTTGCTACCGTATTGCCATCTTATTTCTCTTCTGGTGTTCACTCTGCAGTTAGTTGATTGATGTATGTTTTCATGCAATCTGCACAAGGTATCTTGTACACACCTTGCCCTTCAAATCCTGTCTTAGTTTTAGTATTAAGCAGTACAGTAGATATCTTCCTCGATGCGTAGAATATTGTCTGTATTTTAGTTTTTTTTTAGTATTTTACTAATCCTGTCCGTGATTTCCCTGACATATCGAAGGTGTACTCTGGCAATTGGTTTTATTCGTTTTGCTCAGTCTTTCGATGGTTTGGGTGCTGCCTTGATGTTCTTTTTTTTGAGTATCCAGTTGTTAATATCGGTGCTTTCAGTTTGTCCATTTCCTCTTCAACGTGGTCTGCGTCTGTTAATCTTCTCGGTCTCGTCACCAACGTTTTTATGACTGCAGCTGTGTTGGATAGTGAGTTATTTTTCTATATGCAGCATGCCATAGTTTTCCATTGTCTGTTTTATACAATAGTATATTGAGCAATGATAGTTGGTTGTATTCTTCTATCTCCATAGTGAAGCAAGTATGTTGTTTATTTGTTCTAAGAATATGTTTATTTTTTCTCCATGTGTGTATATGTCAAAAGTGTCGTCCAGGTATCTTAGCGAGAATGCAGGTTTACATGTAACCGTTTTCAAGGCTCGAGTCTAAAAGTCGTACAGTAAAATATTTGCAATCAGTGGTGACCCCATTGGTACGTCTTCTATTTGTTTGTACCTTTACTCTTGGTAAATAAGATAGGTTTCCCTGAGGCAGCGTTCTGGTAAATTTATAATGTCCTCTGGTGGATTGAAGTTCTTCCTAAGGATATTTAGTATTTCCTCTATGGTAAACAGTGATACCACGTCAAACCTCACTAGTATTGTATCTCTTGTGACCCTGTATTTTTTCAGCAACTCAATGAAGTAGCTTGCGCTCTATACGTAACATTTCGCTCTCTAGGTGTGTGGTTGTAAATGAGTCGCTAGGTACCTCGCTAGTTGTTGAAGTGGTGATCCAATACAATCGGTCTCAAACAAATTTAGTTCCTGTGTATTTTTGGCAAACCATAAGATTTTGAGTATTTTGAGGATTTTCCCATGGAATAATGCTGTATTGTATTTCTCGATTCATGTTTGTTGTCTTAATGTTCATCCATTTAGTCTTTTCTAAGTAAGTCGTAGGATCCTAGTTGATAGGTCTATAGCCCGGATACAATGGTAGCTTTTCTATTTTTTCACTGTAGTCGTCACAGTGCATGACTACCGTTTCGTCTCCTTTGTCGGCTGGAAACACAATTTTTGTTTTCTTTTAAGGTTTTTAAAGCATGTAGTTCCTATGTAGATACGTTCTTCTTTGGTGGCTGTGTAGTTCTTAACACTCTCTTTAAATCCTGGCGGATTAGTTCCACTGCGTCCTCTGGTAGCGTCAATATCGATGCTTCTACTCCATAAATTGTTTTCGACTGGGATTCTTGATGATGCCATGGCATAATTGATATCTTTGTCGGTTTATCGAAGTTATATTGTGATAACTTTTACACCAATTTATCTACATTTGATTGGTTCGCCATGGTGCTTGGTTTTGTTGTGTTTCTAATCGTTCAAATTTATTAACCTGCTTCGCTGTGGTGAGTTGGTTGCCCTTCTTCTGATCTGAAGTATGTAATTTGCTTTAATATATTCTGTATGGATGCAATTTGTTGCTTAAATTTAGGTGTAGTTCCATTAATTGTGTATTGCCGGTATTTAATGCTCCCGTGGTGTCTTGGATAGATTCTGGTAGTATAGCTAAACTTGCTCATAGTGTTTCCGATCTTGTTATTTTTATTGTAAGTTAGCTGCATATACTTTGGTATTACTTCTTCGTTTCGGCTTCGTTCCAAAAAGATAAGATTGCAAACAACTGCAAAACGAACTATACAAGGAGGGGAAGACGGCAGACGAAGTTAGTTTAACACGAGTTACAAGAAGCAGAGCAAAAAAAGAATTGGTAATGGGTACTTGGATTTGGTCTAAACGTCGTCGACAATCTAATGGTTCTTTTAGGGACCAAGGGAATGAAGTAACCACAACGCGGAGCAACACCTGGAAGGAGAATATTGGACATAGCAACAACATTGTTGTAAAGGAGAACGTTTGAACTCACTATTCGCCTTAGTATAATTGGCAATACAGTTGTCAAAATGTCTACAATTATATACGGGAAAGACAAAATCCTTTGTAAAAAACTCGAACCACTTTATTGAGATACTAGTGATCTACTCGTTAGCTCTGATGTAGTACCATTATTCACTAACGTACCGGTAGACGACACACTGGAGATCATAAAAAAGAAATATAAATCAGCAAAAGACATTTTCATCTTTATTGAACATTGTTTTAAAAACACAGCCGGGGAGGTACCACCACCCTTACCATGGGCTCCTTAATATTGGGTCTCCGATTTTCTGAGCTCGGTAAGGGCTGCCGGTTACCTTTTCTATCATCCTTAATCTATTCTCATCCTTATTCTTCCTTCTCGCCCTCACTGTCTTCCTATCGGATTAAAAGTCCCAAATTAAAAAATAAGATGGCTGTGGTTTCTAGGGTTATAAATTCCGGACGTAAAATCCTGCCCCACTCGGATGTCCGGGAGGGCAGGGCCCAAGCGACCTCGGTCATCGAAAGTATCAACTTTCTGATTCACTACTGCAACATCCGCGGTATCAGATCTAATCTTAATGCTATTCACCAACATCTTGAACAATTACAACCTGATATATTGTTTCTATCTGAAACACAAGTCTCCTCTGAAAGCTCCGAGTCACCCGACTTGCAATTTCCTCAATACCATCTTCACTCTAACTTTCGATATAAAGGAGGCGTATGTGCGTACATCAAGGACAGAATTGCTTGCAAGAGGGTTTCTTCCTTAGAAAATAAAAATTTTGACGTGATTTGGTTTGAACATTCTGGTCCTAATTTTGTGAAATTCTACTGTTGCATTTATAGGTCTCCTAATGACAGCAACTTTCAAGACTTCTTCGATTACCTTAGTATGAAAGTTGACTATCTCCTGTCTCAGTTTCCATCTTGCGATATCTCATTTGTAGGTGATTTCAATGTTCATAACTCTAATTGGCTTCAATTTTCATCTACTACAAATCCCGCTGGTCATAGTGGAGAAAGATTTGCTATTTCATGTGATCTCACACAAATGATTTCTGAACACACAAGAATCCCTGATAACCCTAACCATACTCCACATCTTCTAGATCTCTTTCTTACATCAAACCCTCTTGTTTATAAAACTTCCGTTCTTTCGCCTTTAGGTCTTTCCGACCATTGTCTAATAAAAATCATTTCTACTGCACCTAATTCCAATGTTGTTCGCAAAACCGATAGAACCTTGTGGTGTTTTAAGTCAGCTCGATGGAGTGATTTACGGGATTCCTTTGCAACCTTTCCATGGCGTGAATATTGTTTCAAGTCGTCCTCTTCTTCGGACATCGCTCTTTCAGTATCTGAAGTCATCCTCATGGGAATGGAGTTATACATTCCGAAAAAACAGTACCGTGTAGGGCATTCACGTTCCCAACCCTGGTTCAATAAGGCTTGTTCTGAAGCAATATCTTTAAAAAATAAATGTTACATTAAACGGAAATCTAATAAATCGGTTGACAGTCATGTAGAATACGTTGGTGCTAGAAATATCTGCAAAAGTGTCATCACTAAAACTAAAAAGTTGTTCGAACAACGAAAATGCAATGAACTAGCTACATCTCCTTTAGGCAGTCGTAAATTTTGGTCTTTAGCAAAAGCCATTAGTAAAAACTTTCGAACATCTTCATTTCCCCCCCTGACATCTATTGACGGATCGGTAGTTGCTGATTCTGTAGACAAAGCCAACGTTTTTGTGGATTTGTTTGCATCAAACTCGGGCCTCAATGATTCTGGAAAAGATGTGCCCCTAGTCAACTCTTCTTCATACGTTATGAAACCAATTCATTTTCGGTACAAGCTCTTGGAATCGATCATCAGTAGGCTTGATCCCAATAAGGTGACTGGCCCAGACCCAGCTATTGTCTTAAAGAAATGTTCCCCCGAACTAGTACCAGTCCTATCTAAGCTCTATACGATCTCTACATCTTCTGGGGAATTCACTTCATCATGGAAGTTAGCAAATGTTCAACCTATTCCCAAAAAAGGTGATAAGACCGATCCCTCAAATTACAGACCAATTGCCATCACTTCCATATTGTCTAAAATCATGGAAAAAGCCATCAATATCAGCAACTGCTCACGTTCCTTGAAACTAACAAACTCCTTAGTGACCACCAATATGGGTATAGGCAAAGTCGTTCAACAGGCGATCTTCTTTCATATGTGACCCAAGTTTGGAACAATACAGTAGAGCAGTCCGGTGAAACAGGTGTAGTCGCTTTAGATATCTCAAAAGCATTTGACCAAGTTTGGCATAAGTGTTTACTTGCCAAACTCACCTCGTTTGGGTTAAATGATACGCTCATCAACTGGGTTTCTAGTTTCCTTGATAAAAGACGAATACGTGTCCTAGTTGATGGCTTTTTTTCAAAAGAAGTTAGCATTAACGCGGGCGTACCACAGGGATCCGTTATAGCGCCTACACTTTTTCTGCTGTACATAAACGACCTTATTTCTTCAACAACTAACCCCATCCATTGCTTTGCTGACGGTAGCACTCTTCACTATAGTTCATCTCAGTCTACTCATAGTGATAATCCACCTTCTATGTCAAATCAAGAAATTAAAGCTGAAATGGCAAATTCAATCAACAAAGACATTCAACGTATTCTCGAATGGGGAAGCAATAGTCTAGTTAAGTTTAATGCTAACAAAACTCAGTGTTGCCTTGTGTCCATCAAAAGAGATCGATCATTTTCTGTTGTAAGTATGAACGGCTCAGTTCTTAAGTTTTCAGACTCTATTACTCTGTTAGGTATGACTGTATCTTCAAATCTCTCATGGGTTGACCATATTCTGTCAGCTACCAAAACAGCTGCTCGTAAAATAGGATTTTTGTACAGATCTATGCAGTACTATACCTCTCGGCAACTCCTACTGTATAAGGCCCTAGTTCGGCCTCATCTGGAATACAATTCTCACCTCTGGGTTAGTGCTCCCCAATACGCTCTCGATATCGTTGATCGTATTCAAAAGAGAGCGATTAGTCTTATAAATGACCCGTCCTTAACTTCTCACATACAGTCCCTTGAGCATAGAAGGATCGTTTCAGTTCTATTGTGCTGCTCAATTATATTCTTTGATACCATCTCGGGCTATCTTTGCGAGAAACACTCGGTCCGCTCATTCACATCATCAGTATGCAGTACAAATCTCCACTTGTCGTACCAAACTAGCGCAATCCAAATTTTTCTACACGGCTTCTAAACTCTGGAATGATCTCTCTAGTTCCTGCTTTCTTATCACTTATGATATGAGAAAATTTAAGGTAGCTGTTCATAGGCATCTAGTGGCAATTCATTATCCCTCTATCCATCCTCCTAAGTATTCCTGAGCCCTTTAGCACAATAGGCCAAATTTAGCCTGTTCAGGTCCACAATCATAAAAAAAAAACATATTTTATACACAACGACCAAATAGAAGGAGCATTAATGGGTTCGTCACTCTCACCCATAATAGCTAACACATTCATGAAGGGTTTGGATGAGAAAACACTGTGGACAGCAGAATAAAAACCTAAATTATGGCTAACATATGTCGATGATAACTTTATAATATGGATACATGGAGCACAAAAATTGAACGAGTTTCTGAATCATTTAAACAACCTATACGGAAAAATCAAGTTCACTAATATTAGTACTGTCAGAGGACGCCGATGTTGTCAGATTGTGAAAAATAACAGTTTGATAACACTGTCAAACCTCAGCTCCAGGGGTTATGTTTATTTTATCACAATAATAAAGTTGAAGTTTCATATTTCTTTTGCGGGTTCTAAAGGTGGTAATGAAACAAAGTTATGTTAGTTAAATTTCCGGGAATTTTTAAAATTTAGTATGCTGCATGCAAATTACCCGAAATGTCAAATACACATCCCGATTATTAGAAATGGCGCGTTACACAATTCAACAACGCCTTTTAATTGTGAAAACTTACTTCAAATATGGGGAAAGTTTTGCGGAAATAGTTCGCAGATTAAGCGAGAAAACGCACCAAATCGTTCAACAGTTCAGCGAGTCATCAACAAATTTGAAGAAAGTGATTCAATTGTTGATAAAAAACACCGATTCGTCGTCGGCCAGGCCGATCTATCGAAAGTGTTGCCATAGTGACTGACAGTGTCGGCATTCACAAGAGTTGGGAACTTCAAAAACCACTGTACTTCGAATTTTGAAAAGAGATCTTCATTTTCATCCTTATAAGGTCTAGTTAACTCAAGAAATTAAGCCAGTAGATCATGGGCGGCGCGTTCTATTCGTCAGCTGGATATTGCAATACCACGAAGTGGACGTTTGGAAGAAAATCATGTTTAGCGATGAAGCGCACTTCCACACAGACGGGTATGTGAACACACAGAACTGTAGCATCTGGTCTGCTGAGAATCCTCGGTAGTTCATAAGAAAAAAATGCACCCACAAAAAGTCACTATTTGGAGTGGATTTTGAGCTGGAGCAGTGACTGGGCCACATTTCTTTGAAAACGAAGCCGGCAATGCAGTTAATGTGAATGACGACCGTTATCGAAACATGATAAGAGAGTTTCTGTGACCTGCATTGGTCGGTATGAATCTAGATATGTGGTTCCAGCGGGACAGAGCAACCTGTCACGCTGCACAAGAAACAATCCAGTGTGCATTTAATGCACATTTTGATCCATACTTAATCGGAACCTATGTAACATAAGTTAGAATAAAAAATTTTACAATTCTTCAAAAATATGTCACTGTCATGTAACTTCTTATAATCACTTACAAGTATCAGAGTTAAAACCAGTCTTGTTTCAGTACTACTTAGCTGATCTTCAAAGTTAAACAATATAAAGGTTTATTTTCTTAAGTGGTAGATAGACAGTGATCTTTAAGTTTTGAATACAATATTGAACCCCCTATTTAAATTCTGTTACTGATGAGGGAAAAGAACGATCGCATATTTACTTCACCAGTACTGTAACAGACTCTAATCTGAATTTTGGGAAAAATTTTACTTCCTCTCTTATAAACAGACAGTTTTCTTGGGTAAGAGAACAATTCCACCTTTTACATGGTAAACGTTTACGATTTTAGATTTTGTTTATAATGGTTCGAACAGTTTTGAGTACCTATATTTGAAGCTTCATAAGGAAGTTTATTTTGTAGTTATTTTAATGGTACATTTAAAATATTATGTTAGAAATCATAATAAGTTAAAAAAATAGAAATGTTTTGAGGTTACTATGGTTGATTACGAAAGGAAAACAATGTGTTGCATTTCCTCCCCAAAGAGGAGAGTGGGCTGCTCGAGGATTCATGTTCATTCAGCCACACCGATAGATTCTCAGCATACATATATACATTTGTAACTGTCTATTTTTATTTAACATTAAAATTTCAATACATTCATAAATAGTTAACTTTTTAAAATCTTTATTTCAAGTCATATTTTTGATAATAGATGTCATTAGTAATATCAATTTTGAATTTCATTTCAATAGCATGATCCCTAGGTTAAATTTTATCATTGATTGTTAGGTATTTTTGAGCATTTTTCTGGTTCTATTTTTCTATTGAATTTTTCTTTAAAATTCGTGCCATGTGGTGTGCTTGGGTCTGAAAGTTCTGGATAAATCTCGTGCATCTATATATTAAAAATTGAACACAGGTTTTATATTGATTGATTTTATAAATTACCTGTCTGCAAAATTATATTTCGGAAGTTCCGGATAATATTTGGCACGTCTCCTATCTGTATAATATTCCACTCATGTAATGGCTATTATTCGCTTGGATAATTTGTGACACTCGCCTGCGGCTCGTGTCGTAAACTTCATCCGCATGAATAACAACCATCATTATATGCTCGTTGAATAATATACTATTACATGTTGTGGATGGCGGAAACAATCTACTTGATATTAAATTCAAATAATTGGTGGATGTGCAGTATTGACAATATGCATTAATGGATGAATTCACGTTTTACAGAATCAAATGTACGTTAAATAACACTATGGTGTTGAATGACATTCATTTGTCCACTACGTTGTACATTATTTGATACAAGTATTAGCTGCAATCATCGTTGGCGACATGTTAAAACATTATTATTTTTATTCTCATAATTTTAAATGATTAAAACGTTTATGTATTTTTCTAGAAGGCCTTCGAAAATATCCAACACTGCCATTCTTGGATCGTCGTTGCACCAAAACACATAAGATTCCGAATACTGATGTCGTGATCGATAAGGAAATTCCTGTTTACATATCAATAATGGCATTACATTATGATGAAAAGTACTTCAAAAATCCAACAAAATTTGACCCCGAAAGATTTTCATCAGAAAACAAATCTAGCATTATTCCATTCACTTACATGCCTTTTGGAGAAGGACATCGCAATTGTTTAGGTAATGCCAGCATTACGTAACCTGCATGCCCCTTTAAATATATTTTTAGGTATGAAATTTGGAATGTTGACGGTTAGTGTTGGACTTATTAAGATATTAACAAACTTTGAAGTATCGATGAGTAAGGTGACACCTCCTGATTTAACATTTGAAGATAGTGGTTTTTTGATTATTCCAAAAGATGATGTTATTTTTGTTAAATTTAATAAAATTAAATGAAATTGTTAAAATTGTTGCGTAATTGCTTAAACAAATAAACTCTTAAGAGAATAAACGATTTAACAGAACTATTAGAATTAAGAACTTAACGTCGACGTTCTCGAAAAATCTGTTTCCTCTACCGAAATAATAGTAATAAATCACATCATTCTTTTTTTTATTAATCAGCATTCAGAATGTACAGGGTGGCCAACTAAGAATGCGAGGTACTGTATCTGGGAAACTATCCATCGTACAAAACCTGGGAAGAATTTTCATGTTTCTGAAATGGCCGCTAGGGGGCGTAACTGCAATCTTGAATCTAAAAAGTGATGTTTCTGTGAATTCTGCTATATTAACCTAATAAAAAATAACTGATCTTTAAAGTCGAGGATAATCTGAACTTCTTTTGTTTGGCACTTTTGACGTATGCCTAAAAATAAAGTTGTGGGGGGTATTCAAAGGTTTCCTTAAATAACCCCGTGTATCTTCGAAACGGCTAAGCTGATTTTAACGAACTTGGGCGCGTTGAAATGAGCTATTCTTGGGCTACAAATGTTATAATATTTGCAGTTTTGTTAGTTTCATATGTCGTCGCTAGAGGGCTATGTTCGACATTCCCACAGAAACGGTTAATTTTCGCAAAAAAATTAAATGCATTGGTATGACTTTTTTTTCATGAACAAGTAGCTAAATGATGCCTAAACAAGCTCGCGAAAACCGCATCTCGATATCTTGTTCCTAACCTAAAATATCAGCCAAAGAAGACTATACGAAAATTCCTTAAATTTTTATTTTTTTTAACCATATTTTTCTGGAATTGTTTCTATTATGTAAGTTGTGGCCCTAAAAAGGACCGATTTAAAGGAGGAAGGTTTTTAATGCCCCGTAAATGCTCGAAATGCTGACCATCACGCTCTATGCATTGCTGAAGCCTCTCATGACTAGACAAAACTGCAGCTTCAATTTCGGCTCTCGGTATGTTACGTATTGCGTTACGAATCCGGTTTTTCATATCTTCTCTAGTAGTAGGTTGAGTCCGAAACACGATGTCCTTTAATCGCCTCATAAATAAAAATCGAGGCTAGTTAAGTCTGGCGATCGCGGAGGCCATGGAAACAGACTTCCTCTTCCAATCCACCGCTGTTGAAATACTGCATTAATATGCTCTCGCACATTAATAGCAAAATGTGCTGGGCAACCATCCAACTGCAAAACAATTTTTGCCTTGTTTCCAGAGGCACATCTTCCAACAACAACGGTAATTGATTGGCCAAAAGTCAAGAAATACATTGCCATTTAGGGTTGCTCGAAAAATATGGCCCAATATTTCTGCCTCCCACTATGCCACACCATACATTTAAACTCCAACGTCCTTGGCGCTGAACTCCACGCAACCAATGGGGATTTTCTGCAGACCAATAATGCATATTGTACAGATTGACTCTCCCGGCACTACTGAAGGTAGCTTCATCGGTCCAAAGAATTTGAAATAAAAATTCTCTATTTTCGCGTATTATGCCTAACATCAAATGGCAATAGTCTAATCTTCGATCAAAATCTTCCTCTTTCAAGGCCTGATGCAAAACGAATCGATATGCGTGCATTCCTAAGTAATGAAAAAAATTTTAAACGAATACCTATATATTTTGATGGCCATTAGAACTTAGCTATGGTCCTTTAAAATATTTTGAACCGTTGTCCGTAATATGCCCAACTCAGTGGATAATGCTCTCGTGCTAACATGAGGATTTCCTTCAATAAAGCCCAGTACACGGTTAACATTTTCTTGTGTTCTTCCAATTATTTGCCGTTGAAACGTAGGCCGAAAACTACCATTGGCTCCTAAGCTCCCCACTAATCGGGGAAAAACTCTTACATTGCAAGGACGCCGATTTGGATATCGAGCCGCGTAAATTCTTTTAGCTACTGCGGCATTCTGAAGACATTCAAAATAAACCGCAAGCATATCAACAGCTTCATTATTCGTAAAACGCATTTTGAAAGCACAAAAATTGCTTAAAGTAACGCGAAGGTATAGACAACTATTGACAATTTGAGGATTATGTATGTTTTGTTTAGGTATCTGTTTCCATTGCCTGCTTCTATTAATTGTATTTTTGGTATATATCCATAGTGAATATGCATTTAAACAAACGAAAAATAGGCCTTTCGTATAATTTTTAGCATTGCTTACTTGCCCGTAGTAATTTCAAAAAGGGTGATTTTCTTCTGGTGTATAAATTTACAAACATTTAAAATTGCAATTTCTAGGTAACCTATTCAGAGCCGGAATTGAAACTGCAGTTTTGTCTACCCATACGAGGCCTCAGCAATGCACAGAGTGATGGTCAGCATTTCGAGCATTCACGGGGGCATTAAAAACCTTCCTCCTTTAAATCGATACTTTTTAAGGCCACAACTTATATAATAGAAACAATTCCAGAAAAATATAGTTAAAAAAAAAAAAAATGTAAGGAATTTTCGTATAAACTTTCGTCGGCCGATATTTTAGGTTAGAAACAAGATATCGAGATGCGGTTTTCGCAAGCTTGTTTAGGCATCATTTAGCCACTTGTTCATGAAAAAGAAGTCATACTAATGCATTTAATTTTTTTGCGAAAATTAACCGTTTCTGTCGGAATGTCGAATAAAGCCCTCTAGCGACGACATGTAAAACTAACAAAACTTTAAATATTATAAAATTTATAGGCCAAGAATAGCTCATTTCAACGCCCGAGTTTGTTAAAATCGGCTTAGCCGTTTCGAAGATACAGGGGGTTATTTAAGGAAACCTTTGAATTTTAGAAACTTGAAAATATCTTCCAGGTTTTTGTATTGGACGTTTTAGTAATAACTTTGTTTTGCGCAGTACCTCACATTCTTAGTTGGCCACCCTGTACATTCTACAGGCTAAGTTTATGTCATAGTATGATTACGTCTACAAAATTAAATTAATATAAATATAACCATAAATTTTGGCATGGTCAAGAATGCACCCAGCGGTGTTACCGCTACCTTCTTTTACTTGAGGTCTACAGGCCACACACGTCAATTTGTTTACGTTTTTAGAGATGTGTCTGTTCCAGGTGAATCTGCTGTCAAGCGTTAGTCCAAGATATTTCGCTTCTTCAACTTGTGGTATGTTTTCATTATTAATTTGTAAGTTTGGGCAATGACCTTTTCTAAGTGTAACTGTTGTGACTTGATTTTTGTCCATTTACCTTTTTATTCGCCATTTTTGTAGTACACTGAAGTAATTCAGTACATAGTTAGCAGCAACCTCTATACTTCCATGATTAGCAAGTATAATCGTGTCATCCGCAAACGTTTATGTTTCTGTTTGTTAGTAAGTTTGCCGTGTAAAGAGTGTACAGTAGAGGGCCAAAACGTCAAATGTGAACTAGATGTCAAACGCCTGGCTTACATCCAAAAATACCGCTGTACAATATTGTTTATCACATCGTGAATAACTACTTCAAGCAATTATTGAACAAATGAAGCTTGCACCTTGTAACGTGCAAAATCGATATCGGATCTTTTCGTATCAACTTCACAATTTTCTTTGGTTACGCTTCTAAAAATAAAACAAAAATTTATCTGTAGATTGAATATTTACGGACTGTTATTTAAGGATTACTCGTTTCGTATTTCGCTAGAATAATGTGTCTACATTTCCTGTATCTACTTACTATTTACTCCTTAGAACAGTTTCAAATAAACCTACTAGTGCCATTTATGGGATGTACGTGGGTTCTGGTTAGTTTCATACTCATACATTTAAAAAGGGATCTGTTACGTTGCTGAATTATCACTAGATGGGTAATCTAAATAAGAATATCTTACAAACAATTCTTTATTCAAATACATATAAATTTGATTTTGGCAACACTGATTTTTGATAAGAACTTTGCGTTGAAAAATTTCTTTCTGAGGCGCGTTTCTTTTCCAAGCAGTCATTGTTATATTTTGAGAAAATTTCTCTTTTTGCTGTTTAGTCGATGCTAATAATCACTTTTATAGGAAAATTTTCATATATAATATTTCTTTACTTTGTAAAGTAATATAATCGCTATTGATGCGGATGTAGGAAAATGTTACTTGCACACACAACTTGGCTTAAAATACGATAATTCAATACTGTTTCGTAAAAGAACTATAATTTACCTGATCGTGTTGAATCACCACATAGAGCTCGCTTTCGATCTACAGAGCATTTATTTATTGGGGTGTTGAGATTATACGTCATGTATCTTTTCGTCACGATTTTGATTTTGCTAATGTTCTCTTAATTGGGACTACTCGTAAATGAGTGGTAGCTGTGATTCAAGGACTTTGTCTCGTTGTCGTTGATGTTACATTGTCACTAGAGATTACGTTGATGGAATCTAAGCTGTACTAATTAAGGCTCAAGTATTCGTCCACACCAGGTCAGATTATTCCATTATCGCATGTGCTAATAAACATTGTATTGCTGAGTTTACTTTCGAACCTATCATACGTTATACGCTGCCCTCAGCAGGGATCACTACAGCATCTACAAAAAAAACCACTTAAATTAATCATATTATAAAGAATTTGAATGAATTGTTTACCTTTGTTGCAATTTCGGTGTTCTATTGATATCCGTATCCATTTAACTTTCATAAAGATTTTATTAATGTAGTACTATTATAATTCGATCAAACCGTCTTGTGCACAGATTATAACCAAATTGTAGAATAATTATTAATGAAATTTTACACAAACACCCAGTGTTGTGTTAGCGTTTAGCATCCATCTTTGGTACTGTTTGATTAGCTACTATTCACGCTACCATGCGCAGTAACAGAAACCCAGAGCATTGTGTCTGTACCGGTGCATGCATAAATTATCTATTCTTTGGGGAAACGTAATCAGTAAATTATATCGACTGTTTAGTCTTTGTGTTATTGTTAAATATAGCTACATATCATTCATTGTTGGGAAATTTATCAATAAATTTCGCTTGCTGAGGGAACTGTCGTTTATTTGCTATTCCTATTGATTCCCTGGTTCAAGCTTTACAGGGTATCTCTTTCAGGAAATCATAATTTATCTTTTCTTTCTTTAAAGCTCTTTGCTCCTGGTTTTTGTCTATTCTCCCTGTCTTTCTGTCTACCATTTTGTTCTTCGTTTCTAACTAATCTGACCATCTATTTACTCTTAATCAACTCTTAAAAACACCCACGCGATCCGAGTGCTTTACGGTCTCAGGACCGTTTGACTGAGTTACTAGTCGAGTTAACTAATTTCTTCCAATTTTATGTGACGTGGTAGGTTAGACACGTGGCATAAAAATCGGGCGACCAACATTCTGGCCTAGAGTTTAGGAATACGAGTAAAATTTTAGCTTGACAGTTTTTGTTTTGGCACAAACGCCAATGGGTTTTCATGTTTGAGTAATTACTTTGCTTTACTTCTGAGTTCCTTCTTCTTTTATAAATATGGCTGTCACTCTTCATTTTGATGTAAATCGTCTTATGAAGGCTGAATTGATATACGAATTATTGTCTAGGGGTTTAGGGTAATGTCGAGCCCTTACGTAAATCGGTATGAAGCGCGAGACTACTTGATGCAAATAAATCCTACGGCTTCATATCAGATTCAATTCGCGAAGGAGGGAACCGTACAGTGGAATCGGCTCTTTTATGTGGGATTGCACTTCGTTCATTTGTATGTGTACTTTACTGCTTCATGCGCAAAGGCGTTGTGAATTAATGATAACTAATTCGGATACGGAAATCACGCGCAAAATCAACTTCTGGTCGAACTACAAAATTACCGATCCGACCTTGAACAAAAAGTTAAAACGTGTCACCTTTTCTGATTTGGTTTCTTCACCGACAACTGGCCCGAGTGCCAACTCTACGGCTCACGGCGAATCGGAACTAATGGACGTAGAACCTCCTTTATTTTCATCTGATGATACTGATGTGCCTCAGGGTACTTCACCTTCTACTTCTACCCCTCCCCTAAGTCACTTTTCTATTACTAAACTGGGTCTATCATTCTCTGGGGACAGTACTTCTTTATTTGACTTTCTGACGCGTGTTTAGGAATTAAGTGATTCTCGCTGTTTAACTCACTAATTTTTGTTCTCGGTTATTCCTGAACTATTACTGTATCGTGCTCATAAACACGAATTATCTTGGTGGAAAGGTGTAGTTACTTCACTTAAATCTGAATTTCTAACGCTAGATTATAATAAAAGGTTACTGGGTGAGATTAAGTCTGGAACTATGGGTTCTTCGGAAACCATAATCGTTTATGTAGCCGTCATGCAGCGTCTTTTTCAACGACTGTCAGTTGCACTTCCTGATTATAAACAGTTATATTATGTAGGCCGTAACCTAACACCATATTATCGAAACGATTTAACTCTAACTGACGTGTCTACGCTTTCTCAACTAATAGTTTTAGGGAAAAAGATTAAAAAAAATAAATACCTTATGGAATCTTGTAAACCTCCACCTTCGAAAAACAGTTTTCAACTTTTGTAACATAGTTTAGCTTATGCCAATTCGGCGTCTGACTTTTCTAATCCTTCTACTTCCTCTTGAGCACCACCGAGGAAACTAACTACTACTACGGTCTCTCAACCTTCTCAATTTGATAACTTACCTTCAAATACTGTTACTCCTGCTGCACGTTTCCTTTCTAGCTTAGACGTTCTATTCGCTTACTGGCAGATCCTTCTGGCTGAAGAATCAAAATCTATCACTACTTTCACCGTCCCTGGACGTGGACTTTTTTCAATTTACTAGGATGCCTTTTGGCCTACACAATTCACTGGCTACGTTTTAAAGGTTAATTGATCGTGTTCTGGGAGGAGGATTGGAACCTTACCGTTTCGCTTATCTTGACGATATTATTTTGGCTACACCAACGTTCGAAAAGCTCCTAGAAGTTTTGGGAAAAATATTTCAACATCTGTCTTCTGCCGGTCTCCTTTGACACAGGACAAATGTCACTTCTGCCGTTCGTAATTAAAACATTTAGGTTATGTGGTAAATAAGGATAGACTCTTAGTAGATCCCGATAAAGTATCTGCAGTTCTCTCTATACCTGTTGCGGCAAATGTTTCGGACATACGTCGCTTAGTCGGTATGGCGGGCTGGTATCGCCGTTTTATACTCAATTTCTATCCTATTATACTTCCGACTTTGGTATATGTGCGGTGTTATGTCAACAATTTCCTACTGGGGAAAAAGCTATTAGTGATATTAGCCGATCATTAGCTAAGGCTGAACGTCACTAATCTACCACTGAGAAAAAAATCTCTGGCTGCAATATGGGCCATAGAAAAATGTTGTCCCTATATTGAGGGTTCTCATTTGATTGTTATCACGGACCATCATTCACAGATTTGGCTGCATAAATTACAACATCCTACTGGACGTCTCTGTCGATGTGCGATTCGTCTACAACAACATAATTTCTCTATCATTCACCGAAAAGGAAAAGAACACATTGTTCCTGGTACCCTTTTTAGATCCGTTCCTAAAATCGACTGTATTACTCCTACTTCTTCGACCTCTCTAGTTACTTTATCTGTTCATCATAAATGGTATCTAACAACGATTTCTCGTGTCTCTAACATTCATGGAAAATTTCCTTCTTGGTTCGTAAAGAACGGTTTACTTTATAAACCTCCAAATTTTCTTCTTCTGACTCTTCCTTAACGGACTGGAAAATAGTGCTTCCAAAGGAACAGCGCAAACGAATTCTATCTGAAAATCATGATCTTTCGACATCTAGTCACCTTGGAGTTACTAAAACTATCGCCAGGATTGCTGTGCATTATTACTGGGCTGCACTTCGTGCAGATGTCGTTCGCTATATTCGGCAGTGTGCTGTTTGTTCTACACATAAAGTCGAACAGTTCACTCCACTTGGTTTTCTAGCACCAAGAGCCAAACCTGTTAAACCTTGGCAAATCTTATGTCTTAATATCGTCCGTCCTATTCCTAGATCCTCGAAAGGACATGCTTTCGTTTTAGTTGCGGCTGATTGCTTTACCAAATTCGCTTGTTTCTTTCCCTTACGTCATACCACCGCTTTTGCTGTTTGCCAAGTAGTGGAAAACAATACCACTCTGATGTTCGCTACTCCACAGTACATCATTTGTGATAATGGTGTGCAGTTTCGCAGTAAAGAATTTACGAAATTATGCTGATTATCGAACTACTATTCTCTTTAACGCCGAATACCATCCTAGAGCGAACCCTGCGCAAAGAATTAACAGAGTTTAAAAAACCCCTTTACATCTTCCTATACTACTCAGAATCAACGTAAGTGGGATGTTAATTTGGCTAAGGATGAGTGTGCCATTCGTTCTGTAAAGCATTAAGTTATTGACTGTTCTCCTTACTATGCGTTGCTTGAACGATTGAACGAGAACATTTTTTTTTGTGATCTTTTAGGTCCTTCTTCTTCGGATTCTACACTATTAGATCCAGATCGTACTGTACTTCCTGACAATAAACTTGTTCGTCAGTTTGACTCTATTAGCTTGGATATTAAACAAAGACTGACAAAAGCATATCAAACTCGTAATCTGCGCTACAATCTGCGACGTAGACCTGTTAAGTTTAAGTTAGGGAATAATGTGTGGAAACGCAATTACGTTCTGTCTGATGCTGCTCGTCACTTTAAGGCGAAAAGTGCTCCGAAATTCATTAGTCCTTTGTTAATTAAAGAACTACTCTCTTCTTGGACATACGAATTGAAAGATCACTCGGGGAAATCCTTAGGGGTTTACCACGTCAAGGGTCTGAATCCACATATACCGGCTGATGACTCCTCTGACTCCGATTCTTGCGTCCAATGAGCGACATTCTACCTCCATCCTCTTCCCGATACTTCCCTTCGCTATCCGAGACATCGCAAAGGACACAATCTTCAAGTTTAAACGTCTCTTTCTTGCTCTGTTAGTTGACGACGGCTATCTCTTTTGCTTGCTTGCAGGGAGGCCACTTCTACGGAGACTACTACTTCTGAGTGTCATCCGTGACCTTACATCCGGTCCCTTCTCCATTGCTCTCTTTCCCTATTACTTTGGGTGGTTAGTTTGGGCATAGTATGGGAGAAATTTTAAGGGTTGCATTCTTTTCTTTTTCTCGTCCTTCAAATGTAATACCCTGCTCGTCTATCTGAGCCTTTATCTATTCTTCTCTCGCTTTATCTTTACGTCATTATCGCTCCGCATACAACTTTATTCTCTATTTTTTCTTATTCTTGCTTTTGGGTTGAGTTTCTTTCTTTGATTGCTTTGGGGTTGGGTAAATACATAGGGGGTTTCTGGGTTTTTACGCACAGTTTAGGGCGTTTTGTCATGAGTTTATACCCGAACTTCCTCTCTCATCCTTTACCTTTTTTTTGTTTTCTTTCCTGTAGTACCTTTGTCTATGTGATTCTTCTACTGAGGTCTCCATTTCAGGGGGGGGGGGATCTGTAAAGTAAAATCGATATCGGATACTTTCTTATCGATTTTTTAAATTTTCTTATTATTACAGTTTGAACAACAAAATTTATCAGCAGCCTGAATCGTTAGGGTTGTTACTTACTTAAGTTTACTCGTTAATTGTTTCTCTACCTTAATGATTTGATTTTCCGGTATTTACTGCCTTTACCATTTATTATGATGGATTAAATGATTTTCTTTTATTGCGTTTACTTTTCTACGTCATGAAGGAATGATTTCTTTGCGCATTTAACTCTGTATTCCATAACAAAAATACGTAGGTTCTGGTTATTTTCAAATTCTTACATGTTTGTAGGTACCTGTCACTTTGCTAAATCACCACTAGGTGGTGATACCGTTGAGTAATTGCACATTACTGCTCATGTTTATTGAAAACAAATATCTGTTTAACATTTTTAAAAAATTTGATAAGGAGAATGCTATTGAATACCTATTTTTACTAAGGTGTGGTTCTGGTAACACGGACATCTAGTTGTGGTGTAAAAATTATATTTTGGAGAATTCCTCTGTTTGCTTTTTCGGTGTAAACCACCATTTATAGATGAGGGTTCGTCAAGGAAAAAACTATTTCTTCATTCGTTGGAGTAATATAAATCGCATTTAGGCGGATGTAAAAATATGTATTACGTACACACACACATACGGTGAGTTAACTTGATTTTCTTCATTCTGTTTATAATTAGAATCTTCTTTCTAGGCTCGAAATATGTTATGTAAAATTAAAAGAAGTATACTTATAAGTTGTAAAGGTAAACTACGTTGTGCGACAAAATTATTATTATATTCCTTACCTTTTTAGCTCCTTCTGCTTCTTCGTTTCTCGTCTTTCTTTCGCTTACTTGTTCGTCTTCCTCGTTTAATGGTTGCTGTTAAGATTAAGTATACATTATATACCTCCTCATCTCGTTTTGGTTTTGCTCCGATGCGCTCTTAAATTGAAACAACTCGTAAATGACTGGTAACTGTATCTCAATTGTGAATGTCTCGCTGTCACTAGATATTACGAGGATGGAAAAGAAACGGTACTAACTACTGAAGTATTGTTAGAAAAGGCTAGACTTTTTCATTTTGTATTAATAAAATCGTACAAATTGAGTTTTGTGAACGAAAGATGGACTTCATTGACCATGGTCACATACAGATGGAATGGATTCTCTTTTCGGATGAATGTACTTTCTCTTTGCATGGTGAAGTGAATCATCACAATTGTCGTTATTGGTCTGACCTCCATTGGATGCGGGAAACTCACACGCAACATCCATAAAAATTAAACGTATGGGCTGGGATTATTGGAGATCGAGTGGTAGGGCCACTTTTTCTTGGTGGGCAGTTATATCTTCCTATGCTCAAGGATTACCTGCTCCCAAATTTAAGGGGGCTATTTCTGAATAACAATCCAAATGACTTGGATGAGAGAATTTGGTTTCAGCAAGATGGCGCTCTACCGCACTATACATTGCTAGTACGGAACTATTGAAATCAAATATTTCCAAATAGATGGATTGG
Source organism: Vesta saturnalis (assembly GCA_036346205.1). Lineage (NCBI taxonomy): Eukaryota > Metazoa > Arthropoda > Insecta > Coleoptera > Lampyridae > Vesta > Vesta saturnalis. The sequence continues at coordinate 1,900,422 of JARFJB010000912.1, forward strand.
TCGAAGAGGTGCACTTGAATGACCACCACGATCCCCGGATCTTAATCCCCTTGACTTTTTTTTAGGGGTTTTTTAGGGAATATATGAAAAGTAAGGTTTATTCTACATTACCGACCGACCTTCAGGATGTGAGGGACAGAATTACTGCAGAAATCAGAAATATTCCACAAGACATGTTTCAAAACGTGAGAAATGGTTTTTATCACCGATTGGGTCTTTGTCAAGAAACAAACGGACTTCATTTTGAACATTTTTAAAGTTATGAGTGTACCCCATAAGAAAAGATTTTTTTGCAGAAAAGTCGTAGTTTAGTTTAAGAAAGTTCTCAAACGAAACTTCCTTTGCTAAGAGAGTGAGTTCATTTGTTTATTACTTTTGATTTTGATTTTTTTATTCAACAAAATAATGTCTATAAACTGAGAAAAAAATACTGCGTTCCTCTCTATACAAGCTTTTACATGGTGTATTACTTGAGCTACCCTTACATTGGAAAATAAAAAGTTAGGGGAGGCTTCACTCCCGGGGGGTGGATATATCGAGAAACTGTAACCCCCAGATTTAGGGCTGGAAACAATTATAAAGAATGCCTATCGTGATTTTTATCCTGGACTTCACCTCTTTGAGTTACAGAATTTATTCCACTTAGTGTATCCACCCTGTATATTAAAAGTTGTTGGAAAATTAGAAATAAATTTTCTCTTGTTAAGGGAATTGTCGTTTAATTGCTATTCCTGTTGCTCCCTGTTTCAAGCTTTACAGGGCATCCCTTTCAAGAATTTATAATTTGTCCTTTTATTTCTTTAAAGCTTGTGAAACCCATTTCTTGTCTGTCTATAATCTCGTTTTGTTTTCTAACTAACCTAATCATCTTCGTTATTTTTATCCACACTTCAAAACACCCACGCTATCCGAGTGCTCTGCCGTCTCAAGACCGTTGGATAATTTGCTAGTCGAGCTAACTCTCCATTTTATGCAACGTGGTTGGTTAGACACGTAGCAAAGCGTTAGCGCTGACACCGTGTTATTTTAAATTATGGTTGTTAGTTTTAAGTACAAATTTTTCATTATGGATAAGAATATTGAGACCATTGGTATCTAATTTGAATTGATTAGTTATTCGTATATGCATGCTAGGATTAATATAGTGAACTGAACAAGCCTCTTCGATTATTCCGATAATTACAGCTGTAATTATTAATGGGGATTTGTGCTTTGCAATTGTGAAACAAAGGGCAAGTTGGATTGTTACCTTTTTGAATTAATATATTACTGGTTATATATATATATATATATATATATATATATATATATATATATATATATATATATATATATATATATATATATATATATATACACATGTATGAATTTTCCATTTCAGGTTTACGTTCTGAAAGATCTTTCAACAGACCTTAGAGGGGTATTACGTTCCTTTGTTGATAAAGTTGATGTTAATATAAGTAAAATATCGACTTGCCTCGTCAGTATTAATATTGAAATATATGTTGAGTACGAAGTTAGAATTAGCTTTGTTGTCGGAGAAAATAAAAATGTTTGGTGTTCTAGTCTTTGGGGAAACGTAATCAACGTCCCATTATAAAAAAATATAAGAGTAAATTATATCGACTGTTGTTAAATATAGCTACATATTATTCATTGTTGGGTAATTTATCAATAAATTCCGCTTACTGAGGGAACTGTCATTTATCTGCTATTCCTGTTGCTTCCCTGGTTCAAGCTTTACGGCCTCTCTCTTTCAAGAAATAATAATTTATCTTGTCTTCTGTTAAAGATTGTGGCGCCTGGTTCGCCTCTCTTCTCCCTATCATTCTCTGCCATTTTTTTCTTGTTTTCTAACCTAACCATCTATTTACTCTTTATCAACGCTTCAAACCACCCACGCGATCCGAGTGCTTTGCGGTCTTAGGACCGTTTGACTGAGTTACTAATCGAACTAACTAATGTCTTCCAATTTTATGTGACGTGGTAGGTTAGATACGTGGCAACCTATTATCTCAGCCGATTCGAATATTGACCAGAAATACTACTTTGCATCCGAAGTTATGTTAATATTTACCTAAATGGAAGGAAAAAGATTCAACTGAAGACACAAGACAAAACTACAACACACTGAAATACACGAACACACACACACACGCACACAAACACACACACACACACACACACACATATACACGACACACACACACACTCTCACACACACACACACACACACACACACACACTCACACACACACACACACACACACACACACACACACAAGATATATATATATATATATATATATATATATATATATATATATATATATATATATATTACCTGAAAATTAAATAGGGGCCATTCCTGTAACTTTTGAATGGGTCGTTAGATTTAAATAATATCACCGACTTCCGGTTTCACGGAAATGACACAAAAGTTAAAAATTTTAATGGAACAACCTGTATATTTTTACACATTTGGATTCTACGGCTTCAAATACATACAGTTCATCTGCCAAATGTCAACTCACACTCAAATTAATTTATAAAAATAATATTGCGGGGGTCATTGTACGTCAGTTATCCATAATTTAGATGACGTCATAATGATCTAAAATTAAAAAATATTAAAAAAAATTAATTTAAAATGGCGGCTGAGTTGACGTTTAACGGATGATCTGTATGTATTTGAAGCCCTGGAATCCAGATATGTAAAAATTTACAGTGTTCATTTAAATAGCTTTGTGTCACTATGACACAAGTCATTTTTTTATGTAAAAATCACTAATCATTAATATGACCCACCAAAATTTGAACAAAATCTAACCACCATTTAAAAGATACTATATATATATATATATATATATATATATATATATATATATATATATATATATATATATATATACAGTGTGCGAGATTCAGCATGCATGTATTGCTATATTCGTTAATATTGAAGATAGAATGTCGGTTAAATGGGAAAGTTTTAGAAATTTTATGGCTATCATAATGGTAAAGTCAGATTTGAAGTAACTTTTTGTTTTTGAAATAATTGAAGAAAACAAAATTGTGCATTTCTACTATGTAGCTCTTTTATTTGAAGTCTGACATTTTCATTTGTACATTATTATGACACTTTTAAAAGACAATTTTAAAAAAAGTACCAAAATTTATCTAGTCATTTGTTTTTCAAATACATACACTAACTATTGTTTTTCATAATTCAATATTAACGAATATAGCAATACATGCATGCTGAATGTCGAACACACTGTATACACACACACACACACACACACACACACACACACACACACACACACACACACACACACACACACACACACACACACACACACACACACACACACACACACACACACACACACACACACACACACACATACACGCACACACGCGTCCGTTGCCATATGTTGAAGCTGTCAATAATACGTTCTAATTATTTGTACGTTGTAGAGCGCGTGTGAACTAGTGGTAGAATGGACGCTACATTCGCCTTTGGTGCGGGCTCAATCATTGTAATTTTAAATCAGTTTGACTGAGTTACTAGTCGAGCTAACTAATTTCTTCCAATTCTATACGACGTGGTAGGTTAGACATGCTCTCATCTGAGCCGATTCAAATATTGATCAGAAATACTACTTTGCATCCGAAGTTATGTCAATATTTACTCTAAATAGAAGGAAAAATATTTAAGTGAAGATACACAAGACACACAGGCGATACACACACACACACACACACACACACACACACACACACACACACACACACACAGCACACCACACACACACACACACACACACACACACACACAGTGTGGGTAAATTGGACATCCTTTAATCCCATTACATCTGGTTTTATATCTGAAATAGCATGGCGTCTTGCCAAAAACAGACTGGCTGATCCTACTTTTCTCTTCTGCTCAAATATGAGAAACAGAGAAAGTTGCCAATTCTGTGAAGCGTCAAAAGCAGATGCATGGCACATGATAATTGAGGTGCGCAAAAGTAGAAGAATTGTGGACCTTTGCGAATGCAAGTAGTGATTAGGGGCCGGTTCTGGACCAATTCAAGGTCCCTCGCCCTCTTGTGCTGAGAAATGTAAGCTTTTGGATCTCTTAAAAGTCAAACTTTTGGCTGGAAATTTAAATTTTTGGAGCTCTCTAAAAATAAAAATTGCAATGTCATCATCATCATATTACAAGGTCACTCTGCGGTGAAACGTTTTGGCGGGAAATTTCTATGTGAAGGTCAAAAAGCTAAAAATAAAAATTGCAATGTCATCACCAAACCACAATTCTTAGAAGTCTACAAATAGAGTGGTCAAGATTATTGACCTGTAGGGGTATCGTATGACACTTCTTAGAAGTATAAAGATAGAATCAATTCATGGAAACAAGAAGAATGCGGGTTGTTGTCTATGATAAAAAGTAGACCAAGGTCAAATGGTGCTTATATTGACTAAATTGAGTCAAGGTGAAATAATTTTCTAAGCTGAAAGTAGGTGGGTGTTTAACAAGTTTAAGCATGTTGTGTACTTAGGTCAAGGACACATTTTTGTGACATAAACCACAGTGAGGTATGTTGAGATCAGTCAGTTAGCAACTTGTAATTGTTAAACATGGAATTAGCAGGGTTAAACCAAAGCACCTATTGCAAACTTTTTAAAAATGACCTCGAGATGTCAAAAAAGTATAAAGTGATTAATGTGGCAGTAATTAATACTAAGTATGGTGAACGTATAGTGACGGAAACGGATGATTTTAAATGTATATTACCTCAACGCTTTTATGAGTATTTGAAAGACGAAACTCGAATGGAAAAATTTAAAACGCAGCTAAATGCGAGGGATGTGTTCATGAGTAATTTGGGTGCAGTCGGGAAAACAACAAACATAACATATTGTTTTTAATAGTACTCCACAACCCCACCACATGATTTAACTAAAATTATTTCTTAAACAGTGTCTAGTCCTAGTGCAATTGCAAGCAAGTGCAGTCAGCAATAACATCATTTCTGGAACGATCCAAACTCAGAAGTTCATCGTTTTATATATGGATCCCCACATAGTTGCAGTAACAATATGGATAACAATTTTACCTTGTGTTGTTGGTGCTGTCAAAATAGTGATGGTGGTAGTTGCAGTAAAAATGAAGAGAAACATGACGAAGGTTATTCTTCTAAGACTGACAGGTAGCCATATGATTTATCTGAAGTGTATAAACAAGCATCTAATGAATACTTAATCGATTGTATTTATTATAAACTATCGAACGATACTCATCATGCAAAACATATGGAAATTGGATACAGTACGCACCTCAAGTTTGCACCAGTAGTGCGTATGGGGTGTGCTAACTGTGATCAAAGCGATAATGTAGTGTTGTATATGTAGGGATGGAATGAGCTTCTAAGATGGCATTCATATGTAGAATTACAATTTTTTCGATCCCAAGAAATTGAAAATAAAATTGATTGGTCAAATTTAAACGAGGATGAATATATATTCTATGATCAACTTTATGAATCTCTATCTAGCAATCTTGGTATTTATTACAATTGGGAATTGATTAAAGGATATCACGAAATTTTGAAAATTGTTATGATAGAAAACTACAACTGCTGTACTTGCACATTCAATTCACATAGTATAGAAGAATTATTCAATTTAAAGGATATAATAAGTTATAGATTGGAATTTCTTGAATATTACAATCTGGTGTGTTTTTATGAAAAGTTCATACAACAAACTGTCGACTACCGTCGTTTTTGTGAGAAAGAATTCCGTGGTGGTGATGATGACTTTTATAAAGACATTGATGATGTTATAAATGTTAAGTATAATATTAATTCACATAACATTGTATGTTTAATGGAAATATTGTATTATCGTCCTGCTTATCTAATGTATAGCATTTACTGAATAAAGAAATAACTATTATTTATTTTTCTAAATTTAGGTATAAATACCTCGTTTTATCTATCCAGGTAAACAATGTTAGTTAAGAAGCGAAGGAGTGCAGGTGGTGGTGGTTTAGTGAATGCTCTAATCAATAAACTTCCGTTTGAATTGCATTTACCTGATTACCAGTATTACGGTCCTGGCACGCGGTGGCCCCGGTATTAATCAATTAGATGTTCAGTGCAAATTTCAGGATATCAGTTACAGAGATTACAGAGATTTAGGTAGTAGACATAAAGCGAATAAAATTTAAAAAAAAAGCTTGGGAACGCTTTAAATCATCAGACGCAACATTAGGTGAACGAACTGCAGCTTTAGCAGTCAGTACCGCCATGAAAATAAAGAGAATGGGGCGTAAACGTCGATCTAATCTGAAGAAGAAGAAAAATGCAATGGCGAAAATTTATTGCATTTACGAAAAACAGTAGCTAAAAAAATTAAACCTAACGGAAATTTCACAGACACAATAAAGTGAGCGATTTCAACGGCAAAATGTGTGGTAAAAAGTTTAGGAGGAAAGAAAAGCATTAAAGTTCCTAGAGTAATTCCCCTACCTAAACAAGGAGGGTTTTTAACATTTCTTATTCCGTTATTCGCAGGATTATCAGCAATCGCTGCTTTAGATGGTGTTGCATCAGGAAATGCGAAAGCAGTCAATGATGCAGAAAATGCTAAAAAATTGCAAGACGATACATCGCGCCATAATCGCATGATGGTATCGATCGCTATAGGCTCCGTGAATAAGAAACGCGGTGAACTGTATCTAAAACCAAATCAATCTGGCGGGGTACTTAAAACCGTTTCCAAAAAACTGAATGGATTACTCGAAAGACCGTTAACGGATATTGATTTAAAGAAATACACAAAAAATGTACCCTACTGTAGGGATATTCTTATGAGAGATAGCATGCGTAAATTACCACGGAAAATGAATCTGGAATTACTAACTTAGATAGCCAAAGAGGACCAGGTACACATTGGGTTTTCTACAAAAATTATAGTAAAAAGGTATGGTATTACGATAGTTTCGGTAATCTTCGACCGCCAATCGAAGTGATTAACTACTTTCGGGGGTGTAAAATATATTATAATTACAACCAAGGTTAACAGATTAATACAATTATTTGCGTACACCTATGCCTACAATTTTTATATAAATAATCACGATAGTTTCGGCAATCTTCGACCGCCAATCGAAGTGATTAACTACTTTCGGAGGTGTAAAATATATTATTATTACAACCAAGATCAACAGTTTAATACAATTATTTGCGGACACCTATGCCTACAATTTTTATATAAATAATCAGCACAACATCAAATTTTCTCAGTTATGTCAATAACTTTCAGTTTAGAAGGTGTTGGTAACACAGCTAGCTACAACTTCTATCCACCGATAGAGCTAGATTTGGGGAAGAAATACGTAATTGGATTGGTTGGATTTTACGGCCGCAACAGCATTAGAAACATTTATGCAGGCAACGATAGATTTTATTTTAGAACAAATCCATCTCATTTGCAAGTGATTAATATTCCACACGGTGCATATGAGTTAGATGAAATTAGCAATTATCTAAAACCTGAAATACCCACAGAAAAGTTTATCATTAGAGCAAACATCATTACACTTAAATGTGAGATAAACAGTTCATTTGAAATTGATTTTACTAAAGAAGATGGCATTGGTCGCATGCTAGGGTTTGAGTCTAAAATAATAGAACCAAATATTTTACATACATCCGCGTTAGATATACAAATACTTAAACACACTAATCTACACGTAGAATACAACATTATAAAGGGATGCTATCGAAACGAAAAACCTGCTAAAGTATTACATGAGATTGATGTTTCACTTCCACCAGGTTATCGTCTAGATAAGACTGCGAGCAATACTCAACATTTAGAAGTAAACACTGACATAATTAGTAATATAACAGTTAATTTGAGTAATCAAAAGGGCGAATTAATAGACTTTGGTGAAAGTGAACCATTCACAGTATGCTTAGAACTAAAGAACATGGGTCTGAGAATTAATCCAGGCCCAATACAAAAGACATCATCCCTGCAGTAAATCATTAATTAGTCATCAACCTTCATTGCGGTTAACATCTGCAGAGAAATACTTTTTAACGTCAATTGGTTTAAATGTTCTCACCTACAATGTCAGAGTCGTTAAACGTCTATCAAAACGCACATTTTGATAATACTATAATTAAATCAGATATTCACACTTGTCTTCCGTATGGGTCTTCTAAATATGGACCTTCCGAAGAAATACGCACCTTAATTTAAAGTCAAGATCTAATTACGGCTACTTATGATAGTTTTCTGTACATAGAAGGTAAAACTTGAGCTCAAAAAAGAAGATGAAAGAAAAGCATGCAGCTTAACCAACAATTTCCCAAAATTTCTTTTCGAAGAAATTCGTTATGAGTTAGGTGGTCAAAGAGTGGATGTTTGCAGAAATCCAGGTAATACATCTACGCTTAAGGGACATATTTCTTATACGGCAAGCAAAAGCAAAGCACTATGACATTTGGGATGGTCGCCAAAGAATTAAGAACCACTACAAGTAGAATTCGATGAGCAAAATGGAGAAAAATCTTTCACAGTATGCATACCATTGCACCGCATATTTGGAATAATGGAGGATTATCGTCAGGTAATCGTGAATATGCGCCAAGAGTTGGTTTTAATTCGATACTATGTTGAAGTTGATGCAGCAATAACCTTACATAAAATTCAATGGAAAGTACCACACTTAACACTTAGTGATGTCGCGAAACTTAGCTTGTTTCAAGGAATCAATAGAAATTCTATTATTACTGTTTCATTTCGTTAATGGAAGTTATATGAATTACCTCCTTTAAAACAGGCAACCTCGAGATATGGCCAATAAAAACATCAACGCAACTGGAAAAACCACGCTAGATAATTGTTGCATTCCAACAAGGTAAAAGGTACACAAAGTCAGCAAGGGCCGGAAATTTTGATCACATTAACATCACAAATCTTAAAGTACATCAGAATTCTGAGTATTATCCATATCAAGCAATGCATTTTAACTTCAGTGCTAACCATTACATACCTGCATATAGCAATTTTTTGAAATTTCGATGTGATTACTATGGTGAAGATGATAAAGATGCATTATTCAACTATTCCGAATTCAAATCATGTCCAGTACTTGTAATGGACTGCTCTAAACAAAACGAATCCTTAAAAAACGTAACAGTAGACATCAAATTGGAAATGGAATCTCTAACACCTTTCGATAATGGAATTGTTGTCTATGGTCGTATTCTCCATGACGCTATTGTGCAGTACAGCCCACTCACTGGGGAAGTGAAAAAGTTATAGTTATTGTAATAGAGCCTAGTATATAAATAAAAAATGTTGTAATTATGCGTTTAGTTTTATGTCATCTACTAACGATGAAAGTAGTTGCTCAAAAACAAAGACTCAATTAAAAATCATAACTTTAATGAAAAGTCTATTATTTCGAAACATGATGATTTACTTCCTAGTAGTATACTTGGTATTATATGTGGCCTCTATGTGGTAAAACGAACGCAATGATCGGTCTGATTACAGAGAAAAATGGCTTGAAATTTAAACATCTATACGTATACTCTAAGTCATTGAATCAAAACAAGTACAAACTTTTACAGGAAATCTTACTTCCAATGAGGGATATAGGTTACTTTACCTTCAGTGATAATCAAGATGTGATTGAGCCTAATTGTGCAAAATCAAACTCTATTTTTATCTTCGATGATATCGCTTGTGAAAAACAAAATAACATAAGAGCATATTTTTCTATGAGGAGACATAACGATATTGACTGTTTCTATTTGCGTCAAACTTACAGTAAAATTCCAAAGAAATTAATTCGTGACAATGCGAATCTAATTATATTATTTGAGCAAGATGAATTAAACCTAAAACATGTGTATGAGGATCATATAAGTCCCACCATAAGCATGAAATTGTTTCGGGACATTTGTTCAAAGTGCTGGGTAGATCCGTTGGGCTTCATGGTCATAAACAAGGATGCTGAAGTTAATAACGGTCGCTATAGGAAAGATTTGATATATATATATATATATATATATATATATATATATATATATATATATATGATACCTTAAACTGCTTACAGTAGTTTAGTAGGTACTGACCTGTTTATGTATTAACAGCTATCTGTTCGAGGTAAACCGGTATCTGTTCAGTAAACCCGCTTTGCTATAATGGATAACAAGGAAATGATATTAAAGAAAAAATTATCCAGGCTCGCAAAATAATACAGCAGAAGTATAACAGTATTAAAACTGCTCGCATTGATAATGAAAGAACATTTGAAAGTACTTATGAACCTCTAATAGAACCTCTAACTGAAATAGTAAATAAAACCAATCCAGATAAAAAAAAACACCTAAAAAGGAGCCCATTGGCGTTAAACCCAAAAAACTACACCTATTCATATTTACGAGAAAGCACGCTACTACCCCCGCTAGTCCGCTAGTTCAAGTTCAACGAACTCCAGACTTCATACCATTAGGTGATTCAAGAAAGGGTGCCACTAGCCCACTAGCTCAGCTCCATTTTTTTCAAACAAATCCTCTTCCAGGTCTTCGTACACCATCTTTCTTAGATACATCTGTTGTAGGAGAGATTAATACTGAGGAAGAAGAAGAACCTCTTAGTGTCACAGATGGTTCTACTACCCATCTCAGAAGAATTTCTCAAGCAGTATCATGAATTACCTCGTATATACGTTGAACGTATTACGAGGGATCCTGAAGGTGCTATTGATCATACTTATGGTGTCCACTATGATACCAAAACTGACAAATGGACAATTGGTAATACTGCCGTTACAATTAAAGGAAACTATATGATTATTAAAGGTGTCACGTATAAAGGGACTCCAGGTTTATATGATCTGCATATTATGAATGAACCCAATTTAAATCGAGTAAATTTAAAAGACAGAAAAGATTATAGAAGTATTTTAGAAGCTACTAATGTTGTAAGGCCAGGTTATGACGTAAGTGGGCAAATTCAAGGGAGCCGCAGCAAAAAGTATACACAAATAATCAAGCCCTTGCTATCATCATCACCCACAACCAAGGGAGGTGGAGCTATGTTTTCTAAGGAATTAACAAACAGGCCGATTGAATATAAATGTTGGAATGACGTACATGAACTAATTCGTGATCTAGAGGTATTGTGGGCAGAAAAATTGGCAGGGAATACAGGTGTCGTGTATGACATAATATCAATTGCAGAAGAACTATATGAGGATGGGTATATTGAAAAACCAAACAGCCGTTTTTTAAAGAGTATAAGTGAGAATGCATTGATTTCGATATATAATAACTAAAATGACCCTTGACAAATTTGGACGTTCACATGTCCAGTATCAATTCAAGAAATGTTTCCAGCTCCATAGATCCTCAAGATGCCTTCACTAAGCAATACTATTTATCAACAAGATTCAATTTGGATGGAAACCGTTTGACACAGTTGGTGGATCCGGAAGAAGATGGTGATGTTATAAGTAAAGGATATCTTGATTTTTGTCTACAAGCAGTTCAGAAAGCTTTTAAAGGAAACTCTAACATGTATCTAGTGTTACAGCAAAAACTATATCAACTTAAAGAAATTGTGGATAAATTAGTACCATGTCCAAATTACAACTCGTCAACGAATTGCATAAACCTGCACGAAAAAATGTTAAACGAAGGCACGCAATAATTAGAGGTTTTGATGACCGTTGGCAAACAGATTTGGCTGAATTTAACACATATGCCAAACAAAATAAGGGCTATAAATATATATTTGTAGTTATCGATTGTTTTTCGAAATAATTATGGATTAAAGGATTAAAAACGAAAACAGGTTAAGAAGTTACCAAGGCCATGCAAACAATCTTCAAAAAGGACGGAATCCTACCAATTTGAAGAGATACAGGAAAAGAATTCTACAGTGAGCATTTTACTAATCTAATGCGGCGTTATGGAGTCAATAATTACTCCACCTATAGCACAAAGAAGACTGTAATTGCGGAACGTGTTATCAGAACCATTAAGGATTCTCTATATAAGTCATTCAGCCTACAAGGTAAATACAAATGGATTTATACCATTGATATTATAACCATGGACTATAACAATAGTAAGCATAGAACTATCGGAATGAAGCCCAAAGATGTCGGTAATCAAACAAAGCTAGAGGCTTACACTCACATAAAAATATTCGATAGGAATCGATATTCTGTATGTGACATAGTACGAATCAGTAAATTTAAAAGTATCTTCGCCAAAGGATACACACCCAATTGGTCTAGTGAACTATTTAAGTTTATTCGCATTACTAACCCCACTACGTACATGCTGGAAGACATGAAGGGAAACCCTGTACTGGGGAGGGTTCTGTGAACATGAATTACAGAAAACAAAGTATCCTCATGTGTATCTAGTAGAAAAAGTACTTCGCTCCAAGAATAATAAGTTATTCGTAAAGTGATGGGAATTGGATGAAAGATTATGGATCAATAATGATGATATTGTTTTTAACATTTAACTTGTAATCTGTAGATTGTATCACTACTGTACCATAGCTTTCCTGCAATTTGTTTTCAAGACTGTTCATAATGATAAAATTGTTTTCTGAAACAAAAGATGAATAAAGTTAAATCCCCATGGTCTAGTTCCAGTGAAATTTACTAATCGTTTATCATCACAAGGATTAAGTACTACTTTATTCTGTTTGATTGTAAACACATCATGTTTCTTTGATCTTATCAGATGCTGATAACGCCTTATTACGTCACCATCAAACAAAACATGTTCATAATCATTTATCGTTATCTGTTTGACGCTTGCGCGGGTAGAACCCTTTGATTCTTTACAACTTTTTCATCAACCATGTAAGCATACATTTTTGCACGAAGTCCTACAAATTCCAACATAATCGCGCCATGATCCTCATCTTTCATTAAGCCAGGGACTTTTTTATCTACTAATGGAATTCCAAAGATATTGTTGGGGCTATAATCAGATGTATCGAATTTATCAATGTCCTCTTTACTGTATTCATAGATATCGGAAACTGAAAAGGCGTATATCAGGCTATCCGTATCCATGTACAAGAGCTTAGCATTATTATGAAACTTGGGTAGCATGTAACCGTAATGAAAATTGTATAAAAAAGTTTTTAAAACGTCTAAAACACTGAATCCTGCATATATAGGTTTAATGAAATATACTTCTAGCTTATTCATTTGAATGATAAGCACATCATTATCAAATATTGTCCAACTATGAAAATTTGGTTTTGCTATGTAAGCACGAGCACCATAGTTACTAAACGTATATCATTATGTTTACATACATTTTCCATCAGCTTCCCAAAAACGCTATTAATCATTAATTTATAAAAATTTTTATCAAATTCATTTTGAGATTGCTGGCGTATGGTGGTATTTAAATCGATATATTTTTCAATCACGGGGACTGTTTAAAACGTAATATACGGTGTACTTTTACCAACTTTAATCCATATTTTAAATATGCTTTCAAATTTCTGTAATGAATTACATAATTATGTTTAGGATACAATGTAAGCAATATTTTTTTCATTTTGGAATCAGATACGAGTGGTACCACATGTTCGGGTGCCAATGGTAGATCACTGTGACTGTCATGTAATTCTATGGGATAGTCTAAATCACACTCGACTATATAGCAAATTTCAGAATCATCGGGATGGTTTATTAAATCTAAAGTTTCAAAATTATCAACAAAAGGAAAATCTCCAAATGGTAGAAATTTTGACATGGTGGCTCCATATAAATTATTTACGTGGTAGTACATTAAATACACACTTTCAGAAGTGGGACCAAATTTTTCCCCCATGTACTTATTGTTAGCTTTAGCATATCGATTAGAACATTGAACCACACCACCTCTAATTCCTCTCTCAATAAACATTAGCATATCGATGTCTGTAAATAGTTCTAACTGTACGTGTAATTTTAAGCATAGCATCGAATGCCAAACCGGGGGCTGTATAATAGTGGGATCAAGTTTGTAAGTACTTAAGCAAGTTTTTCGAAAATGTATGCTAACAGTAGAACGTCCGTTTTTAGATACAAATCCGAGTAATCCCCTAACGATTTAATATTAAATCTGTTCCAAACATTAACTGCATATGAAAAACTCGCATCATTGATTCCCTCATTAGCGAGATGACTGCAAAACGTTTCTTTGAGAGGGAGTCTGGTCTCGCTTAATTTATCCCAAGTATCGAGATATTCATAAGGAAACACACCTTTGCGAACTAGTCGCGAAAATTCTTCGGAATTGTTACAATTAGCGTGGCTAATCATTTCTTTACTATTTTCCAAATAGTACGACAATTTTTCAATACTACTACTCATAAATCTGAAAGAGTCAATAAATCTAAACCTAATTTTAGTGCCTTGTATTACTTTCATGAAAGAAATATATCTTTCTTTGTTTATGGGTAGTAGTGAAATTGCACTGGGAACAGTAGCCAATTCTCTAATGAGGAAATGAGTATCATAACCTGACAAATTATGAAACACGACTGGTAGAATTAGGAAGTCTTTATGGTTTAGGTTACAAATCTGATGTAAGGCTCCCCGAAATGCACCAATAAAATGGTTATGATCCCTAACTTTTATATGATAATCAGTAAATGGTTTTCCGCAAATGTGGCAAATCGTGGTGCTTTCAAAGTGCTCAACCTGATTGGGAGTTAAAGTATCCATACGAATTATTTTATTAATTATTTCGGTAGTCCAATGTACAATACTTTGAAGCTCTTTAACAAACCATCGAATGCAATCGTTTCCTCTATAAAGTCTAAATCGTGATAAAGAATCATTGTATGAACACTTAAAGTTGTAAGCAATGCTGAAGGGTATATGTTTGGAATGAAATACAGTATTATTATCATTGTCCGTTAAATTTGTACACTTTTCCAAAATACTTTCTAAATCTGCATAAATTACAAATGGCACCTTTCCTGAAATGTGAAATTTTTGAACTGCAGAAACTTTTCAACTTCAGTAGGTAGATTGACAGAGCATCGATTAAGATGATGACAGTGAGTGATGTGTTTACTGTAGAACGTGATCTGAAGAAAAATTGTTCAAACATCGACAACAAATGAATTTCTTGTGCTCCTTATTCGATAGTTGTTTAGAAAAAAGAGCCGACATATTTTTAATCCACGTGAAATGATAAACAGTATTATTTTTTGTATTAATATCACCCGCAGCTTGATAATTAGCAGACAGTACCAAAATATTTATAGGTTCCCTCACACTATTTTGATTTTCACTTAATACAAATGGTAATATAACTTTCCCCTGAATGCAAAACAAATTAATGGAGAGGTTGTTTAACTGTTCAAATTTTTTTACATCATCTAGTTTAATGGGGAAGGGAATTGAATCATAATTCAAAACATCCTTAAAATGAGCAAAACTGTAAACCCTATCTGAATGATGTTGCACGGGATATAGTGCCGAAACAACGGCCCACAGAAAGCAATACTCATCGTCATTTTTAACATTTACTACCGCATGCTTTATGCTATAGTAGGAACTTTAACGTAAGTTGGAAGGCCACCTCTAAATGGGACATAGCTATTAATATTCACCTTTAAATGTAATACTTCATGTAATGCCCAACCGGAATCCCTTTCGGAAAACTCCTCTAATTTTTTTTTAATTTATAATAAACGTTTTCTTTATACCATTTACGTAAATTGGTCGCAATATTGATGGCACATTTTTTTATGGTAAGTCTTCAACTCGATAACGTGATTTTGAGGATGGATAAAATTGCACACTAAAAGGACATTCACCTTTAGCACGATTGCCTTAGCATTAATTTAACCTTTCGTGCAAAACTATTGTATGCATTTTGTAAAAAAAATAAGAGGGTCCTTGATGTTTGCTATATTGACTATAATTCCCGTAAGTAATCTTCCATTAAAACATGAATCCAGAGAGTGTCAACTTAATTTGCATGTACGCTTTTTAGCGACATTGACAATTCCACTACCTGTTTTCTCTGAAGCGTTCTTTAACTGTTTAACTCTTATAAGATAACACTTTAACAATGATAAATTACTTTCGAGTTTAAGCAAAATTTCGCATGTCTAAATATATTTTATTTTGAATTATATCTTGCAATAGCTTAATATTAGTGTTAATTATACGGATGTGCTTTACATATTCATTTTTGGTTTTCAACAATGGAATAATGCTTTTTGTTAAATTAACAATATCACTACTACTGGGTATACCCTTACTTATAGTTACCTTCAAAACTGTATGAAGCACCCGCGCTGTCGATTATGTAGTAATGAAAACAAATATTATATTTATTACAACTGATATGTAAAAATTAATAATTTAAGTAACTATAGAAGTACTTTAGGTATACAACTGCAATTCTAGTCGGGAGTGCAATATACTGCTCTTTATCTGCTTATATAGTAATATAAACCCAGCATTCAAGGTCAAAACTGGTTATAACTTGTTGCAAGTGCTTCAGTGTTCATAGTCAGATGCATAGATTGCACTTTGTAGCGTTTACTGGGAGTTGTCAAAATTCCTTCATTATAAGTATTACATTTAAAGGTGAATATTAATAGCTATGTCCCATTTAGATGGCCTTCAACTTACGTTAAATTCTACTTCATAGCACTAAAGCATGCAGTAAATGTTAAAATGACGATGAGTATTGCTTCCTGTGGGCCGTTGTTTCGCACTATATCCCGTGCAACATCATTCAGATAGAGTTTACAGTTTGCTCATTTAAGGATGTTTTGAATTATGATTCAATTCCTTCCCATTAAACTAGATGATGTAAAAAATTTGAACAGTTAAACAACCTCCATTAATTTGTTTTGCATTCAGAGTTATATTACCATTTGTATTATAAAATGAAAATAGTGTAGGGAACCTATAAATATTTTGGTACTTTCTAATTATCAAGCTGTGAATTAATACAAAAATAATACTGTTTATCATTTCACGTGGATTAAAAATATGTCTTTTTTCTAAACAACTATCGAATAAGAGCACAAGAAATTCATTTGTTGTCGATGTTTGAACAATTTTCTTCAGATCACGTTCTACAATAAACACACCACTCACTGTCATCATCTTAATCGATGTCTGTCAATCTACCTACTGAAGTTGAAAAGTTCTGCAGTTCAAAAATTTACATTTCAGGAAAGGTGCCTTTGTAATTTATGCAGATTTAGAAAGTATTTGGAAAAGTGTACAATTAACGGACATCGATAATAATACTATTTCACTAAATATACTTCAGCATTGTTACTACTTGAAATGTTCATACAATGATTCTTTATCACGATTTGGACTTTATAGAAACATTGCATTCGATGGTTTGTTAAAGACTTCAAGTATTGTACATTGTAAAATAATTAATAAAATAATTCGTATGGATACTTTAACTAATCAGGTTAGCACTTTGAAAGCACCACGATTTGCCACATTTGCGGAAAACCATTTACTGATTATCATATAAAAGTTAGGGATCATAACCATTTTACTGGTGCATTTCGGTGAGCCTTACATCAGATTTGTAACCTAAAGTATAGACTTCTTAATTCTACCAGTCGTGTTTCATAATTTGTCAGGTTATGATGGTCATTTCCTTATTAGAGAATTGGCTACTGTTGTGCGATTTCATGTCAATAAACAAAGAAAGATATATTTCTTTCACGAAAGTAACACAAGGCACTAAAATTAGGTTTAGATTTATTGACTCTTTCAGATTTATGAGTAGTAGTACATTGTGAGAGTTAGTATTACTTTATTTCATAAAGAAATCGTTAGAATTTTTTTTAGAAAAAACAATGTATTACAAATACTTTACAAATATATTAAACATCTATTATATTAAATCACATTTCCTATTGATACTCAATTAATTCGGAAAATATTAAAAATGTAAAGATACGTTTTATATCAATTGTGATCTATAATATTTCATAGTTAAGAAGGCTTCTTTAATAAAAAGTTAGAATTTTTAGATGGAACTTATTACAATGTTTGAAATAAATAAAGATTTTATTTACATCTTTTATCTTAAAAATTTATTGCTTTGTACAGTTTAAATGTGAATATAAATTTATACAAAATATCACGAGAGTATTTGTTGCATAACATTTCAGGTTAAAACTATATTATATCTTCTTATCTGCAAAAATATTTCTATCACTACTGAATTACATTATAGCTGCAATTTGATATTGTTAGATAGTCTAAATACTTGACATGTTGTTTTAAAATTTTTTGGCAAATTCTGGCGTTTTTGAGGAAAATAATTTTTTGTTTGAAAATGACATTACTATAGTTTGCAGTTTAAAATTAAAGCTTTTTCCTAACGTCACAATTTTTATTATTTATTACATATAAATACAATAACTCATTTAAACACTACAACATATTAATACCAAATATGTTTAAATGTTTTTATTTTCAATTGAAGCTGCCTCATTCTTCTATTTATTTCATACATAAATCTACTTTTAAATTTTAATTTTTCGTATCAACACCTCAATCTTCTTACGCTCAACAATAGTTAATACTTCTTCTTTCTTGCGCTTCTTATATTCCATACTAGTTTTCATCATTTCTGTTAATATAATGCGCACTCAAGGAATTATTATTATAATCATCCTTCAAAACCGCTAACTAGTCAAACATTTCTTCTTTTCCATGAACTTATTCTGTTTTTATACTTCTAAGAAATTTCATACGATACCCCTACAGGTCAATAATCTTTGACCCTGACCACTATATTTGTAGACTTCTAAGAATTGTAATATGAAGATAACATTGCAATATCTATTTTTAGCTTTTGACCTTCACGTAAAATTTAAAACGTTTGACCAACACTTGTAATATGATGATGATGATGACATTGCAATTTCTATTTTTAGCGAGATCCAAAAATTTAAATTTCCCGCCAAAAGTATGACTGAAGAGATCCAAAAGCTCACATTTCTCAACACCACAAAGCGAGTGACCTTGAATTGGTCCAGAACCGGCCCCTAATTACTACTAATGCATTAATTAATCGGTTACACAAGTCCAATAAATTATCGACTAAACTACAATTGGGTGGAATACCAGGAAAGAGTGAACCTCGCCAACTTTTTAATAAATTTATCATATATCACCAAACCATTAACGCTATGAAAAGTAACAGAGCTGCTCCGCCGTTCAAGACCATATACATAGCTTCATTAAAAAACAGGATCGTACAGTTCCTATCCTGGCATGTGGGTAAAGAATCAGTTGAAATTTTTAAGAGGCAATGGTGTATAAACAATGTTTTGTGCCAAATTGATACAGACAACAACATAAAGTGGGGTGAAGAATTAGGTCATTCTTGAATCAGTAATGCACATAAATTATTTAATTATGTGTTTTTTATATGCTTAATTAGTATTTGTATATAGTACTGTACATATTGTTGTAATAAAATAATAAATAATAAAATAATAATAATCAACACACAAACACACACAACAACACACACGCACAAAACACAACAAAGCACAACACGCAACACAACAACAACACGCACAAAACACAAAAACAAAGACAAACACAAACACAAAAAACAAAAAAAAAAAACACACAACAAAAAACACACACAACATTGTTTGATATCTTATTCAGCACTTTATTGTTTTACTAACATTTTGTCATTAACTCAATTTGACATGAAGTTTTAAACGTCATTATGACATAGATTATAAGAAGATTAGTTTGTTTCCTTTTTACTCTGGCAACAAACCGTAATTAAGTCCGTTGACTATCAATAAGTGTGAAATTAAGTAATTAATTGACTCGCAATAAAGGTCAAATAATTATAGTGCAAAAGGTAGTTATTCAAAATAAATTCATTTAAGAGTTAATTGTAAATAGAGATTTTCTTTGTTTCAAAAGTTTTCTTTTTGTTATCCTGAAATTAAAACTTAATAAGTAGTAATTAAAAATTATTATTAATTTTATAAATACATAACATAAAGTTTACTAGTATTGAACCTACGATGTATCTATTTGAATTTTGTTCATAACAAAAACTGATAATCATTTGATGAGTAGTAATTCAGTTTATATTCAAACGCACATGTACAAAGGAAAATTATATTCAAAACCTTTTATATTAATATTAGAGAAACCAAAGCACTCAAATAGACCTTAAAATACGATCAGTTTAATTAAGATAGTTTTAATCTGTTAAATTGCATTGTTAAAAAACAGTTTCGATATAAATAATTAAAGTTGAATCTGAAATACTTTCTATGAATTCCAACTGCAAAGAAAATAATGTATCTAATGCGAACACCGACAGATGTGTCAGAGAGTAACCAGCTTCTGAAATTGCGTGATTTCGAGTTGATATAAGTGTTATTAATTACTAATTAAGCCATTAGATAGAATAAGCATTCTTTTGTTAGTGGAAACTGGCTGAATTTTATATCAATCGTTCTGTTATTTCATCAATAATAATTATAGCACGATGAAAGAAATTTTAATTCAACAATTGATTTAATATTATATAAAAAAAATTGTTACGTACCCTATATAGCTAAGTGCTCTTGCCAAAATGATTATCTTTTCGTTCTCACTGTGTTACATACAGACGAAGCTAAAGTTTACTGATGAGTATGAGGTAATGAGTAGTTGATTAATCTAATTCAACTTAATAAAGACTCGCTCTGCAATTAAGTTCGAAACGTAGTTAATTTGTTTCGATAAGTAGCAAGCAAATTACTTTGCTACCGATCACAGCTTTAATTAAACCGTAATCAGTGAAATTTGAATAAACTCACAGAGTTCACATTTATTAAGAATCATTCACTTTCATTCTCCATTGGTAAAGGAATTCTGTTTTTCAAGGAAACCTGTGGCCTTTGTCAACTACCGTATCTTCTTTCCGTCTGTACTAATTGAGTTTTAGGTGCATACTCTGTATAAATTAGACCAAATTTTATCCTCACTAAACCGACGCATCCGTTAATAGACGTTGAGTTGGACAAAGATGACCGATAGTATATTTGCAATATTTTTCTAACTACGAACGACCGTGTCAACAGCAGAGTATTACATATAACAATCATAACTTATAATTTTCTTTGAATAAAATTTATTTTTATACAAACAAGTCTTAACTTTTGTGTTGGACTTCGTTGAGGGTAAGTTTCGCTTGCCACCATCGAAAATCAATTACAATATATTTTTTTGTTTTTACAATGCTGACTGTTTTCGTTATGAACGTATAAAGAAAATAACACCGCTGCACATTTCAAACATATAAAAATACCTTGGTATAGACCTCAAACGTATCGATTAATCATGTTCTATGCAAATTTTTTATATGATGCGCAATTTAGCGGCAAAAACGTTACTAAGATAGAATTAACTGTTAGTTAAAATTTTTTCATTATCTGAATAATGATTAAATTTTTAAGAAAAGGTGTATTTCTTAAAGAACATTTAATGTTACATAAACTACCCTTATAAACATCTTTAATGTAAAGCGAATTAAATGTAAAAATTAAATAAATATGATTGAGAATGCTCAAGCTGTATTATTGGAATTTTTTGTATGTATTTATGTCCATTAATCTATATCTAACATGAAGTTTTAAAAGTCATTCTGACATATATTACTGTTTGGTTTTAATTGTCTATGAATCTAACATGAAGTGTGTGTGTCATGTTGTGTGTGTGTGTGTGTGTGTGTGTGTGTGTGTGTCTGTGTGTGTGTGTGTGTGTGTGTGTGTGTGTGTGTGTGTGTGTGTGTGTGTGTGTGTGTGTGTGTGTGTGTGTGTGTGTGTGTGTGTGTGTGTGTGTGTGTGTGTGTGTGTGTGTGTTGTGTGTGTGTGTGTGTGTGTGTGTGTGTGTGTGTGTGTGTGTGTGTGTGTGTGTGTGTGTGTGTGTGTGTGTGTGTGTGTGTGTGTGTGTGTGTGTGTGTGTGTGTGTGTGTGTGTGTGTGTTGTGTGTGTGTGTGTGTGTGTGTGTGTGTGTGTGTGTGTGTGTGTGTGTGTGTTGTGTGTGTGTGTGTGTGTGTGTGTGTTGTTTGTGTGTTGTGTTCTGTGTTTTTTTGCTGTGTTTTTTGTGTTTTTTGTTTTCGTGTTTTTGTGCTGTGTTGTCTGTGCTTTTTGTGTGCGTGTTCGTGTTTTTTTTTTTCTGTGCGTTGTGTTCTTTGTGCGTTGTTTTGCTTCGTGTTCTTTTTCTTTTTTGTCGTGTGCGTGTGTCTTTTTTGCTGTGCGTGTGCGTTTTATGTGTCTTTTTATAATGTACATATTGTGTATAATAAATTATTTCCTGTTAGTATCTGACTGTTCTGCGGTGAGAAAGTGTGCGACGTGACTCCAACGTTTTATTATTCTCAGTATTACAATTGTATCGATAAACGTTTACTTACGTATCGAACATGGTCTGGAGTACACTCACCTACATCGCTTGTAGCAGCAGGGCTCATTTCCATATCTTCAGACGAATAATCCAATGGTGGTCATCTGTTACTCCGCTACAGGAGCATCTCCGGTAGGCACCACACTGCACGTACGCTCAATTACTTGCACCACGTCCTCGCAGGTGTAATGATACAGAAGAGGAAGTGACCTTTTGCACTTGTACTAAATAAAAATGTTTTATTCCTAGAGAAAATCATGTATCTGAATAATACACTCATTACATTTGTACATATAACAAATAAATATATTGGCATATCATTATCTTTTTTTAATTTGGTTCTAAGTGTGGTATCAGAAAGGTGTAAAGAAATTACATGAGCAAGCCTTGAAAAAGTGAGATGTCTGAGTTGGTACGGTGCGCAAATAGCCTTGAGAATGTGTTGAGTGTTAGTGACCTTCGTATTTTTTACACCTTACAGTGTGGTAATCTTACAAATGTGCGACCTTGGGAAAGTTGTGCGCAAACATCACCTACTTATTGCGTAACCTTGGGCGGGTGGGAAATGTGGGACCTTGGAAATGTGGTGGGTTCCAAAAGTCTCCAATCTTACCTACCATCATATTTATTTAATTTTTACATTTAATTCGCTTTACATTAAAAAAACTTTATAAAGATAGTTTATGTAACATTAAATGTTCTTTAAAAAACACGTTTACAATTTTTCTTAAAAATTTAATCATTATTCAGATAATGAAAAAATTTTAACTAACGGTTAAATTCCACCTTGCCGCTAAATTATGCATCGTATAAAAAATTTGCATAGATCTTAATTAATCGATACGTTTAAGGTCTGTATCAAGGTATTTTTATATATTTGAAATGTTCGGCGGTGTTATTCCTTTTATACGTTCATAACGAAAACAGGCACCATTGTAAAACAAAAAAATAATCTATGGCACAATTACGTTTAAAACTTCGTGTCTGATTGAGATTAATAGACATAAATACATGTTAAGTTAAAAAAAGACAAGTGATAAAATTAAATTTTCGTTACAAAATATGTCTATACTTTTCCTATACAATTAATCGTTGTTCAAATAGTGAAAAAATTTACACTTACATTCTACCTTAGGATTTTTTTTCCACTAAATTACGTGTCGTGTCAAAGCATTCCATAGAACATACTTAATCGATATGCTTTAGAAATATTCGATAAAAACCAAAAACTTCCCCTAATAAACCAACCCGCTCCACCGCTGGATATCTTCCAATATCTCTAATCAGGTCCAATTGAAACGAAAACAAGTTAGAATACAAAATTTTAAGTACGTAGGTATTTTCGTTAGCATTCACACACACACGCACGCACGCACGCACGCACGCTCGCACGCACGCACGCACGCCGCATCGCACACGCACGCACGCACGCACGCGCACGCACGCACGCGCGCACTACGCACGCACACACACACACACACACACACAAACACACACACACACACACACACACACACACACACACACACACACCACACACACACACACACACACACACACACACACACACACACACACATGCACATGCACACGCGCGCCCAGTCACGTAGACACGCAGACTCGCAAACACACAGACACACATTCAGACATCATAGCCAATCTGTAAAATGAGATGATAAGTCGATTTAGCGACAGTGAAACGAAGTCGATTGCATAACCTTTCTACCTACATATGTTTATGTAGGTTGGAAGGTAAATTAAATATTGCACGCCTACGGTAATGTTTTTTAAATATAACACGGTCGATTTTAAGGTAATATTAATGCACGATAATTTTATATATTAATTGTAAGAACCCTACAAGAATAATGTATACGAGCCGCCAATGGTTGAAATTCACATATCTACGTCAGTATCAATTCAGGTCACAGTTTTATATTGCGCTTTAAGTAAAATGCATGACAACTAAAACGATTAAAGATAAGTGTCCAAATCGTAATGTTTGGAATGCAGTGTTTACACAGTGATGTGATAATAACTTAAAGCATTAATTTGTTTACTAAACCTATAATAAAATAGATTAAGATTTTGTGTTAAAAATGTCCTCTTTTGTAATACTTGGTATAATCTTAATAATTGTGCTTTTATATTTACACGTAACAAGGAATTTTAATTATTGGAAAATCCGAAATGTACCTAGTAGCAACCCGACTCCATTCTTTGGCAATGTGTTTTCTATTGCTACACAAACAGAATCAATTAATTCATTCTTAATTAGACTGTATAAATCAACTACGTTACCATTTTATGGTTTTTTTGTGTTCGATCAACCATTTATTTTAATTCGTGAACCTGAACTTATTAAAAATGTTTTGGTGAGCGATTTTGATCATTTCGCCGATCGAAGTGTAATGGAAAATAAATGGGATAAATATACATCACGCACCCTATTTATGCTAAAACAACCAAAGTGGAAAGCAGTGCGCTCTAGGGTTACTTCTTCATTCTCTTCTACGAAATTAAAAGATATGGTACCTTTAGTCTTGGAAACAGGAGATAGTATGATAGATTATATTACAAACTCTTGTTTAGGCATAGAAACGGCTAATTGTAGAAGCATTACCTTAAAATATGCAATAGACGTAATTTCATCCTGCGCATTTGGACTGAAGGTAAATTCACATCAAAATTCACAATTTGCAATGGCTACTAGAAACTTACAAGGGACATCACTATCTCGACTTATTCAATTGGCTGCTCATTTTTTTGCACCGTTTTTAGTGAAAATATTTAATTTTAAATTTCTTGAACCTAATTCAGCAAAATACTTAGAAAGTATTATTTTGGATACAATTAAAGAAAGAAAAGAGAAGAGAATTAGTCGCACTGATTTAATAGACTTAATGATACGAATACAAGAAAAAGATCCTGTCCTTTTTAGTAAGTGAATATTAAAATTAATATTCAATGGCGATTGCAACACCTAAAATTTGTAAAATTTGGGTTTAGATTACGGATGTATTTATACATTCGTGGTTTAAATACACGAATTTATCCAAAATGTTATACATTTTTAATGGAATTTGTTATAAAATATTAGACTTTCATAATTTTTTTGTAGATAATCAACAAATAATTTCACTGCCTTTCCAATATCTTGTGGCTGGTTTTGAAGCTGCGGGAGCTTCAATTTCATTTGTTTTATACGAATTGTGTTTAAATACCTCAATACAAAATCGTTTGAGGAAAGAGATAACTTCAGTCATTGAAAAATATGAGAGCATTACGTATGAAGTTATTCAAGAGATGACGTACCTAGACATGGTAATCAAAGGTGAGTGATCATGGAAAATTTAAGAAAAATTTAATCAAAATCAAGCTGGTGGATCAGTGGTTACATTATCTGCGCAGCATTGGGGTGGTAATGGGTTCGATTCTCGTTACTCTATGTGTGTTTTTCAGATGGTTTTACTCATATACATGTGGCGTTATAATCACTACGTATACTTACATTATGTGCAGCTATTTAGGCTAATGATGGAATAGCAACTTCTTCCTTAGAACCCTAACTTCGTTCCTTTCCATCATATCCTGACCGTATTCATCCCTAATCCCACTATGCATACATAATTTGTTCATTTATTGGAAATTCATCACTGTAGCTAAAAGAGTTTTAAAAGTTCAAGCGAACGAATGCGCGCACGTGTGTATGTGTATGCGCGCGCGCATGTGTTTAACACCCACGGTAACTCCAGAAAGAAAATACGTACGTACCGGGTGGCCCACTACGAACGGCCGTCGGCCATACCTCAGGAATGAATTATAGCACAGGTTCGGGAAAAAATTGTTATAACAAAAGTGGCTTCGAGAAACGCCTGGAAATGATTTTCAGAATTGTAGTGCCACCGCTAGAGGACGTATTTGATAGTTAAAATTTTAAAAAGCAAAATTTTTCCAAATTTACTCAATTAAGGGGCATATTAAATATTATAATCAGATTCCTCGACAAATTTTGTATATTTTTTATTTGACAAGCGTTGTCTTCGGTACACAGGAAGATTCACATTTCCAGTAGTACGCACACGGTGTACGAGTCGGAGAAAAACTCTTCTGCTGTGATGCCGTCTGTTTGGGTACTGCAGTGCATACACTCTAGCAGCAACGGTTGAATTTCTCATACATTCAAAATAAACTGCCCACATATCAAATGCTTCTTCATTTGTAAGAATCATTTTGGTACGAAAAGATAAAGAAAGTCTATTAAATGCAACACGATGAATAATTTTTGACATATGCGTAAAAATCATAGCTTGCTTGTTTTCAACATGGAATTTATTTTATATCTTACATGGCCCTCTTTACTAATTTTTGTCATCAGTAAATCATAATTCATATTTTAAATTGTATTTTTGTTGCTGGGCAACTATCGGTTTTTATTGATATTTTATGCTTTTGATTTACTAACACATCGCTTGAAAACAAATAGCACATTCTTATATAATTAACAAAATCTTAGATTTATCACATTATTATTTTATAATTTGTTCTCATTGTTAGTAGCGACAGCATTACATTTAGGTAATCTAGCGTCAACCATAACATTAGTATGATAACAGTTTAAATTACTGCAGACCAATGTAAGATCTTTTCATCCAGGCTAAATTTCATAATTTTCGTTAACGCGAACTAGCCTACTAGACGTTGGAAGAACAATTCCCGCCATTTACCTGTTTCTTACGATATCTCAGGATAAGAAAAAATATCGACTTGCAGTTTTCACTGTTTTATTACTAATTTAGTCTACTTTTTAAAGACCTACTTAAATTTGTATGCTTCCATTTAAAATTGTAAAGAGAAAACACAACATTAAACAAATATTAAACAGCGCCCTCTAGCATTTATGTTATTAATCAGATTGCTTCAAATTTACAAATTTTCTATTGTTTAACAAATGCTCTTGCAAACAACATCAAGCTTATTAAAATCGGTTAAGCAGAACCTGGATTAAAGGCGTTTTTTCGTAACAAGGTTTCCACTCTCCCCCTTCCCTTATTTGAAGAGATACAATAAAACTTGTCAAATAAAAAATATGCAAAATTTGTCGAGGAATCTGATTATAATATTTAATATGCCCCTTAATTGAGTAAATTTTGAAAAATTTTGCTTTTTAAAATTTTAACCGTCAAATACGCCCTCTAGCGGTGGACCTACAATTCTGAAAATAATTTCCAGGCGTTTCTCGAGGCCATTTTTGTTATAAAAAATTTTTCCCGAACCTGTGCTATAATTCATTCCTGACATATGGCCGACGGCCGTTCCTAGTTGGCCACCTGGTACTTAAAATTCTGTATTTAACATTGTTTCTCCTGAGCTTATTAGATTTTGGGAGAAATTCAGCCCCGGAAAGGGGGTTTTTATTAGGAGCTGTTTTGATTTTTATCAAATACGTCTGAAACACCTATACATTTCAAGGATATAAAAATACCAATATATAGACCTTAACAATATATATTAATTATGCTCTACACAATTTTTTGATACGACGCGTAATTTAGCGGCAAAATTTTAAATTTGTTCAATATCTGAATATTGAACATAAACCGAATAAATGTAAAAATTAAATAAATATGATTGAAAATGCTTAAACTGTATTATTGATACTTTATAGAAGCGGGCTGCTTTCAATTTAGCAAGTTAGCATCTAGATGTCTATTAACCTCTATCTGATATGAAGTTTTAGACGTCTGTTTGATATAGATTATTGTTTTTGTTTTGACGATGTTGCCTATCTTCGTAATGAACTTATTGTGAAAGGTTGCATAAATAATCTGAAAAATGATTATTTTAATTGATGTCATGTTTATATTTGTGAATGCTGCTATTAATTAATTCCAAATTGCAGTTTTTCACAACTTTACACTTGCATCATAGCTTGATTAAATTTTGGTAAATTCGGTTGTCATTTGTCATTGTTAGCCTTCGATCGTTAGAGGGTGTTCTCATTTGTCATCTTTAAGACAGTTTAACAATATTAATTGTTTTATTGATGTAGTTATTATTTACTAAAATTATATTTCATAGTTGACTTTATACGTTTATCAAACTGTTATATTAATAGCAGGCGTGTGTTTATGTTTTAATTTTGTATTTCACAAAATTGTATCAACATCTTTAACAATTTTAAGATATTACTACTGACGAAGATAACTGTAAGTGTTATCGAAACGTTTAGATTGTATTACATTAATATCGAAATACACCATTAAAAACCCAAAAAGATAAGTATATTAATATGTTTAATAATGGCGAAAGTTTACATTTTTATGATATTGAATCGAAATTATAGCTAATAGGGCTAAAAGCTATGGAGAAAAATACAGTTCTGTTAGATTTAGTGTTAATGTGAAAATTTTCAAAATTAGTAAAAACAATAGTGATCCTTTCTAGGTGTTTGGATACCGAAAACAATCTACTTTATGTTATATTCAAGTTTTGTTTTCGCCATGAGGAGGTTAGATTTTAAAGCTCGTTGATGTCTAGTTTTGACAACGTGGGGTAGGAACCGAATCGTTTCTTACTTGGAAAGAATCGGACGTTTGCTATTGCTATTATTTGGTAATAAAATTATTTGTAACTGTTACTACCAACATGACTTGTAGATTTAAATGCAAATCGCTATTTTTATTCTGATAATTTTAAATAATTAAAACGTTTAGGTATTATTTTTTTAGAAGGTCTTCGGAAATATCCAACGCTACCATTCTTGGATCGTCGCTGCACCAAAACGTATAAAATTCCAAATACTGATGTCATTATAGATAAGGGAATTCCTGTTTACATATCAATGATGTCTTTACATTATGATGAAAGATACTTTGAGAATCCAACAAAATTTGATCCAGAAAGGTTTTACCAGAAAATAAATCTAGCATTATTCCATTCACTTACATGCCTTTTGGAGAAGGACACCGTAATTGTTTAGGTAATTTCTGTATTATATTACGTTTTTTCCTTAATTGTATTATTTCTAGGTATGAAATTTGGTATGTTGACGGTTAGTGTTGCACTTATTAAGATATTAACAAATTTTGAAGTGTCAATGAGTGAAGTAACTCCTTCTGTTTTAACCTTTGAAGATAGTGCTTTCTTGAATGTGCCAAAGATGATGTTATTTTGTTAAATTTAATAAGATTAAATGAAAGAACTAAAATTATTGTGCAATTATTTAAAGAATTTATTAAGCTTTAGTATTTCAAAGAATCATAATCTATAAGAGCGTAATTCATATAGTAAATGATTAAAGACGATTGTTAGAGCGAAGAGGTTATTTAACATCAAAATACCAAGTATCTAAATATTTCTTTGTCGGACTTGAAATAATAGTAATAATTAACACTATGATTAAGGGAATTAGATAAGTAATTTTATTAACTACGTTAACCTATTACTCGCCCATCCAAGGTTAAAGAACAAATACATATACGAAATTTCATGTAGGTTCAGTTGTACGTAATCTATGTAAGTAGTCCCAATGTTCTAGATTGTTTCTATCTCATTTTGAGTCATTGTGACATGCGAAATAGTAGCATGAATAATTTGTTGGAACTAGCTAAATAAATTGATCACGTGCGTCGGATTTTTAGTGGAATTGCTTTTACTTATAAATACCAATACAGGGTAGTGCGTCCAAGTACGGTATATCCGGCATTATAAAATTATTTTCGTATTTACAGGCCGTTACATATTACGAGGGTGAACTAAACATATTATTGTTTAAATGGAGCAGTGTATATTATTACAAATTTAGATTAAGCTCATCTCCCCCATACTTCCAATATAGGGCTTCATTACGTTATACAGGGTTTTTCAAAAGTAACGGTCAATTGTATACGAATTGTATATCTCAATTCAACGTCCTGACTTTTTGACATTGGTCCAGTTTTAAAAGAAAGTGCTATTTTTATAATATTGCAACAATTTAACATAGGGTGAGCTAAAACTTGAATACATAATTTTCGCTTTTTTTTTCAAATGAACAGCCCGTATTTTTGTTAAAAGTGAAAATATATTTTATGTTCTGTCATTTCTATTAAGCAGTCCCTATAGCTAAAATCATTCATTTCTGAGATTCAATTTAATGACAGGGGTGCGTGCATGTGCGCGTGTGTGTGTCTGTATGTGTGGATGTATGTTAGTATCCACGATAACTGCAGAATGAAAATACCTACATACTTAAAATTTTGTATTTAAGCTTGTGTTCATTTGGCTTAGACCTGATTTTGGGAGAAATCCGGCGGCGGAGAGGGGGGTTTATTAGAGTCAGTTTTTGGTTTTTATGAAATATTTCTAAAATAGCTGTATATTTCAAAAATATAAATACACCTAGATGTAGACCTTAAAAATATCGATTAATTATGTTCTTTGCACTTTTTTGATACGATTCGTAATTTAGCGGCATAAAATTCTAACGTGGAATTTAAGCGTTAAGTTATATTTTTTCATTATCTGATTAACGAATAATTTTATAAGAAAAAGAGTAGACGTATTTTATTTTTTAATATAACGCAAGGTAAGTCAAAAAATTAATTAAATATGAATGAAAATGGTTATACTGCATTATTGATACCTTACAGAAGCAGGGGCTTTGGAATTTTTTTATGTTAACATTTAGATATTAATATCAAACTGACATGAAGTTTTAAACGTCATTCTGACAGATTATTCTTTTGTTTTTACAATGTTGCCTGTTTTCGTTATGGACGTATAAAAAAGAGGGTACATAGTTACCTTAAAAAAATTATTATTCAAATTATTTCATTTCTTTTAATTTTTTGTTAGCATCTAGGCGTCTATTAATCTCTATTAGACATGATGTTTTAAACATCTCTAACAAACAAAATATACCCAGGTACCACAAAAAAAAATAATAAACACCCAATGCGTTTCAATAACTACGTTATCATCATCAGCGGTCGACTAGGACGAACTACAGAAAATTTCTAATATATATGTATATATATATATATATATATATATATATATATATATATATATATACGTTGCTTATCTGGTGAAAGTAAAAGTGAAAGTGAAAGTTATAAAAGTTTAATGACTTCTAAGTAGCCTAAAGGTTTTTGAGAATCATTATTCACTAGAATTTGTTTGTTTTTGGAGATCCCTAAACTTTCATAATAATCAAGTTCGTGCTTATTACTAATATGTTTGATTAAGGATACCTTATCTACTACATGATTTTTATCAAACACATGTAGGGCTACGGCAGACTTGCCCCAACGTTTGTATTTTATATGAGATAAATGTTCTTTAAAGCTAATTTTGATAGGTGGTTTAGTTTGCCCCACACATATTTGCTCACAATTTTTACAATTAATTTTATAAATTCCCGACCTACCCTGCTTATCCACTGTATCTTTTGGATTGCCTAAAAGAGTTTGCAAACTATTATCTGAAGTAGTGACTGTTTGCAAATGAATTTTTGTATAAGCAGGATAGTTCGGTAACGTTACATACTTTGCTTCTATTTATTCTCTAGCGTTACCTAATATAGTTACGTTCTTAACCCTTATCCTATGTGTTTGTTTCCTAACTACGTTCATAACCACTTCATCTGAAAACCCATTATAGGCAGCATTTCCTTTAATAGTGCGCAATTCTTTATTATAATTTTGATCTGAAAGTGGAAAATTAAGCAATCTATGAACCAAAAATTAAAAGCATGAGTTTATGCTGTGTACAGTGATTTGAGTCATTGATTATAAATCTTTTAATGCTAGTTTCCTTGCGATAAATATATGTATCCAGTTTACTACTATTTCTTGTTACCAGAGTATCAAGGAACGGAGACTGTCATGCCTCTATCTCATAAGTAAATTTGATTGTCGGAAATTTGGAATTTCAAGCTTCTACACTACAACACTACCGATTTTAGTATTAAGGATGGCAAACACATCATCCACGTATCTAATCCAAACTCTAGGAAAATAAGGTAAATGGCGTTTTAAGTCTGTTTCAATTTACCCATGAATAGATTGGCTATAAACGGAGATAGGATTGTCCCTTGTCGTACCATGTTATTGCTGGAAAAGTTGGTGGTTAATTTAAAACATGTTTGTTTCATACACAAATCTGTTAATTTAAGAAAATTTTCTACTTCTCTATCGTCCAAATGGTTTTGTTTTGAAACATATTCTAAATAAACTAAGGCTTGATCTATTGGAACGCTCGGAAACCGTGAACAAACGTCGAATCAGACTAAAATTTTACTTTCTTTAAGTTCAATGTTTTTAATTTTATCAATAAATTCTAACGAATTTGACACACTGAAGTTGAGCTGTTGGTAGGAGAGGTTATGAAATTTACTAGATAACGATTTGGATAGCAGATAAGTAGGTGAATTAATACCAGAAACAATCGATCGCAAAGCATTACCTACCTGGTTTATGAATCTTAGACAAGTAATATATTTTAGGTCGCACCGGATTGGTTACCGTTAGTCGAAATCTGAGAGAGTCATCCACAACTACTTTATATGTTAATAAAATCTTCCTAGTTGAAGTAATCATTTTAGGAAGAGGATCTATGGTAATGACCTGAATCTAAGAATTCTTTGACAAGCAAAATAATTATCTTTGTTTAAAATGACTACATGATTGCCTTTATTTGCTTTGAGATAAAAACAATTTTTACTTTTGACATCTTTAACAATTCGAAGTTGTGAATGATTTAAATTAAATTTTGACTCGTGTTGGACATTTTCCGAAATGTGAATTTTACTGGCTTGTTGGTTTGTCTTTTTAAACGTCTGTTTGACGTAGCTTATGGTTTCTGTTTTTACAATGTTGCGCATTTTCGTAACTAACTTTGTAATGGTCCAGAAAAGGAGTAAGAAATAAATTATTATTATGAAACATGAAAAATTATAATTATAATATAAAAAATATTATTAGTTTAAATATTATTGAGATAATGCCGTAAATAATAATTTATTCCAATTATTTTAGTTCTGCTATCATAACAAACAGCACTTTTGCGTGCACACTTTAATATGAACAAAATGCATCGCACATGATTTTGCCAAACCCCACTTCATCACGAAAGTTTCAACATAAACACTCACTTTTTTCTGCAAAACACTTCTTTGTAGAATTTCCAGCAGAATTTCTCTGCAACCCGGTTTTATAGTAATTTATTATTATTCCTGTACTTAGAAAAATTTCTCTGTTCGAGAATATCAAACCTGGCCAGCCCTTAAAGCAATTTCGTGCAATTTACCTTATTGTTCTAACGTATTTTACTATTTTGAAATATGATCTGTATTATAAAACTATTTAAAGAATTCCTGTGACATAAACAATCCGTAAATGAATAATTCGACGCTAAAGAGGAACTATGTCTTATACCAAGTTGCCTATCAGCTGATTTTTCGGCAGGAGGTGACCTGTTATCGATCTATTTTCATGTAACGATGCTAGAAGCTCGTTTGGAGGATCAAAACTAATGACGGAACCTTTGAAGGTCTTATTATTATTCCATTAACATTCTACTTATTTAAGTGTCCGAATGAACTTTAAATAAATAGAACCACCATTAGAGAATTTCAAACCTTAACCGCTGTATTACCACGAAGTCCTACTTATTTAGAGTGTCTGTATTAACTCTGAATAACTAGGATCACTAAGAGTTCACTAAGATCGGCTCGAGATTACCTTGGCCGCGAGCGAACTCATAATCAAACCCCCTGTATACGTAAATATCCCAAGAGTCTCCTTGTATAATTATTACCGAAAATAAACAAACGCAGACATAACGAAAACGTTCAATCTACTTTCACCAAAGTGAATAAAGAAACAGGTGGTTTCGTAATGATTTAATACGAATACAAGACAGCATTATATAAATTGTACAAGGTTATTTCCTCGTTTAAATTTATTTAAAACATTGGAGTAAAATATCCCATAATAAACCATTTACAGCAATTCCATAAATAGTCAACAATTTACAAAGACTGACTAACGTTCCTGTTTATGCAAATAATAAAAGTTTCATTGACCTTCAGTGATATAAACATCACATCTGCTTCAAGATTTCATATGCTAATAAACTCCACTATATAAAAATAGAACGAAGGCATTATTTCGCCTCAACTAATTATTTTCAGCCCTATGTGCATATTTAGTTTAATTTTAGAATAAGAATGGATATAGTTGTTTGAATCCTTTCCATGTGGATATGAAACAAGTATTCTCCCATTACAGAAAAGAAACTGTAGTACACAAATCTCAATTTCACATATAATTTGCCACGTAAAATAATAATTTCAAAAATGTAACTTACGTGTGTACTTAAGTATCCATCTGGTGAATATACACATATTCTTCCGAAGTAACACTAGAAACATTTATAACGTGATTTTTCACTTCAAAATCGGCACATCATTTTTGTTTATATTTTCAAAACGTATAGCTGACGTTAAATTACAGGAATGCATCGATACTAACTAAACCAAATTCTTTAGCAGCAACATGCCCACAACAGGCAGCCACGCCGTCCTGGTTGGTGACCTACCCATCAGGGGCCCAGGCACAAACACCAAATTATTATAAAATCTCAGATCATTTATTTACCAGGACATATTAATTATTTATATTCATTATATAGTCTTAATTTAGTTTTTTTTTCCAGAATTGTTTATTATTTTGTTATTTACAAGAATATTATTTTATTTCAATATATGTATAAGGCTTGCTCGTACTTGATTATTTAATGGTTATATAAGAAACAGAACCCACTTTCTACACTGTAGGTAGTCAATGTTATTAACTAAATCCACATAGTGGAATTGTAATTTGTCAAGGACCCGAAAGGGCCTTACCACTTATTATAAAAGAGGTTGCATAATTATCATAAAAAAATGTTATTATAGTAATTAAGTTACCAAGGGTGTTACGGGTATAATAATGCACCGAGTGTACTTCTGGCTCCTTTACTCCTTTAAAACCCGTGGTGCCTTCTGTATTTAATGTCCTTTTAGTGTGTTATTCAATTAAAAAAAGATATTGAATTTTATTTTTGACATTTATTGTCAAGCGTATTTTTAGTGATAAGCAAAGTGGGTTTGACTTTTATTTTAGCAAAACATATAATCGAGTTGGTCCAGTCACCTTGCTTACATTCCATTCCATAGTAATTTCATAATGCCCATTATATCGCTTCTAACGTGTTTAAAATAGGTGCATTATTGGAAAAAGGACATTCAAATTAATTCAATTCTTTTAATTTCCGTTTTGTAGGTTGGAAGGTCGCATGGTGTTCCAAACCAGATTTTTAAAAAAAGAATACGAGGTAATTTATTTAAAAAATCATGTGTTCGAGTTTTGCCTCGCTCTGCATTAAATTGTTGCAATAGTATAATAGCACTTTCTCTTAAAACTGGGCCAAACTCAAAAAGCAATGCCTGCAAAAAATTAATGTCAGGTTGTTCTGTTTAGGAAATGAGAATGATTATAGTATACAATTGACAATAACTCTTGAAACCATATTTTGGAAGTGTTGAAGAAATATTCTCCAACCCGGTGTATATATAAAAAAAATAAATGAATTGCGTTGTTGTAGTTACGGAAAAATGTAACACGAGTAAGTTTAGTTTTTCACAAATTTTTATTAATTTATTTTAATTCTCCGAAAATACACGCTCAGTCTCTAAATATAATCATATCCTAAGCTTAAAAAATATCTCTCTCGTTCTCGCTTAAATTATGTGCACATTTAATTACTATTTTCGTTTGTAAGAACTTCACGAACTCTGTTAGCGTAGTTTTTTATTGAAGTTAAGTTGTGTAAATAAAGAAAGTATTTTCTAAAATCCCATGGTACTTCGTGTTCTCAAATAAAGTAAGAAGTGTAGGACTAAAACCCTACATTTTTGGTCCCATCGAGCCGGATAAATCAGTTCCTACATCCTACATGGAGCCAGGATAAATCAGTTACGATTTGGTGAGTCGCAGTCTTTTAAGCAAGCCGAATGCAGTTTAATTCGAAGGTGAACTTTCAAATCTCCAAGAAGAACTTTCCAAGAGAATTGAGGTATTTTCCCAAGTAAGCCACAATAAAGAACATTTTGTGTTTTACTTTTATATTAACCTTTATTGCGCTATATTTTAATTTAATTGTTACAATGGATATGTTCAGTTGAGCTAAGGTTCAAATTACTAGAATTCATAATTGGGTTTTGCAAAATAAAGGTATTGAAAATGATACCAATAAATTACGCCAAGAGAAGACGTTTTGCAAGATGCATTTATGAAATATAACACTGCTCAAGATGAAATTGAAAATTATTTAATTGGATGAAACCGAACCTGAGGATAGGGACGAGATCGAAATCAAATATTTTGATACTCTTGCTGCAATTAGAAATTCTATAGATGAATTATCTCCTAAAAATAACATTTTCTCTGACTGTCACACTTCTGAAAATGATAACGTCAATATAGCATCTCACTATTATCTTCAAATAAAATTGCCGCAAATTAATATACCTCAATTCTCTGGTAATTTTTCTGAATGGGAAACATTTTTTGATCTGTTCTCCTCGCTTATTGATAACAATAGTCAATTTACAAATGTTGAAAAATGTATTATTTAAAGACCTTGCTAAAAGGTGAAGCTTTAAGTATTGTAAATTAATTAAAAGTAACTAGTGAGAATTTTGCTACTGCAGTAACACTGTTAAACAAAAGATTTCAAAATAAAAATAGAATTGTGATATATTATTTTAGTAATATTTTAAGTGCTACAATTATAACAAAGTGTAATCCACAGAATTTGAGAGATTTTGCCACCACTTGTAAAAGTAATTTACAGTCATTGAAAAACTTAAAACTCGAAGATAAAGAAATTCTTGAAGCATTATTAATTTTCAATTTTCAGCAAAAGCTAGATTATAGTTCTAAGAAAATATTTGAGGAAGAAAGAGATATTAAAGCGTTGTCTAAGTTAGATAAGTTTTTCGAGTTTCTAGAAAACAGATGCACAGTACTCGAAAATCTGCCTAGTCTTGATATTAAAATAGAAAAAAAGTTTAATAAAATCTCATTACATTCCAATAATTTTAATCGTAACGTGCAAAAACAAATCATATTTTGCTGCTACTGTAACGATAACACCCCTAGAATATATGTTTGCAAAAAAATTATATCACTTTCTGTACCAGATAGATTGGCGTTCATTAAATCTAAACATTATTGTTTAAATTTTTTATGTAATACACATCTGATTGAAAATTGCAGCTCAAGTTCACAGTGTAATAGAAAGCATCACACCTTGTTACACTTAAATCAAATTCCTCAAAAGAACTATCCTCAAAATTTACAAGACAATTCATACAAAACCAATATCAAAATGTCACATCTGATAAATCTCAACATATGTCCTCAGGTTGCTCCTCTGAAGTAAATGCAAATTCTCGGCAAGATAACATTCAAAATCCTTTATATGCCAGTCACTCTCAGAAAACGCAATATCACACTTCACCTTACGATAATCAATGCTCTACTTCTCGAATTCCATCTCGTAATAATCACAACAGAACCCCAGAGAATTTAGTTCTCGATCAAGTGAATGATCAACCCTGTAGTTCAAATAATATCTCATCTTTATCGACAAAAAACTCTCACGTACTTTTAGCTACAGGTCAAGCTAGTATCTACTCAAAACAAAATGAACCTATTCAAATTGGAATACTTATGGATAGTGGAAGTCAAAACTCCTTTATAACTCAACATTTAGTGGACAGATTAGGTTATAGTACATGTAATAAAAATTTAAATATTTCTGGAATTTCTCAAAGTCTCACATTCTCGAGTCAAATGATTACTATACTTTTGCACTCTAATGTTGATTACTCAAAAAGTATCTTGTGTAGTACTTGACAAAATTACAGATAAGTTACCACAAACTCTCATATGTCCAAGAAAATTAAAATTCCAGATCACATATTTTCAAACCTCGCAGACTCTGATTTTCCATCGAATGAAATTGAAGTTTTACTTGGAGCGGATGTTTATTACGATCTATTAACATATGGGTTTGCAAAAATGGGTAAAAATCTCCCTACTCTTCTCAAAACACACTTGGGATGGATAGTCTCAGGAAATATTCCGCACTATTGTATTAATCAATTGTCCTCATTTTCTCAATCTTGTCACGTAACCACATTCTCTGAAAACGATACTGAACTCAATTCAATCCTCACAAGTTTTTGGAACATTGAAGAAATGCCATTTGGCTCCCGAAGATGAAATTTCTAAACAAATTTTCCCTCGTACGATTAAAATTCTCCAAAAATGGTCGCTTTCAAGTGGATGTACCCCTTAAATCACTCACTGAGCACTGTAAGCTCAGTGAATCACAATCTTGCTCAAAGACGATTTCTGTCTCTTGAAAAGAGATTCGAGAAAGAACCTAACCTGATTGCAGAGTATAAAAAATTTATAGATGAATATTTCTAAATCACACTAGAATTGTTCCTCTCTCCCGCACTAACAAAATTGGCGAAAATAAATATTTCATCCCTCACTTGTGTGTCATACGAGGATCGAGTTCAACTACCAAACTCAGAGTTGTATTTGACACTTCATGTAGAACATCATCAGGTTTCTCTCTGAATGATGTTGCCTTAAAAGGTTATCGTGTACAAACTGATTTATATGATATCCTTTCTCGTTTTCGTACATTTAGGTTCGTACTCACCGCCGACATAGAGAAGATGTATAGGCAAATTAGGTTAAACCCAGATCAAGTCTTTTTACAAAATATTCCTTGGCGTGATTCTCCCCAAGATCCTTTACGATATATTGAGCTTCTCACGGTCATATATGGGACAAATTTTGCACCCTTGGTCGCCACTCGTGTTTTGAAAGAAATAGCTATTCAAGGAACACAATACCCCCTTGCATCTAATGCTCTTCTTGCTCAAACAAATATGGATGATGTTTTAGCTGGATGCGATAGTTATGATGAACTGAAAACTCTTTATGAAAATGTAAACCTTCACCGTTATCACATGTAATAAAATACTTATCTTTTTTGGGTTTTTTAATGCTGTATTTTAAATTATACAATCTAAACGTTTCGATAACACTTACAGTTATCTTTCGGCAGTAGTAATATCCGTTAAAATTGTTAAAGATGTTGTAAACAATTTTGTCAAATTTGAAGAATTAAAACATAAACGTCAGCCTGCTATTAATATTGCAATTTGAGAAACGTATAAAGCCAACTATAGAATTAAATTCTAGTAAAGAATAACTAGGTGATTAAAAATTAAATATTGTTAAACTGTCTTAAGATGACAAATTAGACGACTCTCTAACGGCGAAAGCTAACAATGAACAATGTCTTTTTGGGTTGATATCTTTGTCAATAAGTTCGAGTGTTATTAACAATGAAAAGCATAATGCAAAACGTTTTTGTATTTTTTAAATTTTAATCTTAATTTCAACTACTTATGTTAAATTATAGTGTGTGGTAGCTTAACATATAATTGGTAAGGCATTTGCTTCAAGGTCTAGGAAAAACAGCAAAAACCTAGACATACAAAAGTCAAAGTTAAAATCAAAATTAAGACGTATCATTATGCCTTTTTTTAATTATAAGGTGCCAAAACCTATTTAAACGAAGATTTTCTTCCGGTCTACTAAAATTATTAGGGTGTTTATATATTTCAATAGCTTCACGTTGTAAACGAACCTAATAATGAATTTGTCTTGACAATATTTCCATATTGTCAATTTGAATGTCATGATTTAGATTATTCAAGGCATGGTCAGCTACCGCAGACTTCTATGGTTGACCTAATCTACAAAATCTCATGAGCTTAATTTAACAACTGAAAAAAAAATTATAGAATTAAATAATCCTCCTGAAGAACGAAAGGTGATGAGATCCAGTGGAAATTTATACCACCCAGGTCTCCGCATTGGGGTGGACTCTGGGAATCAGCAATTAAAAGCACGAAACATTACATGTATCGCCTCATTGGTAATTCTCAATTCACATTTGAAGAATGTTCTACAATGTTAACCCAAATAAAAGCAATTCTAAATTCGAGACACTCTGCGCTCCCTCTAATGATTCTTCCGATCTCCATTCTCTGACTCCTGGTCATTTTTGATAGGCGTTGTTGTTGTAGTTCGTTTAGTTTTTCACAAATATTTAATAATTTATTTAAATTCTCCGAAAATACACGCTCAATCTCTAAGTATAATCATATCCTAAGCTTAAAAAAATATCTCGGTTAAATTATGTGCACATTTAATTACTATTTGCGTTTTTAAGAATTTCACGAATTCTGTTGGAGTCGGACATTGTGTAATATTAGCGTAGTTTTGTATTGAAGTTAAATAGTGTAAATAAAGAAAGTGTTTTCTAAAATCCCATGGTCCGTTATGTTCCCAAATAAAGTAAGAAGCGTAGGACAAAATCCTACAGGAAGTATGGGAAATGAGCTTATTCTAAGTTTGTAATAATGTATAGGTTGTGTTGGTGAACAAGTATTTTTTGATATCTTTGCCCTTTAATTATTTACTCTTTGAATCTCCACGGGGTTTCTATTTTCCCTAAAGTGGTGTATGTTTGGTTACCTGTCAGCATATAAAATTGTCACCGTAATTGTTTTCAGATATATTGAGAAATAAAACAGGTGTATGGCAAATAATAATAAAAACAAAAGTAAAACAATTCCTTAAACAAAATCAAAATTAAAATAATTCTGGCAGCATGGGTAGAATTTTCACTTTCCTTCTTGATTAGGTCTCGGGTCGAACCGCTCTAGATCGTGTTCTAAAACAGATTTTTGTTATCAACACGTGGTAGACTGCCGTTATTTGAGCGTGTCTTGATTAAAAGAAAACAACAAAATTGATGTGTTGTATGTTTTAATTATGAGTGTGAAGCTGATCTTTGTGTAAAAATCGATGCAATATTAAGTCAGATAAGCAGGTTATTATTTCGGAAAATATTATCTAATGAGTAGTTGGGAGAAGATAAGGTAGTAGATCGTGCTATAGAATAACTTAGCAATTGGGGTCGAGACCACCGTTAACCATATAATGATATTAGTAATCTATGCACACCTTTCGATGTAGGTACTCCGAATGGATATACCTGGGATTACTTCTTGGGCACTAGTTAGGAAGGGCAAGAATGTCTTCGCACGAAAGCCGGTATTAGAATAAGTAGTGGTTTGTGGATTTTTTTTTTCAT
This sequence comes from Vesta saturnalis, assembly GCA_036346205.1. Taxonomy (NCBI): domain Eukaryota; kingdom Metazoa; phylum Arthropoda; class Insecta; order Coleoptera; family Lampyridae; genus Vesta; species Vesta saturnalis. Next base: position 1,942,210 of record JARFJB010000912.1, read on the forward strand.
GAATGTATTATTTTTGGTGTAAAAAAAAGAAATGAATTATTGTTGGTGTGTTATGGGTGTAAAAAAAGGATTAATCAGTTTGAATATTTAGGTTTAGGTTTGCGTGTGGTTAAGTGTATATGGTGAAGTGTGATTGGTTCGTTGGCCGGTGTCCTTGCGTGGTCGTTATCCAATTGACGGGGGGATGCGGAGTGCATATGAGGTATTGTCGAGGGTCTCTTCTATCTCCTCTGGGATGTCGTCCAATAATTGGGTTAGGATCGCGGGGGTTTTTTGCGCGGGAATTTGGGAGGTTGGTAGGTGTAGGAAGTTGTGAGGATTTCTTTGGTTGGGATGGTGTCGCCGAAAATTCTTTTGTGTGTAAAGTTTTCCTGGAGTGTTTGGATTCTGTGTGTGATTGATGGTATGTTTGCGTGTTGTGTTGTGAGGTTGCTGGGGTACCTGAAGGGTAGCCCGTGTATACGTCTAAAGATTCGGCGTTCACAGGATGCTATAGCGGAAAGGTGGTTAGGGTTTATATTTGTGTAAATTGGTGCTCGGAAATCCATAACAGGGCGGATGTAAGTTTTGTATGTGTGTTGGAGTGTTTTGGGGTGGCAACCTCTGATTCGACCCTGGAGGGCGCCCAGTAGGTTTGCACGGTTTCTAATTCTGTTTAGTGTTTTTCTGACATCGGGGAGCCAATTGAGTGTTCTCGTGAATAGGATGCCTAAATATGTAATTTGGTCTTGAAGGGAAATTCTCTCTTGGTTTATGGTGATCGAGACATTTCTGGAGGATAGGTTTGGGAATTTATATTCGACGTAGTTAGGGTGGTGGAAAAGGATAGCTTGGGTTTTGGAGGGCTTAATAGAGACTGTTCACCGGTTGGCCCAGTTGGAAAAGTTTTGAAGGGTTTTGGAAATGCGGTTGGAGGCCGTTTCGCTGTTCCGATTAACCGACCAGAAGGCGGTGTCATCTGCAAACTGCGCGACGACTACTCCGGGTTGGGTGACTTGAGGGATGTCTGAAGCGAAGATGGTGTAAAGGATGGGGGCTAAGGCAGAACCTTGCGGAACGCCCGCTGAGGGTTGGAAAGGATCTGAGAGGTTTTTCCCTACTTTCACCCTGACCGACCGATTGGTCAGATAGGAAAGCAGGAGTTTGGAGAAGGTTTTGAGAATGTTCAGGTTTCGGATTGTTTGAAGGAGACCGGCGTGCCAGACCCTGTCAAATGCTTGCTTAATATCCAAGAACACAGCCAGATTGCATTGCTTGTGGTTGAATGCTCTGGTGGTTTCGGCAGCTTCAACAAGGGATCGTGACACGTTCGGTTTGGACGGAAGCCGAATTGGCTATTAGGAAGAAGGTCGTTAAATTCTAGGTGTTCCCTGAGCCGTCTGGCTAGAATTTGCTCGAAGCATTTTCCGAGGCAACTTAGGAGGGATATGGGTCTATAGGAATTCGGTGAGGTTAGGTCGGCGTGAGGTTTTGGTATCATGATGGTGGAGGCCGATTTCCAATCCGTCGGGAAGTGTGCGAGGGTTAGGCATCTGTTATAGATATTTGAAAGAAGTTGGAGGCATGGGTCGGGTAGGTGGCGCAAGATTTTTCTATTCAGGCCGTCGTGGCCTGGGGCTGAATTTTTGCCTTTTTTAAAATAAACATTGATTTGATCGGGCGTAATTGGGGCATAGAAAGGACTCTGGTTATCTAGTAGAGGTTCGGGAAGGGTAAGGTTTCGGAATTCCTCGAGGCGGTTCTCGAGGAATTCCTTGAACACAGGATTGAATTGGGGATCATTGGGGGATTGGAATGTGAATTGGAGGTGCTGACCAAAGAAATCGGCCTTTCATTGGTCGGAGGAGATTAGGTTGCCCTGGGGTCGGTTAGATGGGATTTCGGGTTAGCTTTCCTTCTGGTCAGTCTATCAAACTGTTGCCAGAAGCGTTTACCGTCACGATAGTCTAACTGGGAAGTGACTTTAGCCCAGGAATCTTCTGTGTTTATTGGTTTCTCGCCTGATTAAGGTGTTAAGGCGGTTGTATTCGGTTTTGAGAGCCGGATCCCTAGATCTCAAGAATTGACGATAGATTCGTTTCTTCTCTTTGATCCAGTTCACAATGTGTCGTGGGAGCGGTTTTTTTGAAATGTCGATATTTTTAAGCGGAACTGAGGTGTCGACCGCTTCCGTAATTACGGAGGTTAGGTCCCTAACGGCTCTCTCAAGATCTTGGGTGGTTTGAAGTTCGGGTGAAGGAAGATTGTTGGAGATGTGTTCGGCGAACACATTCCAGTCTGCATTGGAAAAATCTTTAATGATTGTGTTTTGAGGAGGTATTGGGGGAGCTGGACAAAATAAGGTTTTGACCAGAAGAGGAATATGATCGGAAGTGATTGTGGTGACTAGAAAGCACTCACGGTCGAAGTAGTGAGCTATTGGTTCTGAAACTATTACATGATCTATTATTGAGGCACCTAGGTGGTCGAAATACGTGGGTTGTGTATTGACGATCCTCAACAAAGGCAATTGCAACAGAGCAGATGATAGTCTGTTGCCGTTTCCATTTGTTGCGGTGTCACCGAATTGAATATGGCGGGCATTGAAGTCACCTAATATGACTGCATTTGGGAGGCTGGAGGCATACACCAACAGGTCATCGGAAAGTGTATTGTGGCCGGGTGGATTGTAGTAGGATATGAATACTATAGGAGGTGGGAAGTGCACCGTTGCAGCAACACATTCGAGTTGCTGCAGGTGCGGGTAATTGAAATGGAGTGGAAGGAAACAGTTTTGATTAGGAGGGCGGTTCCATGCGCGCTATTGTTACGGAAGGTATTATAGGTGTTAAATTGTAGTGTGCATTTGTGTGAAAGTTTGGTCTCAGTGATTGAGAGGACGTGAACGTTGTGCGTGTGAAGGAAGTGTTTTAGTAGGGAACGTTTCCGGCGAACGCCCCTGGCATTAATGGTCCCTGTTATGATATCCATTGGGAATAAAGACGTTGATCTGCCGTTGGAAGAAATTGAGGGATAGGGATTGGAGGGTTCGGAAAACACGGCGTTGGTGGGTGGGAAACAGGTCTAGGAGAGCGTGTGTGAGGACTTGGATAAAGGATTTGATGGAGACGGGATCGGTGTCGGGGATAGGCTTGAGGTGGATGGTGTCTTCCGAGTCAGACTCGTCAGACATGATGGGATCGACGATTGCCATCTGTGACGGAGAACTGGGAGGTTCCCGCCGCTTCCGGCACTTAAAGGAGTAGGTTGGGTGGGCATCCCCGCAGTTGCTACACTTCGGGTTTGCCACGGATTTGCAGGACGTGGATCTGTGGCTTCCGCTACAGAGGGGACAACGGATGGTTCGTGTAGGACAGTCCTCCGAGGTATGTCCCACCTGCGTGCAGGTGACACAATACATGGGGACGGGTGTAGGGATAAGAGAAGGTTCGCAACTGTAGTGTCTCCCGAACATGAAGACACCGGTAGCGAATAGGAATTCTAGGGTGGTTTGGGAGGTGATGATTAGGCGGACTAGGGAGGTAGGAGTGTTGGTGGCCTTCGAGGTGATGCGCACGGCCTTTCTCACGTGAGGCAGGTCGATAGCACCGAGGATCTCGTCGGCAAGGATGTCCTTGTCCACGTGACGAATCACGCAGGAAAAGGATCGATGTCTAGGATTGGTGTTAGGTTGACGGGGACCGGATAGTTGGGTGAGGGTAAGGGAAGGTTCACCAAAATGGTGACGCAATCGTAGTTGCGTTCCATCAGGTAATGGAATGGAAGTTTGAAGGAGGCAGGTTTGGTTGTGGTTGAACGTTAAGTTCGACCACGGAAGGTTTAAGGGTTTCAGGGAGTTAAACAGGGATTTTTGGGATTTGATGGATTTCGGGATATTGCGGACGCAATATCTCGAGGATTGTGAGCGGTGGGTAAAGGATTAAGGTTAACAGGTGTAGGACTCACGGTGGGTACAGGTGGTTGAGCAGGTGTGGGTAAGAGAGCGGTGTAGGTAGGAGAGCGGGTTTGTCTGTGTGTGCGGGATGTGTGTGTGTGCGGGTTTGAGTGGTTTTGTGGAGGCAGTAGAGCGTGTGGAAATGTAGGAGTGAGTGGATGTAGTGGAAATGGATGATTCATTGGAGTGGGAGCGTGTACGTCAGGAAGGTGGAGGTGAAACGAATGTGTGCGTAGGATTGTGTAATGAGTGGTGGTGTGGTGGACGGACGGTGTCGGGGTAGGGGACACAACTTTGACGGTAGCTCGGTGGCAACCTTGCTTAACCATCTCGGTTGCGCTGTTAGTTATAGGTTTTGAATAGGATAAGAAAGAAAATAAAAATCTGTTTATGAAAAGGCCGGGTCTCTGCCGAGGTGCAGCCTCACACCCGAGGAAAAAGGCTTGGAAATCAGAGACCCAATTCGAAACGGAGGAAATTCACAGTTAAATAGAAACAACAAAGTAATTAAATTAAAATTCTTTATTAATGATACCTATTAATTACGTTGACCTTGACCCGACGACGATCCTGCTATTGGTGGTGTCCTGGATTGTTCTGGAGTTTTCCGCTTCTGCTGCTATATTCCGGCGGCTCCTGCTTGCGGCTAGGTTGTGGCTCCTCTACTGATGACCGCTTATTCGTATTATCTGTATGCAAGCAGTGACAGATCTACCTCCGAAGCGGCGAAGATCACGATGCCGGAACCGGAACGATGAACGAAAACGCTAGGTTCTTTTTGCGAAGTTAAGCGATTGTAATGAAAATCACAAGTGCTTAGGCTGGGTAGAGGCTTACGTTTGAAGGTTCAAACTGCTCTGGATGTGGATGGGAGCTCCGTTATTTATAGGGGAACTGGCGTGGAAAGGGAAAGGAGTGGGGAACTGATAGGATTTTTAACCAGTAGTGAAACGAAATAGGAAATAAGTTTTGATAGGAATTGATTTGATAATATAGGAAAAAATTAATCATATGGATTTTTAGAATTATTACAGGGTATTCCATTTAAGAAAAAGTATGTTTGGTTCACCCTATTAATATGCAACAATCTTATAATGTGAAGTTTGAAATTACCTATAATTTTTCAAAGAACTTTATTTGATATCGTCTATAAAACGGATATATCGTACTTCGACGCACTAATGGTGCACGCTGTATATGGAAAAACTAATATAAAAATTAAGTTAAACAACTTTTGCAGGCATACATGACTATTTTCCTTTTAATAACTATGATGTGGAACAGGCTACGTTTGGACTACCTTGCTCAAAGACTCAGGAACACTTAGGAGAATGGATAGGGGGTTATTGAATTTCCAAGAGATGCGTATGAACGGACACCATTATTTTCTTCATATCATAAGTGAGAGGAAAGCAGGAACTAGGGAGATCATTCCAGAGTTTAGAAACCGTGTAGAAGAATGTTTCAGCTTTAATGTCTTGATTTTAGATAGAAGGTGAATTACGCTGATGAGTAGATTGAGATGAACTACAATGAGGAGCGCTGTCGTCATCTAAGCAATATGCCGGGTTACTAGTTAAAGAAATAAGATCATATGTATAGCAGAAAACGTGTAGGCGCTGTAACAATCCCTTTGAAACGTCCGCGTTATGGCCAAGTTCCTTTGGAAATAAGTCATCAAGACCGACACGTATTCGCCTTTTGTCAAGGAAACTAAAAACCGAATTGATGAGATGAGCGTATCATTTAACCCAAACGAGGTAAGTTTGTACTTCCTCAATTAATAGAATTCAGGTCGGGTAGGCTAGGTATCACTGCTTGTGGGTTCGACGGGTCGCCTATGACAATATAAATTCACACCATGTAAATTATAACACGTGTATTTAAGTGAATTCTTCTATTTTATGTTTACCTTAAATTTAATTAAGAAATGATCAATTTACTAGAGGTGATATTCCTGACTTCAGGTGCTGGAGAAACTTAAATAATTATTACAACATAAAGTTTTATTGTTAAATGATTCGATTTGATTCAATGTAATACGTTGAAGCTTGACCTTGTGTATAAACTGGTTTTCAATGGAATTTTCGGAAAGCAAAGTTACACACTCAGGATTTTTTTACTTAAAATTAAATCAAGCGGGTGTGACAATGAGTAGGATTTGGTAAGTAGGCGGTCGGTTATTTATAGTAAAAATGGTATGGAGTGGGAAAGGAGGGCAACTGATAGGATTTCTAAACAATCTTATAATTCAGTTATGAAAGGAAATAGGTTTTGATAGAAATTTGTTTATTAGGATAGAAAAATTAATAGTAAGGATTTTCAGGATCATTACAAATTTGGCAAGTAAACACTTATGCCAAACTAAGTCAAATGATTTTGAGATGTCTCACGTGACTACAACTGTTTCACCGGATTGTTCTAATGTACTCTTCGGAACTTGGGTCACATATGAATGATCACCTGTTGAACGATTCTGGCTAAAACCATATTGGCGGTCATTAAGGAGTTTGTTGGTTCCAAGGAAAGAGCAGTTGCTGATTGATGGTTTTTTCATAATTTTAGACAAAATGGAAGTGATGGCAATTGGTCGGTAGTTGGAGGGATCGGTAATATCGTCTTTTGGGAATAGGTTGAACATTTGCTAACTTACATAATGAGGAAAATCCTCAAAAGATATAAAGATCGAATAGAGCTTATATAGGATTGGTACTAGTTCAGGAGAGCATGTAAGACAATAGCTGAAAACCAGTCTACCCAAGTTATCCCTACACCCATACTTTAACACCCTAATTAGGTATACGACCTTATTGTGGGTTGGGCCCCGATTTGAGTATAACTAAAGAAAGTTAAGTGTACAGAAACAGACGGAGGTCATTTACACCCCGAATGCTTCTAGATACTAAACTACACCTTTTCTAATCAATTTCACCAAGTCAAACAGAGATTCTACCCCTATCAGCTTGTTGAAGGTCTAAGCCGCGACAAGGACAGGTTGTAGATATTCTAGCGACTGTAGTGAAGTGACAGTGGTATCTTGCTCCGAAACAGTCTCTATTGTCACGACCAATATTATTCCTTTAATTCTCCCCTTTGACGGTTTCGGTTTTCGCCCCGAAAAGGATTTTCCTGTATCCAAATATATATCCCAGTTCCACTTGCGTTACTTATCATATTACCCCTATAACATACATATCGTCTTCATACCCTTATAAATTACCACCTGTCACCCTACACAAATTATATCATGTCTACTTCTTCAATTACCTTTTATTTAGTCATTCTATATAGATATACTCCAACCTAACTTCTATCATTATTCATCCCTACATAATATCCACACTCAACCAACCCGAAATTAACCCTACACGTGAATAAAACCTGTAGTTCCTGTTTCACCACCAAATACCATTTCTAACTTAAATTAGAAAGAAAGCAAATTCCGTACTTATTCAGTATGTAATCCCATCCTCGCACCATTAATACACCACGTTTTTACACTAAATAGTTATTATCCCTCGGAATTTGTTAAACACATCTGTTCACCGTTATACCACGTTTTTATCATATGTTTTCAGATTTAAAAGCGTAGCACTAAAGGAGAGGTTTGAATCTAAACTAGACCAGGGCGCAGACTTTTCACAAAGTCGAGGAAGAATCAATAGAATATTATTTAACATTGTTTCTTTGAATTATATACTCGTTTGTTTTTTAGTTTTATTTAATTTTGTTAGAATCATATTATAATTTCCAGTTTTCATTGTAAATAAACCTATCCTGTTATTGTGGTAAATGTTTGTATAGTTAGACTAGGTTAGGCAACCAAACCTACTTTCAAGCATCCATAGTAATCTGAACCTCCCCTTGAGAAAGTATTCATGTTCAAATAGAGCATACAAATTGTAAAGTAATAAATTTTGCAACAGCAAAAGTCGGTAGCAGTTACCAGAACCGGGAAGCATTACATATGCACGCCATGAAAAGGTTGCAAAGAATGTGGGTTTGATGTAAAAAAGAAATCTAGGTATGGAATATGGTTAGGGTTATCAGGGATTCTTGTGAGTTCAGGGACATTTTGCGTGAGATCACAAGAAATAGCAAACGCTTCTGTTATATGACTAGCAAGATTGGTGGCAGATGAATAAAGGAGCCACTTATGGGTATGGGCATTAAAATCTCCCAAAATTGAAATATCGCAAGATGTATACTGGGAAAGGGCAGTAAACTTTCAAACCAAGGTAATCGAAGGAATCTTGATAGTTACTGTCATTAGGAGACCTATAAATACAGCATTAGAGTTTCACAAATTTACGACCAGAATGTTTAAACCAAATCACGTCGAATTTTTTATTCCCTTGCAAGTGATGTTATCCTTGATATAGCCACATACTCCTCCTTTGTATCGAAAGTTAGGGTGAAGGTTGTATTGGGCAAATTGCAAGTCGAGTGAATCGGAGCTTTAGAGGAGACTTGTGTTTCAGATACAAACAAAATGTCAGGTTGTAATTATTCAAGATTTTGGTGGACAGTATTGAGATTAGAGTTGATACCGTGGATCTTGCAATAATGAATCAGAAAGCGAGTACTTTCGATGACCGGAGTTGCTTGGGCCCCGCCATACCGAACATCCGAACGGGGCAAGATTTTACGTCCGGCATTTATTACCCTCCAATCTACAGCCATTTTCTTTTTTAATTATTGCCGCAGTGCCACTGGAAAGCACCACTGCTTCTACGACGGCTGTGCTATAGTATAGATATGGTATACGGTATGGTATGGAATAGAGGATTTGGGAGATGTCCTCTAGCGTCCTTTCAACCACATTGTTACTTACCTCATTTTTCTCAATCAGTCATTCACTCCGCTCACTCGCCCACAAAAGGTCAACTAATAACACTGTTTTGTTGGACAAAATATATTTTTTTACTATAATTAAGGGTGAGCAACTGAAAATGAAATGCTTATGCCAATTCTGAAAATAAACATGCAACATATACACACATGGCAACAATTAACCCAGTAATCAAGTAATTTCATTAATTAATTCAATTTCCCGGTAAATATGTCAATGCAAGCTTTCAGTATGGTTTATACAAACTTCGCGGTATGAAATTGGGACTTTGGTCTTTAAAATGAATGATTTTCCAGTTTTTGTTACCGCCGGCGGTGAGTTAAGAAAGACACTCTTTGTTAAGAAAATTGTAATTGAATTATACCTGCAACAAGAAGAGATAGCACTAGGTACGTCATGTTGGAACGCAATGAAAGTAATTCTGTGACACTTAAAACTATTACTTCATTTTTAAAATCATACCAATACACTTATAACATTATATTAAATGGTTTATAATTTTATCAAGTACATTATTACTTACCAACTGATTGCCTTTAGTTATATTAAACTCACTAAGTTATTATTTTCATGTATAATACCATAGGTGCAAGGAAATGATTGGATAATTTAATGTCTAATCAGTAGTGCTTGATAAAGTCAATTCGTGCACGAATGCTTTTGTGAGATTTATCTAGCACAAGTGTTAAACATTTTTGAGAAATTATACCTCCTTCGCACGAATGGTATTCAATTAGAGAATTATATTTCGAAAAACTAGTATAACACTCTCTTTTTATGGAGGTGCTATAAAAATAAATTTGTTTAATTTTAATGTCCCAAACCTAACTTAGTCGTAGGAGGGCGTGGATTTTTATACAGTATACAACACAAACTAAAACAGGCATTTATTCCTAGTAATAAATTATATAAAAACAGGATACAATAAACAAACTATAAAAATGTAATTCAACCTAACTAAAATATATGTAATAAAATAACTAAAAAACATCTTTTTGATTATGTGCCCATTTCGGTTCGCCAACCTTCTTGGCCTGGATGTGTTGTGGGTGGCTGGTGTCTTTCTGCGACTCTGGAGATACGGGAAGCGTTTATTAATAATTCTACGTTAATAAGGGTGTCTCCTATTTATTTTAGTATAATCAAGATGTTTAAATTGGAGTTGAACACAGGGGATCTTTCTTTGTCTGATTACCGGCAATCTAGAAAATGTAAAAAATGGCCGGCTTTGTTTACTACCGGTATTGTTAATGTCAAAGGCCTCTTTATTTTATAGATGGGGTTTTGTCATAATTAAATGGTGTTTGAGGTTGTTCTTTTCCGTGCTCCTTGTGTATGTGTAATGTATTTGTTTCTATTCCGGTTCATTTTAGAGTGTATAGAAATGGTGTGCAATATTGATCTTTATTGACCCTTGGAAATAAGCTCGATATTGATTCTATTGGAAAATAGGTAAGTTTTTCCTCTTTTAATTAATTTTTAATCGGGCAATTTACTAATTATTATTTACCACTAATATATAGCCAATTGAAATCTCTACTTATTTTAATTTTGAGTTTCATTGAAATATAACGGTTTCAATTCTTAGTTTCTTTACGAAAGATTAAATGTATGAAAGGTTTATGTTTTGTTACGCTAACGTGGTTGATTAAATTTGATTTAATTTAATACAATTCTGTTATTATAAGTTTGTGTTATGAACGAATAAGTTCAAAGGTAATTATGTAATTAAAAATTATTATTAATTTTATTAAATACATAAATAAAAAGTTTACCTCGAGTAGGATTTGAACCTACGACCTGTACTTTGCTAGAGTACCGCGCTAACCAACTGCACCATCAAGGTTCAAGCCCAAATCGATGTAAATTTTGTCTTTATGTATGTAGAACTGATGTAAATTCTAAACATAATGAGATTACAATCAAATTACTTATTTTAATGGAATGTGAGCCTGCAATATCGCAAGGATTCACACATACCAAAGCAACTTGACTAATACATATTATATAATACTAATACATACATAAAGACAAAATTTACATCGATTGGGGCTTGAACCTTGATGGCGCAATTGGTTAGCGCGGTACTCCAGCAAAGTACAGGTCGTAGGTTCAAATCCTACTAGAGGTAAACTTTTTATTTATGCATTTAATAAGATTAATAATAGTTTTTAATACAATTCTGGTATAAAATACTGTACTTATCAATTTCTATTCAACTTTTATAATGTAAAATTTTATATTAAAAGAACAAATAATTTTACGTTTCTTTAAGCAGGATTTTCTTTTAATAATGAGAAATGAATTTTATTTCAAATAATGAAAATTAACAGGAACTGAACTTGTTTTGAAAATAACGGAAATAAAACTATTTTTGTCAGGTATATACAGGATGAATCTTAGTGTTGGTTGTGTTTTGTAACCGTGTACTGCGTGTAATTAAGCTGGTTAACAGGAATGTTTTTACGGGACAACTTAAGGCTGTTCGCTCAAGCGGCGTTAAGGCTTCGAACAGTGCGGTTTTCACCGATAGTCCGAGGACGGATATGTAGTTGTTGAATCGCGACGTTTTCACCTGCGGTTCCGGAAAGGATTCGAGTTCCGCTCTACGTTGGTTGGCTAGCGCGTGCAGAGAAGATTCCAAAGACACGAGGTTCGAAAACCTGCAAATTTATTACTATTGTAGGTTGGTGGAAGCGGCGTATAATTTGAGTGTATATTCCGTCTCTAAGGTTTAGACATCCGAGACCGGATGAATGTGTACTGATTGTGTGTTTATGTAAGATTTGAGTATTTTGGTTTATTATTACAAAAGGACCAGACTGGATTGGTTTTCTCAAATGAGAAGAATGGAGTCAGGTTTGGTTTCTCGAAAGGGAAGAGAACTTGTTTTAATTTGAAGACGATTTTATAGTGACGGTCGGATGGAAGGAGAATTATTTTAATAAGATTAAATGAAAGAACTAAAATTATTGTGCAATTATTTAAAGAATTTATTAAGCGTTAGTATTAAAGAATCATAATCTATAAGAGCGTAATTCATATAGTAAATGATTAAAGACGATTGTTAGAGCGAAGAGGTTATTTAACATCAAAATACCAAGTATCTAAATATTTCTTTGTCGGACTTGAAATAATAGTAATAATTAACACTATGATTAAGGGAATTAGATAAGTAATTTTATTAACTACGTTAACCTATTACTCGCCCATCCAAGGTTAAAAAACAAATACATATACGAAATTTCATGTAGGTTCAGTTGTACGTAATCTATGTAAGTAGTCCCAATGTTCTAGATTGTTTCTATCTCATTTTGAGTCATTGTGACATGCGAAATAGTAGCATGAATAATTTGTTGGAACTAGCTAAATAAATTGATCACGTGCGTCGGATTTTTAGTGGAATTGCTTTTACTTATAAATACCAATACAGGGTAGTGCGTCCAAGTACGGTATATCCGGCATTATAAAATTATTTTCGTATTTACAGGTCGTTACATATTACGAGGGTGAACTAAACATACTATTTTTAAATGGAGCAGTGTATATTATTACACATTTAGATTAAGCTCATCTCCCCCATACTTCCAATATAGGGCTTCATTACGTTATACAGGGTATTTCAAAAGTAACGGTTAATTGTATACGAATTGTATATCTCAATTCAACGTCCTGACTTTTTGACATTGGTCCAGTTTTAAAAGAAAGTGCTATTTTTATAATATTGCAACAATTTAACATAGGGTGAGCCAAAACTCGAATACATAATTTTCGCTTTTTTTTTCAAATGAACAGCCCGTATTTTTGTTAAAAGTGAAAATACATTTTATGTTCTGTCATTTCTATTAAGCAGTCCCATAGCTAAAATCATTAATTTCTGAGATTCAATTTAATAACAGGTGCGTGCATGTGCGTTGTCTGTATGTGTGGATGTATGTTAGTATCCACGATAACTCCAGAATGAAAATACCTACATATTTAAAATTTTGTATTTAAGCTTGTTTTCATTTGACTTAGAGCTGATTTTGGGAAAATCCGGCGGCGGAGAGGGGGGTTTATTAGAGTCAGTTTTTGGTTTTTATGAAATATTTCTAAAATAGCTGTATATTTCAAAAATATAAATACACCTAGATGTAGACCTTAAAAATATCGATTAATTATGTTCTTTGCACTTTTTTGATACGATTCGTAATTTAGCGGCATAAAATTCTAACGTGGAATTTAAGCGTTAAGTTATATTTTTTCATTATCTGATTAACGAATAATTTTATAAGAAAAAGAGTAGACGTATTTTAGTTTTTTAATATAACGCAAGGTAAGTCAAAAAATTAATTAAATATGAATGAAAATGGTTATACTGCATTATTGATAGCTTATAGAAGCAGGCGGCTTTGGAATTTTTTATGTTAACCTTTAGATATTAATATCAAACTGACATGAAGTTTTAAACGTCATTCTGACAGATTATTCCTTTGTTTTTACAATGTTGCCTGTTTTCGTTATGGACGTATAAAAAGAGGGTACATAGTTACCTTAAAAATTATTATTCAAATTATTTCATTTCCTTTAATTTTTTAAGTTAGTATCTAGGCGTCTATTAATCTCTGTTAGACATGAAGGTTTAAACGTCTCTAACAAACAAAATATACTCAGGTACCACAAAAAAAAACACCCAATGCGTTTCAATAGCTACGTTATCATCATCAGCGGTCGACCAGGACGAACTACAGAAAATTTCTAATATATATATATATATATATATATATATATATATATATATATATATATATATATATACCATCGTTGCTTATCTGGTGAAAGTAAAAGTGAAAGTGAAAGTTATAAAAGTTTAATGAGTTCTAAGTAGCCTAAAGGTTTTTGAGCATCATTATTCATTAGAATTTGTTTGTTTTGGAGATCTCTAAACTTTCATAATAATCAAGTTCGTGCTTATTACTAATATGTTTGATTAAGGATACCTTATCTACTACATGATTTTATCAAACACATGTAGGGCTACGGCAGACTTGCCCCAACGTTTGTATTTTATATGAGATAAATGTTCTTTAAAGCTAATTTTGATAGGTGGTTTAGTTTGCCCCACACATATTTGCTCACAATTTTACAATTAATTTTATAAGTTCCGACCTACCCTGCTTATCCACTGTATCTTTTGGATTGCCTAAAAGAGTTTGCAAACTATTATCTGAAGTAGTGACTGTTTGCAAATGAATTTTTATAAGCAGGATAGTTCGGTAACGTTACATACTTTGCTTCTATTTATTCTCTAGCGTTACCTAATATAGTTACGTTCTTAACCCTTATCCTATGTGTTTGTTTCCTAACTACGTTCATAACCACTTCATCTGAAAACCCATTATAGGCAGCATTTCCTTTAATAGTGCGCAATTCTTTATTATAATTTTGATCTGAAAGTGGAAAATTAAGCAATCTATGAACCAAAAATTAAAAGCGAGTTTATGCTGTGTACAGTGATTTGAGTCATTGATTATAAATCTTTTAATGCTAGTTTCCTTGCGATAAATATATGTATCCAGTTTACTACTATTTCTTGTTACCAGAGTATCAAGGAACGGGAGACTGTCATGTGCCTCTATCTCATAAGTAAATTTGATTGTCGGAATTTTGGTATTTCAAGCTTCTACACTACAACACTACCGATTTTAGTATTAAGGATGGCAAACACATCATCCACGTATCTAATCCAAACTCTAGGAAAATAAGGTAAATGGCGTTTTAAGTCTGTTTCCAATTTACCCATGAATAGATTGGCTATAAACGGAGATAGGATTGTCCCTTGTCGTACCATGTTATTGCTGGAAAAGTTGGTGGTTAATTTAAAACATGTTTGTTTCATACACAAATCTGTTAATTTAAGAAAATTTTCTACTTCTCTATCGTCCAAATGGTTTTGTTTTGAAACATATTCTAAATAAACTAAGGCTTGATCTATTGGAACGCTCGGAAACCGTGAACAAACGTCGAATCAGACTAAAATTTTACTTTCTTTAAGTTCAATGTTTTAATTTTATCAATAAATTCTAACGAATTTGACACACTGAAGTTGAGCTGTTGGTAGGAGAGGTTATGAAATTTACTAGATAACGATTTGGATAGCAGATAAGTAGGTGAATTAATACCAGAAACAATCGATCGCAAAGCATTACCTACCTGGTTTATGAATCTTAGACAAGTAATATATTTTAGGTCGCACCGGATTGGTTACCGTTAGTCGAAATCTGAGAGAGTCATCCACAACTACTTTATATGTTAATAAAATCTTCCTAGTTGAAGTAATCATTTTAGGAAGAGGATCTATGGTAATGACCTGAATCTAAGAATTCTTTGACAAGCAAAATAATTATCTTTGTTTAAAATGACTACATGATTGCCTTTATTTGCTTTGAGATAAAAACAATTTTTACTTTTGACATCTTTAACAATTCGAAGTTGTGAATGATTTAAATTAAATTTTGACTCGTGTTGGACATTTTCCGAAATGTGAATTTTACTGGCTTGTTGGTTTGTCTTTTAAACGTCTGTTTGACGTAGCTTATGGTTTCTGTTTTTACAATGTTGCGCATTTTCGTAACTAACTTTGTAATGGTCCAGAAAGGAGTAAGAAATAAATTATTATTATGAAACATGAAAAATTATAATTATAATATAAAAAATATTATTAGTTTAAATATTATTGAGATAATGCCGTAAATAATAATTTATTCCAATTATTTTAGTTCTGCTATCATAACAAACAGCACTTTTGCGTGCACACTTTAATATGAACAAAATGCATCGCACATGATTTTGCCAAACCCCACTTCATCACGAAATTTTCAACATAAACACTCACTTCTGTTCTGCAAAACACTTCTTTGTAGAATTTCCAGCAGAATTTCTCTGCAACCCGCTTTTATAGTAATTTATTACTATTCCTGTACTTAGAAAATTTCTCTGTTCGAGAATATCAAACCTGACCAGCTCTTAAAGCAATTTCGTGCAATTTACCTTATTGTTCTAACGTATTTTACTATTTCGAAATCTGACCTGTATTATAAAAATATTTAAAGAATTCCTGAGACATAAACAATCCCTAAATGAATAATTTGACGCTAAAGAGGGACTATCTCCTATACCAAGTTGCTTATCAGCTGATTTTTCGGCAGGAGGTGACCTGTTATCGATCTATTTTCACGTAACGATGCTAGAAGCTCGTCTGGAGGATCAAAACTAATGACGGAACCTTTGAAGGTCTTATTATTATTCCATCCTTAAAATTCTACTTATTTAAGTGTCTGAATTCACTTTAAATGAATAGAATCACCATTAGTGAATTTCAAACCTCAACCCGCTGTATTACCCACGAAGTCCTACTTATTTAGAGTGTCTGGGTAAACTCTGAATAATTAGGATCACTAAGGGTTTACTAAGATCGGCTCGAGATTACCTTGGCCGCGAGCGAACTCATAATCAAACCCCCTGTATATGTAAATATCCCCAGAATCTCCTGGTATAATTATTACCGAAAATAAACAAACGCAGACATAACGAAAACGTTCAATCTACTTTGACCAAAGTGAATAAGGAAAATAGGTGGTTTCGTAACGGTTTAATACAAATACAAGACAGCATTATTTAAATTGTACAAGGTTATTTATTTAAAACATCTGAGTAAAATAACCCATAATAAACCATTTAAAGCCATTACATAAATAGTGAACAATTTACCAAGATTAACTAACGTTCCTGTTTATGCAAATAATAAAAGTTTCATTGACCTTCAGCGATATAAACATCACATCTGGTTCAAGATTTCATATGCTCATAAACTCCACTAAACGGGAATAGAACTAAGGCATTATTTCGCCTTCAACTAATTATTTTCAGCCCTATGTACATATTTAGTTTAATTTTAGAAAAAGAATAGATATAGCTATTTAAACCCTTTCCGTGTGTATATAAAACAAGTATTCTCCCATTACAGAAAAGAAACTGTAGTACACAAATCTCAATTTCACATATAATTTGTCACGTAAAATAATAATTTCAAAAATGTAACTTACGTGTGTACTTAAGTATCCATCTGGTGAATACACACATATTGTTCCGAAGTAACACCAATCACAACGTGATTTTTCACTTCAAAACCGGCACATCATTTTTGTTTATATTTTCAAAACGTATAGCTGACGTTAAATTACAGGAATGCATCGATACTAACTAAACCAAATTCTTTAGCAGCAACATGCCCACAACAGGCAGCCACGCTGTCCTGGTTGGTGACCTACCATCAGGGGCCCAGGCACAAACACCAAATTATTATAAAATCTCAGATCATTTATTTACCAGGACATATTAATTATTTATATTCATTATATAGTCTTAATTTAGTTTTTTTTCCAGAATTGTTTATTATTTTGTTATTTACAAGAATATTATTTTATTTCAATATATGTATAAGGCTTGCTCGTACTTGATTATTTAATGGTTATATAAGAAACAGAACCCACTTTCTACACTGTAGGTAGTCAATGTTATTAACTAAATCCACATAGTGGAATTGTAATTTGTCAAGGACCCGAAAGGGCCTTACCACTTATTATAAAAGAGGTTGCATAATTATCATAAAAAAATGTTATTATAGTAATTAAGTTACCAAGGGTGTTACGGGTATAATAATGCACCGAGTGTACTTCTGGCTCCTTTACTCCTTTAAAACCCGTGGTGCCTTCTGTATTTAATGTCCTTTTAGTGTGTTATTCAATTAAAAAAAGATATTGAATTTTATTTTTGACATTTATTGTCAAGCGTATTTTTAGTGATAAGCAAAGTGGGTTTGACTTTTATTTTAGCAAAACATATAATCGAGTTGGTCCAGTCACCTTGCTTACATTCCATTCCATAGTAATTTCATAATGCCCATTATATCGCTTCTAACGTGTTTAAAATAGGTGCATTATTGGAAAAAGGACATTCAAATTAATTCAATTCTTTTAATTTCCGTTTTGTAGGTTGGAAGGTCGCATGGTGTTCCAAACCAGATTTTAAAAAAGAATACGAGGTAATTTATTTAAAAATCATGTGTTCGAGTTTTGCCTCGCTCTGCATTAAATTGTTGCAATAGTATAATAGCACTTTCTCTAAAACTGGGCCAAACTCAAAAGCAATGCCTGCAAAAATTAATGTCAGGTTGTTCTGTTTAGGAAATGAGAATGATTATAGTATACAATTGACAATAACTCTTGAAACCATATTTTGGAAGTGTTGAAGAAATATTCTCCAACCCGGTGTATATATAAAAAATAAATGAATTGCGTTGTTGTAGTTACGGAAAAATGTAACACGAGTAAGTTTAGTTTTTCACAAATTTTTATTAATTTATTTTAATTCTCCGAAAATACACGCTCAGTCTCTAAATATAATCATATCCTAAGCTTAAAAATATCTCTCGTTCTCGCTTAAATTATGTGCACATTTAATTACTATTTTCGTTTGTAAGAACTTCACGAACTCTGTTAGCGTAGTTTTTATTGAAGTTAAGTTGTAAATAAAGAAAGTATTTTCTAAAATCCCATGGTACTTCGTGTTCTCAAATAAAGTAAGAAGTGTAGGACTAAAACCCTACATTTTGGTCCCATCGAGCCGGATAAATCAGTTCCTACATCCTACATGGAGCCAGGATAAATCAGTTACGATTTGGTGAGTCGCAGTCTTTTAAGCAAGCCGAATGCAGTTTAATTCGAAGGTGAACTTTCAAATCTCCAAGAAGAACTTTCCAAGAGAATTGAGGTATTTTCCCAAGTAAGCCACAATAAAGAACATTTTGTGTTTTACTTTTATATTAACCTTTATTGCGCTATATTTTAATTTAATTGTTACAATGGATATGTTCAGTTGAGCTAAGGTTCAAATTACTAGAATTCATAATTGGGTTTTGCAAAATAAAGGTATTGAAAATGATACCAATAAATTACGCCAAGAGAAGACGTTTTGCAAGATGCATTTATGAAATATAACACTGCTCAAGATGAAATTGAAAATTATTTAATTGGATGAAACCGAACCTGAGGATAGGGACGAGATCGAAATCAAATATTTTGATACTCTTGCTGCAATTAGAAATTCTATAGATGAATTATCTCCTAAAAATAACATTTTCTCTGACTGTCACACTTCTGAAAATGATAACGTCAATATAGCATCTCACTATTATCTTCAAATAAAATTGCCGCAAATTAATATACCTCAATTCTCTGGTAATTTTTCTGAATGGGAAACATTTTTTGATCTGTTCTCCTCGCTTATTGATAACAATAGTCAATTTACAAATGTTGAAAAATGTATTATTTAAAGACCTTGCTAAAAGGTGAAGCTTTAAGTATTGTAAATTAATTAAAAGTAACTAGTGAGAATTTTGCTACTGCAGTAACACTGTTAAACAAAAGATTTCAAAATAAAAATAGAATTGTGATATATTATTTTAGTAATATTTTAAGTGCTACAATTATAACAAAGTGTAATCCACAGAATTTGAGAGATTTTGCCACCACTTGTAAAAGTAATTTACAGTCATTGAAAAACTTAAAACTCGAAGATAAAGAAATTCTTGAAGCATTATTAATTTTCAATTTTCAGCAAAAGCTAGATTATAGTTCTAAGAAAATATTTGAGGAAGAAAGAGATATTAAAGCGTTGTCTAAGTTAGATAAGTTTTTCGAGTTTCTAGAAAACAGATGCACAGTACTCGAAAATCTGCCTAGTCTTGATATTAAAATAGAAAAAGTTTAATAAAATCTCATTACATTCCAATAATTTTAATCGTAACGTGCAAAACAAATCATATTTTGCTGCTACTGTAACGATAACACCCTAGAATATATGTTTGCAAAAATTATATCACTTTCTGTACCAGATAGATTGGCGTTCATTAAATCTAAACATTATTGTTTAAATTTTTATGTAATACACATCTGATTGAAAATTGCAGCTCAAGTTCACAGTGTAATAGAAAGCATCACACCTTGTTACACTTAAATCAAATTCCTCAAAAGAACTATCCTCAAAATTTACAAGACAATTCATACAAAACCAATATCAAAATGTCACATCTGATAAATCTCAACATATGTCCTCAGGTTGCTCCTCTGAAGTAAATGCAAATTCTCGGCAAGATAACATTCAAAATCCTTTATATGCCAGTCACTCTCAGAAAACGCAATATCACACTTCACCTTACGATAATCAATGCTCTACTTCTCGAATTCCATCTCGTAATAATCACAACAGAACCCCAGAGAATTTAGTTCTCGATCAAGTGAATGATCAACCCTGTAGTTCAAATAATATCTCATCTTTATCGACAAAAAACTCTCACGTACTTTTAGCTACAGGTCAAGCTAGTATCTACTCAAAACAAAATGAACCTATTCAAATTGGAATACTTATGGATAGTGGAAGTCAAAACTCCTTTATAACTCAACATTTAGTGGACAGATTAGGTTATAGTACATGTAATAAAAATTTAAATATTTCTGGAATTTCTCAAAGTCTCACATTCTCGAGTCAAATGATTACTATACTTTTGCACTCTAATGTTGATTACTCAAAAAGTATCTTGTGTAGTACTTGACAAAATTACAGATAAGTTACCACAAACTCTCATATGTCCAAGAAAATTAAAAATTCCAGATCACATATTTTCAAACCTCGCAGACCCTGATTTTTCCACTCCGAATGAAATTGAAGTTTTACTTGGAGCGGATGTTTATTATGATCTATTAACATATGGGTTTGTAAAAATGGGTAAAAATCTCCCTACTCTTCTCAAAACACACTTGGGATGGATAGTCTCAGGAAATATTCCGCACTATTGTATTAATCAATTGCCCTCATTTTCTCAATCTTATCACGTAACTACATTCTCTGAAAACGATACTGAACTCAATTCAATCCTCACAAGTTTTTGGAACATTGAAGAAATGCCATTTGGCTCCCGAAGATGAAATTTCTAAACAAATTTTCCCTCGTACGATTAAAATTCTCCAAAAATGGTCGCTTTCAAGTGGATGTACCCCTTAAATCACTCACTGAGCACTGTAAGCTCAGTGAATCACAATCTTGCTCAAAGACGATTTCTGTCTCTTGAAAAGAGATTCGAGAAAGAACCTAACCTGATTGCAGAGTATAAAAAATTTATAGATGAATATTTCTAAATCACACTAGAATTGTTCCTCTCTCCCGCACTAACAAAATTGGCGAAAATAAATATTTCATCCCTCACTTGTGTGTCATACGAGGGTCGAGTTCAACTACCAAACTCAGAGTTGTATTTGACACTTCATGTAGAACATCATCAGATTTCTCTCTGAATGATGTTGCCTTAAAAGGTTATCGTGTACAAACTGATTTATATGATATCCTTTGTCGTTTTCGTACATTTAGGTTCGTACTCACCGCCGACATAGAGAAGATGTATAGGCAAATTAGGTTAAACCCAGATCAAGTCTTTTTACAAAATATTCTTTGGCGTGATTCTCCCCAAGATCCTGTATCATGTATCGAGCTTCTCACCGTCATATATGGGACAAATTTTGCACCCTTGTCGCCACTCGTGTTTTGAAAGAAATAGCTATTCAAGGAACACAATACCCCCTTGCATCTAATGCTCTTCTTGCTCAAACAAATATGGATGATGTTTTAGCTGGATGCGATAGTTATGATGAACTGAAAACTCTTTATGAAAATGTAAACCTTCACCGTTATCACATGTAATAAAATACTTATCTTTTTTGGGTTTTTTAATGCTGTATTTTAAATTATACAATCTAAACGTTTCGATAACACTTACAGTTATCTTTCGGCAGTAGTAATATCCGTTAAAATTGTTAAAGATGTTGTAAACAATTTTGTCAAATTTGAAGAATTAAAACATAAACGTCAGCCTGCTATTAATATTGCAATTTGAGAAACGTATAAAGCCAACTATAGAATTAAATTCTAGTAAAGAATAACTAGGTGATTAAAATTAAATATTGTTAAACTGTCTTAAGATGACAAATTAGACGACTCTCTAACGGCGAAAGCTAACAATGAACAATGTCTTTTTGGGTTGATATCTTTGTCAATAAGTTCGAGTGTTATTAACAATGAAAAGCATAATGCAAAACGTTTTTTGTATTTTTTTAAATTTTAATCTTAATTTCAACTACTTATGTTAAATTATAGTGTGTGGTAGCTTAACATATAATTGGTAAGGCATTTGCTTCAAGGTCTAGGAAAAACAGCAAAAACCTAGACATACAAAAGTCAAAGTTAAAATCAAAATTAAGACGTATCATTATGCCTTTTTTAATTATAAGGTGCCAAAACCTATTTAAACGAAGATTTTCTTCCGGTCTACTAAAATTATTAGGGTGTTTATATATTTCAATAGCTTCACGTTGTAAACGAACCTAATAATGAATTTGTCTTGACAATATTTCCATATTGTCAATTTGAATGTCATGATTTAGATTATTCAAGGCATGGTCAGCTACCGCAGACTTCTATGGTTGACCTAATCTACAAAATCTCATGAGCTTAATTTAACAACTGAAAAAAAAATTATAGAATTAAATAATCCTCCTGAAGAACGAAAGGTGATGAGATCCAGTGGAAATTTATACCACCCAGGTCTCCGCATTGGGGTGGACTCTGGGAATCAGCAATTAAAAGCACGAAACATTACATGTATCGCCTCATTGGTAATTCTCAATTCACATTTGAAGAATGTTCTACAATGTTAACCCAAATAAAAGCAATTCTAAATTCGAGACCTCTCTGCGCTCCCTCTAATGATTCTTCCGATCTCCATTCTCTGACTCCTGGTCATTTTTTGATAGGCGTTGTTGTTGTAGTTCGTTTAGTTTTTCACAAATATTTAATAATTTATTTAAATTCTCCGAAAATACACGCTCAATCTCTAAGTATAATCATATCCTAAGCTTAAAAAATATCTCGGTTAAATTATGTCACATTTAATTACTATTTGCGTTTTTAAGAATTTCACGAATTCTGTTGGAGTCGGACATTGTGTAATATTAGCGTAGTTTTGTATTGAAGTTAAATAGTGTAAATAAAGAAAGTGTTTTCTAAAATCCCATGGTCCGTTATGTTCCCAAATAAAGTAAGAAGCGTAGGACAAAATCCTACAGGAAGTATGGGGGAAATGAGCTTATTCTAAGTTTGTAATAATGTATAGGGTTGTGACGCCCTGTTTGGTGAACAAGTATTTTTTTGATATCTTTGCCCTTTAATTATTTACTCTTTGAATCTCCACGGGGTTTCTATTTTCCTAAAGTGGTGTATGTTTGGTTACCTGTCAGCATATAAAATTGTCACCGTAATTGTTTTCAGATATATTGAGAAATAAAACAGGTGTATGGCAAATAATAATAAAAACAAAAGTAAAACAATTCCTTAAACAAAATCAAAATTAAAATAATTCTGGCAGCATGGGTAGAATTTTCACTTTCCTTCTTGATTAGGTCTCGGGTCGAACCGCTCTAGATCGTGTTCTAAAACAGATTTTTTATCAACACGTGGTAGACTGCCGTTATTTGAGCGTGTCTTGATTAAAAGAAAACAACAAAATTGATGTGTTGTATGTTTTAATTATGAGTGTGAAGCTGATCTTTGTGTAAAAATCGATGCAATATTAAGTCAGATAAGCAGGTTATTATTTCGGAAAATATTATCTAATGAGTAGTTGGGAGAAGATAAGGTAGTAGAGCGTGCTATAGAATAACTTAGCAATTGGGGTCGAGACCACCGTTAACCATATAATGATATTAGTAATCTATGCACACCTTTCGATGTAGGTACTCGAATGGATATACCTGGGATTACTTCTTGGGCACTAGTTAGAAGGGCAAGAATGTCTTCGCACGAAAGCCGGTATTAGAATAAGTAGTGGTTTGTGGATTTTTTTCATGAATGTATTATTTTTGGTGTAAAAAAGAAATGAATTATTGTTGGTGTGTTATGGGTGTAAAAAGGATTAATCAGTTTGAATATTTAGGTTTAGGTTTGCGTGGTTAAGTGTATATGGTGAAGTGTGATTGGTTCGTTGGCCGGTGTCCTTGCGTGGTCGTTATCCAATTGACGGGGGATGCGGAGTGCATATGAGGTATTGTCGAGGGTCTCTTCTATCTCCTCTGGGATGTCGTCCAATAATTGGGTTAGGATCGCGGGGGTTTTTTGCGCGGGAATTTGGGAGGTTGGTAGGTGTAGGAAGTTGTGAGGATTTCTTTGGTTGGGATGGTGTCGCCGAAAATTCTTTTGTGTGTAAAGTTTTCCTGGAGTGTTTGGATTCTGTGTGATTGATGGTATGTTTGCGTGTTGTGTTGTGAGGTTGCTGGGGTACCTGAAGGGTAGCCCGTGTATACGTCTAAAGATTCGGCGTTCACAGGATGCTATAGCGGAAAGGTGGTTAGGGTTTATATTTGTGTAAATTGGTGCTCGGAAATCCATAACAGGGCGGATGTAAGTTTTGTATGTGTGTTGGAGTGTTTTGGGGTGGCAACCTCTGATTCGACCCTGGAGGGCGCCCAGTAGGTTTGCACGGTTTCTAATTCTGTTTAGTGTTTTTCTGACATCGGGGAGCCAATTGAGTGTTCTCGTGAATAGGATGCCTAAATATGTAATTTGGTCTTGAAGGGAAATTCTCTCTTGGTTTATGGTGATCGAGACATTTCTGGAGGATAGGTTTGGGAATTTATATTCGACGTAGTTAGGGTGGTGGAAAAGGATAGCTTGGGTTTTGGAGGGCTTAATAGAGACTGTCCACCGGTTGGCCCAGTTGGAAAAGTTTTGAAGGGTTTTGGAAATGCGGTTGGAGGCCGTTTCGCTGTTCCGATTAACCGACCAGAAGGCGGTGTCATCTGCAAACTGCGCGACGACTACTCCGGGTTGGGTGACTTGAGGGATGTCTGAAGCGAAGATGGTGTAAAGGATGGGGCTAAGGCAGAACCTTGCGGAACGCCCGCTGAGGGTTGGAAAGGATCTGAGAGGTTTTCCCTACTTTCACCCTGACCGACCGATTGGTCAGATAGGAAAGCAGGAGTTTGGAGAAGGTTTGAGAATGTTCAGGTTTCGGATTGTTTGAAGGAGACCGGCGTGCCAGACCCTGTCAAATGCTTGCTTAATATCCAAGAACACAGCCAGATTGCATTGCTTGTGGTTGAATGCTCTGGTGGTTTCGGCAGCTTCAACAAGGGATCGTGACACGTTCGGTTTGGACGGAAGCCGAATTGGCTATTAGGAAGAAGGTCGTTAAATTCTAGGTGTTCCCTGAGCCGTCTGGCTAGAATTTGCTCGAAGCATTTTCCGAGGCAACTCAGGAGGGATATGGGTCTATAGGAATTCGGTGAGGTTAGGTCGGCGTGAGGTTTTGGTATCATGAGGTGGAGGCCGATTTCCAATCCGTCGGGAAGTGTGCGAGGGTTAGGCATCTGTTATAGATATTTGAAGAAGTTGGAGGCATGGGTCGGGTAGGTGGCGCAAGATTTTTCTATTCAGGCCGTCGTGGCCTGGGGCTGAATTTTTGCCTTTTTTAAAATAAACATTGATTTGATCGGGCGTAATTGGGGCATAGAAAGGACTCTGGTTATCTAGTAGAGGTTCGGGAAGGGTAAGGTTTCGGAATTCCTCGAGGCGGTTCTCGAGGAATTCCTTGAACACAGGATTGAATTGGGGATCATTGGGGGATTGGAATGTGAATTGGAGGTGCTGACCAAAGAAATCGGCCTTTCCTTGGTCGGAGGAGATTAGGTTGCCCTGGGGGTCGGTTAGATGGGATTTCGGTTAGCTTTCCTTCTGGTCAGTCTATCAAACTGTTGCCAGAAGCGTTTACCGTCACGATAGTCTAACTGGGAAGTGACTTTAGCCCAGGAATCTTCTGTGTTTATTGGTTTCTCGCCTGATTAAGGTGTTAAGGCGGTTGTATTCGGTTTTGAGAGCCGGATCCCTAGATCTCAAGAATTGACGATAGATTCGTTTCTTCTCTTTGATCCAGTTCACAATGTGTCGTGGGAGCGGTTTTTTGAAATGTCGATATTTTTAAGCGGAACTGAGGTGTCGACCGCTTCCGTAATTACGGAGTTAGGTCCCTAACGGCTCTCTCAAGATCTTGGGTGGTTTGAAGTTCGGGTGAAGGAAGATTGTTGGAGATGTGTTCGGCGAACACATTCCAGTCTGCATTGGAAAAATCTTTAATGATTGTGTTTTGAGGAGGTTTGGGGAGCTGGACAAAATAAGGTTTTGACCAGAAGAGGAATATGATCGGAAGTGATTGTGGTGACTAGAAAGCACTCACGATCGAAGTAGTGAGCTATTGGTTCTGAAACTATTACATGATCTATTATTGAGGCACCTAGGTGGTCGAAATACGTGGGTTGTGTATTGACGATCCTCAACAAAGGCAATTGCAACAGAGCAGATGATAGTCTGTTGCCGTTTCCATTTGTTGCGGTGTCA
The DNA here is from genome assembly GCA_036346205.1 of Vesta saturnalis. Lineage (NCBI taxonomy): Eukaryota > Metazoa > Arthropoda > Insecta > Coleoptera > Lampyridae > Vesta > Vesta saturnalis. The sequence continues at coordinate 1,968,531 of JARFJB010000912.1, forward strand.
CCGAATTGAATATGGCGGGCATTGAAGTCACCTAATATGACTGCATTTGGGAGGCTGGAGGCATACACCAACAGGTCATCGGAAAGTGTATTGTGGCCGGGTGGATTGTAGTAGGATATGAATACTATAGGAGGTGGGAAGTGCACCGTTGCAGCAACACATTCGAGTTGCTGCAGGTGCGCGGGTAATTGAAATGGAGTGGAAGGGAAACAGTTTTTGATTAGGAGGGCGGTTCCATGCGCGCTATTGTTACGGAAGGTATTATAGGTGTTAAATTGTAGTGTGCATTTGTGTGAAAGTTTGGTCTCAGTGATTGAGAGGACGTGAACGTTGTGCGTGTGAAGGAAGTGTTTTAGTAGGGAACGTTTCCGGCGAACGCCCCTGGCATTAATGGTCCCTGTTATGATATCCATTGGGAATAAAGACGTTGATCTGCCGTTGGAAGAAATTGAGGATAGGGATTGGAGGGTTCGGAAAACACGGCGTTGGTGGGTGGGAAACAGGTCTAGGAGAGCGTGTGAGGACTTGGATAAAGGATTTGATGGAGACGGGATCGGTGTCGGGGATAGGCTTGAGGTGGATGGTGTCTTCCGAGTCAGACTCGTCAGACATGATGGGATCGACGATTGCCATCTGTGACGGAGAACTGGGAGGTTCCGCCGCTTCCGGCACTTAAAGGAGTAGGTTGGTGGGCATCCCGCAGTTGCTACACTTCGGGTTTGCCACGGATTTGCAGGACGTGGATCTGTGGCTTCCGCACAGAGGGGACAACGGATGGTTCGTGTAAGACAGTCCTCAGAGGTATGTCCCACCTGCGTGCAGGTGACACAATACATGGGGACGGGTGTAGGGATAAGGGAAGGTTCGCAACTGTAGTGTCTCCCGAACATGAAGACACCGGTAGCGAGTAGGAATTCTAGGGTGGTTTGGGAGGTGATGATTAGGCGGACTAGGGAGGTAGGAGTGTTGGTGGCCTTCGAGGTGATGCGTACGGCCTTTCTCACGTGAGGCAGGTCGATAGCACCGAGGATCTCGTCGGCAAGGATGTCCTTGTCCACGTGACGAATCACGCAGGAAAAGGATGGATGTCTAGGATTGGTGTTAGGTTGACGAGGACCGGATAGTTGGGTGAGGGTAAGGGAAGGTTCACCAAAATGGTGACGCAACCGTAGTTGCGTTCCATCAGGTAAGGGAATGGAAGCGTGAAGGAGGCAGGTTTGGTTGTGGTTGAACGTTAAGCTCGACCACGGAAGGTTTAAGGGTTTCAGGGAGTTAAACAGGGATTTTGGGATTTGATGGATTTCGGGATATTGCGGACGCAATATCTCGAGGATTGTGAGCGGGTGGGTAAAGGATTAAGGTTAACAGGTGTAGGACTCACGGTGGGTACAGGTGGTTGAGCAGGTGTGGGTAAGAGAGCGTGTAGGTAGGAGAGCGGGTTTGTCTGTGTGGGGATTGTGTGTGTGCGGGTTTGAGTGGTTTTGTGGAGGCAGTAGAGCGTGTGGAAATGTAGGAGTGAGTGGATGTAGTGGAAATGGATGATTCATTGGAGTGGGAGCGTGTACGTCAGGAAGGTGGAGGTGAAACGAATGTGTGCGTAGGATTGTGTAATGAGTGGTGGTGTAGGTGGACGGACGGTGTCGGGGTAGGGGACACAACTTTGACGGTAGCTCGGTGGCAACCTTGCTTAACCATCTCGGTTGCGCTGTTAGTTATAGGTTTTGAATAGGATAAGAAAGAAAATAAAAATCTGTTTATGAAAAGGCCGGGTCTCTGCCGAGGTGCAGCCTCACACCCGAGGAAAAAGGCTTGGAAATCAGAGACCCAATTCGAAACGGAGGAAATTCACAGTTAAATAGAAACAACAAAGTAATTAAATTAAAATTCTTTATTAATGATACCTATTAATTACGTTGACCTTGACCCGACGACGATCCTGCTATTGGTGGTGTCCTGGATTGTTCTGGAGTTTTCCGCTTCTGCTGCTATATTCCGGCGGCTCCTGCTTGCGGCTAGGTTGTGGCTCCTCTACTGATGACCGCTTATTCGTATTATCTGTATGCAAGCAGTGACAGATCTACCTCCGAAGCGGCGAAGATCACGATGCCGGAACCGGAACGATGAACGAAAACGCTAGGTTCTTTTTGCGAAGTTAAGCGATTGTAATGAAAATCACAAGTGCTTAGGCTGGGTAGAGGCTTACGTTTGAAGGTTCAAACTGCTCTGGATGTGGATGGGAGCTCCGTTATTTATAGGGGAACTGGCGTGGAAAGGGAAAGGAGTGGGGAACTGATAGGATTTTTAACCAGTAGTGAAACGAAATAGGAAATAAGTTTTGATAGGAATTGATTTGATAATATAGGAAAAATTAATCATATGGATTTTAGAATTATTACAGGGTATTCCATTTAAGAAAAGTATGTTTGGTTCACCCTATTAATATGCAACAATCTTATAATGTGAAGTTTGAAATTACCTATAATTTTTCAAAGAACTTTATTTGATATCGTCTATAAAACGGATATATCGTACTTCGACGCACTAATGGTGCACGCTGTATATGGAAAAACTAATATAAAAATTAAGTTAAACAACTTTTGCAGGCATACATGACTATTTTCCTTTTAATAACTATGATGTGGAACAGGCTACGTTTGGACTACCTTGCTCAAAGACTCAGGAACACTTAGGAGAATGGATAGGGGGTTATTGAATTTCCAAGAGATGCGTATGAACGGACACCATTATTTTCTTCATATCATAAGTGAGAGGAAAGCAGGAACTAGGGAGATCATTCCAGAGTTTAGAAACCGTGTAGAAGAATGTTTCAGCTTTAATGTCTTGATTTTAGATAGAAGGTGAATTACGCTGATGAGTAGATTGAGATGAACTACAATGAGGAGCGCTGTCGTCATCTAAGCAATATGCCGGGTTACTAGTTAAAGAAATAAGATCATATGTATAGCAGAAAACGTGTAGGCGCTGTAACAATCCCTTTGAAACGTCCGCGTTATGGCCAAGTTCCTTTGGAAATAAGTCATCAAGACCGACACGTATTCGCCTTTTGTCAAGGAAACTAAAAACCGAATTGATGAGATGAGCGTATCATTTAACCCAAACGAGGTAAGTTTGTACTTCCCTCAATTAATAGAATTCAGGTCGGGTAGGCTAGGTATCACTGCTTGTGGGTTCGACGGGTCGCCTATGACAATATAAATTCACACCATGTAAATTATAACACGTGTATTTAAGTGAATTCTTCTATTTTATGTTTACCTTAAATTTAATTAAGAAATGATCAATTTACTAGAGGTGATATTCCTGACTTCAGGTGCTGGAGAAACTTAAATAATTATTACAACATAAAGTTTTATTGTTAAATGATTCGATTTGATTCAATGTAATACGTTGAAGCTTGACCTTGTGTATAAACTGGTTTTCAATGGAATTTTCGGAAAGCAAAGTTACACACTCAGGATTTTTTACTTAAAATTAAATCAAGCGGGTGTGACAATGAGTAGGATTTGGTAAGTAGGCGGTCGGTTATTTATAGTAAAAATGGTATGGAGTGGGAAAGGAGGCAACTGATAGGATTTCTAAACAATCTTATAATTCAGTTATGAAAGGAAATAGGTTTTGATAGAAATTTGTTTATTAGGATAGAAAAATTAATAGTAAGGATTTTCAGGATCATTACAAATTTGGCAAGTAAACACTTATGCCAAACTAAGTCAAATGATTTTGAGATGTCTCACGTGACTACAACTGTTTCACCGGATTGTTCTAATGTACTCTTCGGAACTTGGGTCACATATGAATGATCACCTGTTGAACGATTCTGGCTAAAACCATATTGGCGGTCATTAAGGAGTTTGTTGGTTCCAAGGAAAGAGCAGTTGCTGATTGATGGTTTTTTCATAATTTTAGACAAAATGGAAGTGATGGCAATTGGTCGGTAGTTGGAGGGATCGGTAATATCGTCTTTTGGGAATAGGTTGAACATTTGCTAACTTACATAATGAGGAAAATCCTCAAAAGATATAAAGATCGAATAGAGCTTATATAGGATTGGTACTAGTTCAGGAGAGCATGTAAGACAATAGCTGAAAACCAGTCTACCCAAGTTATCCCTACACCCATACTTTAACACCCTAATTAGGTATACGACCTTATTGTGGGTTGGGCCCCGATTTGAGTATAACTAAAGAAAGTTAAGTGTACAGAAACAGACGGAGGTCATTTACACCCCGAATGCTTCTAGATACTAAACTACACCTTTTCTAATCAATTTCACCAAGTCAAACAGAGATTCTACCCCTATCAGCTTGTTGAAGGTCTAAGCCGCGACAAGGACAGGTTGTAGATATTCTAGCGACTGTAGTGAAGTGACAGTGGTATCTTGCTGAAACAGTCTCTATTGTCACGACCAATATTATTCCTTTAATTCTCCCTTTGACGGTTTCGGTTTTCGCCCCGAAAAGGATTTTCCTGTATCCAAATATATATCCCAGTTCCACTTGCGTTACTTATCATATTACCCCTATAACATACATATCGTCTTCATACCCTTATAAATTACCACCTGTCACCCTACACAAATTATATCATGTCTACTTCTTCAATTACCTTTTATTTAGTCATTCTATATAGATATACTCCAACCTAACTTCTATCATTATTCATCCCTACATAATATCCACACTCAACCAACCCGAAATTAACCCTACACGTGAATAAAACCTGTAGTTCCTGTTTCACCACCAAATACCATTTCTAACTTAAATTAGAAAGAAAGCAAATTCCGTACTTATTCAGTATGTAATCCCATCCTCGCACCATTAATACACCACGTTTTTACACTAAATAGTTATTATCCCTCGGAATTTGTTAAACACATCTGTTCACCGTTATACCACGTTTTATCATATGTTTTCAGATTTAAAAGCGTAGCACTAAAGGAGAGGTTTGAATCTAAACTAGACCAGGGCGCAGACTTTTCACAAAGTCGAGGAAGAATCAATAGAATATTATTTAACATTGTTTCTTTGAATTATATACTCGTTTGTTTTTAGTTTTATTTAATTTTGTTAGAATCATATTATAATTTCCAGTTTTCATTGTAAATAAACCTATCCTGTTATTGTGGTAAATGTTTGTATAGTTAGACTAGGTTAGGCAACCAAACCTACTTTCAAGCATCCATAGTAATCTGAACCTCCCTTGAGAAAGTATTCATGTTCAAATAGAGCATACAAATTGTAAAGTAATAAATTTTGCAACAGCAAAAGTCGGTAGCAGTTACCAGAACCGGAAGCATTACATATGCACGCCATGAAAAGGTTGCAAAGAATGTGGGTTTGATGTAAAAGAAATCTAGGTATGGAATATGGTTAGGGTTATCAGGATTCTTGTGAGTTCAGGGACATTTGCGTGAGATCACAAGAAATAGCAAACGCTTCTGTTATATGACTAGCAAGATTGGTGGCAGATGAATAAAGGAGCCACTTATGGGTATGGGCATTAAAATCTCCCAAAATTGAAATATCGCAAGATGTATACTGGGAAAGGGCAGTAAACTTTCAAACCAAGGTAATCGAAGGAATCTTGATAGTTACTGTCATTAGGAGACCTATAAATACAGCATTAGAGTTTCACAAATTTACGACCAGAATGTTTAAACCAAATCACGTCGAATTTTTTATTCCCTTGCAAGTGATGTTATCCTTGATATAGCCACATACTCCTCCTTTGTATCGAAAGTTAGGGTGAAGGTTGTATTGGGCAAATTGCAAGTCGAGTGAATCGGAGCTTTAGAGGAGACTTGTGTTTCAGATACAAACAAAATGTCAGGTTGTAATTATTCAAGATTTTGGTGGACAGTATTGAGATTAGAGTTGATACCGTGGATCTTGCAATAATGAATCAGAAAGCGAGTACTTTCGATGACCGGAGTTGCTTGGGCCCCGCCATACCGAACATCCGAACGGGGCAAGATTTTACGTCCGGCATTTATTACCCTCCAATCTACAGCCATTTTCTTTTTTAATTATTGCCGCAGTGCCACTGGAAAGCACCACTGCTTCTACGACGGCTGTGCTATAGTATAGATATGGTATACGGTATGGTATGGAATAGAGGATTTGGGAGATGTCCTCTAGCGTCCTTTCAACCACATTGTTACTTACCTCATTTTTCTCAATCAGTCATTCACTCCGCTCACTCGCCCACAAAAGGTCAACTAATAACACTGTTTTGTTGGACAAAATATATTTTTTTACTATAATTAAGGGTGAGCAACTGAAAATGAAATGCTTATGCCAATTCTGAAAATAAACATGCAACATATACACACATGGCAACAATTAACCCAGTAATCAAGTAATTTCATTAATTAATTCAATTTCCCGGTAAATATGTCAATGCAAGCTTTCAGTATGGTTTATACAAACTTCGCGGTATGAAATTGGGACTTTGGTCTTTAAAATGAATGATTTTCCAGTTTTTGTTACCGCCGGCGGTGAGTTAAGAAAGACACTCTTTGTTAAGAAAATTGTAATTGAATTATACCTGCAACAAGAAGAGATAGCACTAGGTACGTCATGTTGGAACGCAATGAAAGTAATTCTGTGACACTTAAAACTATTACGTTCATTTTTAAAATCATACCAATACACTTATAACATTATATTAAATGGTTTATAATTTTATCAAGTACATTATTACTTACCAACTGATTGCCTTTAGTTATATTAAACTCACTAAGTTATTATTTTCATGTATAATACCATAGGTGCAAGGAAATGATTGGATAATTTAATGTCTAATCAGTAGTGCTTGATAAAGTCAATTCGTGCACGAATGCTTTTTGTGAGATTTATCTAGCACAAGTGTTAAACATTTTTGAGAAATTATACCTCCTTCGCACGAATGGTATTCAATTAGAGAATTATATTTCGAAAAACTAGTATAACACTCTCTTTTTATGGAGGTGCTATAAAAATAAATTTGTTTAATTTTAATGTCCCAAACCTAACTTAGTCGTAGGAGGGCGTGGATTTTTATACAGTATACAACACAAACTAAAACAGGCATTTATTCCTAGTAATAAATTATATAAAAACAGGATACAATAAACAAACTATAAAAATGTAATTCAACCTAACTAAAATATATGTAATAAAATAACTAAAAAACATCTTTTTGATTATGTGCCCATTTCGGTTCGCCAACCTTCTTGGCCTGGATGTGTTGTGGGTGGCTGGTGTCTTTCTGCGACTCTGGAGATACGGGAAGCGTTTATTAATAATTCTACGTTAATAAGGGTGTCTCCTATTTATTTTAGTATAATCAAGATGTTTAAATTGGAGTTGAACACAGGGGATCTTTCTTTGTCTGATTACCGGCAATCTAGAAAATGTAAAAAATGGCCGGCTTTGTTTACTACCGGTATTGTTAATGTCAAAGGCCTCTTTATTTTATAGATGGGGTTTTGTCATAATTAAATGGTGTTTGAGGTTGTTCTTTTCCGTGCTCCTTGTGTATGTGTAATGTATTTGTTTCTATTCCGGTTCATTTTAGAGTGTATAGAAATGGTGTGCAATATTGATCTTTATTGACCCTTGAAATAAGCTCGATATTGATTCTATTGGAAAATAGGTAAGTTTTTCCTCTTTAATTAATTTTAATCGGGCAATTTACTAATTATTATTTACCACTAATATATAGCCAATTGAAATCTCTACTTATTTTAATTTTGAGTTTCATTGAAATATAACGGTTTCAATTCTTAGTTTCTTTACGAAAGATTAAATGTATGAAAGGTTTATGTTTTGTTACGCTAACGTGGTTGATTAAATTTGATTTAATTTAATACAATTCTGTTATTATAAGTTTGTGTTATGAACGAATAAGTTCAAAGGTAATTATGTAATTAAAAATTATTATTAATTTTATTAAATACATAAATAAAAAGTTTACCTCGAGTAGGATTTGAACCTACGACCTGTACTTTGCTAGAGTACCGCGCTAACCAACTGCACCATCAAGGTTCAAGCCCAAATCGATGTAAATTTTGTCTTTATGTATGTAGAACTGATGTAAATTCTAAACATAATGAGATTACAATCAAATTACTTATTTTAATGGAATGTGAGCCTGCAATATCGCAAGGATTCACACATACCAAAGCAACTTGACTAATACATATTATATAATACTAATACATACATAAAGACAAAATTTACATCGATTGGGGCTTGAACCTTGATGGCGCAGTTGGTTAGCGCGGTACTCCAGCAAAGTACAGGTCGTAGGTTCAAATCCTACTAGAGGTAAACTTTTATTTATGCATTTAATAAGATTAATAATAGTTTTAATACAATTCTGGTATAAAATACTGTACTTATCAATTTCTATTCAACTTTTATAATGTAAAATTTTATATTAAAAGAACAAATAATTTTACGTTTCTTTAAGCAGGATTTTCTTTTAATAATGAGAAATGAATTTTATTTCAAATAATGAAAATTAACAGGAACTGAACTTGTTTTGAAAATAACGGAAATAAAACTATTTTTGTCAGGTATATACAGGATGAATCTTAGTGTTGGTTGTGTTTTGTAACCGTGTACTGCGTGTAATTAAGCTGGTTAACAGGAATGTTTTTACGGGACAACTTAAGGCTGTTCGCTCAAGCGGCGTTAAGGCTTCGAACAGTGCGGTTTTCACCGATAGTCCGAGGACGGATATGTAGTTGTTGAATCGCGACGTTTTCACCTGCGGTTCCGGAAAGGATTCGAGTTCCGCTCTACGTTGGTTGGCTAGCGCGTGCAGAGAAGATTCCAAAGACACGAGGTTCGAAAACCTGCAAATTTATTACTATTGTAGGTTGGTGGAAGCGGCGTATAATTTGAGTGTATATTCCGTCTCTAAGGTTTAGACATCCGAGACCGGATGAATGTGTACTGATTGTGTGTTTATGTAAGATTTGAGTATTTTGGTTTATTATTACAAAAGGACCAGACTGGATTGGTTTTCTCAAATGAGAAGAATGGAGTCAGGTTTGGTTTCTCGAAAGGGAAGAGAACTTGTTTTAATTTGAAGACGATTTTATAGTGACGGTCGGATGGAAGGAGAATTATTTTGAAATTTTGCTAGTGGGAATTGGGAAATTGTGGGATTGATGCGCAATTGACGGATGTTGGGTATATAGGAATACAATTGCGGGATTTTAGGATTTAATTAAGGAAAGTTAATTAGGATAAGGATCTAAATCTTTGGATTTTTAGGTAAGGATCTGGATCTTTACACTAGAAATTGTATATTCAATTAAACCCTCATTTACATTACGTCAGTATATTTATTTTTGATATTTTACTGGGCGTACTATGGTATTACCCAGAAAAATGGATGATTGGTTTAAAATCATATAAGTGCAATTCTCAGTAATTTGAATTTGACGCTTAAAAATACCTTAATACAATATGATATCTAGCAAAATAGTTGTTGTAGGTTCAAATCTTACTCGAGGTAAACTTTGTTATTTACGTATTTAATAAAATTGAAATTTTTGATTACATATTTAGTTTTGAACTTATTCGTTCATAACAAAACATTTAATAGTTGTTGTATGTGCGAATCCTTGCGATATTGCAGGCTCACATTGCATTAATACAATTAATTTGACTGTAATCTCATTATATTTAGAATTCACATCAGTTCTACATACATACAGACAAAATTTACATAGATTGGGGCTTGTATCTCGATAGCTCAGCTGGTTAGAGCGCTGCTCTAGCAAAGTCGATGTCAAAGATTCAAATCCTACTCGAGGTAAACTTTTTATTTATGTATTTAATAAAATTAATAATTATTTTTAATTATCTTAATACGATCTTTCATTTTTAATCACTTTCGAAACTCTTCCCTTTTGCATGAACTGGATGGGACGTGAGTGGTATGATGCGTTGTCCATAACAATTAAGGATGGTTCTAGGAAGATTAGGTTGTTGTAGTAATCAAACAATCTGGAGTGCGTGGCGAATACTGAACTGCTATTTTCAATAAAAGCATCTTGATTTCCGGCAGGTAATATGACTTTTTACGAGCTTTCTGAATAACTCTAGGTTATCTTTTTTAACTTAGGTATATTGATTTTTCTAAAAAATTCCGGCTGTTCTTCCTTGCACTGCATCAACTTTACGCAATGTTCCAACGTTATCTTTTTCTCGACAGAAATATTCGTACACTGTTACGGGCGAAAATGGAAGCAGAATCGGAAGTGACAGATCAGAGAAATATACCGGAAGCTCAGTGGGGCGTATTATTAATTTTGCGGTTAGTATAGCTCGTAATACATAAAACACAATAGGGAAAGTCTAAAGTTAAATGGTCGCCAGTTTGTTTATAAAAAAATTGCTTACCTTACGTCGCATAAACCAGGTGAATCGGTAAATTAAAAGCCTTGATCAGGCGTTTTACGCAAAGCTTCAAAACATTTGCACATACTCAAAATAAAAGGACGTGCCAATCAATCTTATTTACTCTAACTTTATTTTACGTTAAATCTTATTAATGAAATCTTATACTTAAACATATAAAATAAAACAAAAAATAAAACAAAACAAAAATAGCAAACAATCTAATAGAGAAATCTCACACAAATTATTACGTTAAAAGCTTTCACCAAAATATATAAAAATGAACGTTACCGCTGTAAGGTTGTGTAACAAAATTTCCCTTGAAAATAAATAGCTCAGTAACATAAACGTAATCAAAATATCTTATCGTTTAAATTTAATACTTCGTAATTAATGATAACGCTGTGGGGAAAGATAGAAATCACATAAAATAAAGAAATAATACGGTCAAGTTTATAAATACTATCTACATATTATCATAATAATAAAAAAATGAACCAGAGTATCGGTACAGTTATAATCAAGTCACAAACAAACAAGTTTTGTGATGTGAATTTTGGCATACAGTAATCAGAACAAAACAAATAACACAATTCGTAATATTACGATAAACGGTTGAAATTATTTTAACCGCCTGTATGGTGCCTATACAATACTATTCACAAAAGAATGTATGCGTATGTATCCGCTAAATAAATACAAAGATCTGGCGTGGAACAACACACGAACTTTCAACCTACAAAACGGAAATTAAAAGAAATGAAATAACTTTAACATCATTTTTTAGGATATTTGTGCTATCTCTTTTCTAATAAGTTCATTACGAAAATAGGCAACATTGTAAAAACAAAAACAACAATCTCAGTAAAACAGACCTTTAAAACTTCATGTCATACAAAGGTTAATAAATCTAGATGCTAACTTCAAAGATGAAAAGAAATGAAATTACAATTTGTTAGGATAACTATGCAACCGTTCATAACGAAAATAAACAACACTGTAAATACAGAAACAATAATCTGTCAGAGTAACTTTTAAAGCTTCATGTCAGATTATTAGATATAAATACATGTTAACTTAAAAAAAATTGCCAAGCCGCCCGCTTTTGTAAGATAATAATATAACCATTTTCATTCATATCTAATCAATTTTTAGATTTACCTTGCGTTATATTAAGAAACGTTATAAAGAAAAGTTATGTAAAATCAAATTTTCTTTAAAAGTATGTTTACAGCTTTCCTTGTAAAATTAATCGTTATTTAGATATTGACCAAAATTTGAACACTTAAATTCAACCTTAGGAATGTTTTGCCGTTAAATAACGCGTCGTATCAAAAAATTTCATAGAACATAATCGCGCGAAAATATTTTTTAAACCAATACCAGGTGATTTGATAACGACTCCTTCCTTGTCAGTTTAACTTTAACCAACTAACCTCCCTTTTCCCCACAAGATCACGTCATCTTTTTAATCGTCACACTAGAAAACTTCTATACTGAAACTGCATAATGGACTATAGACTTGATACTTAGAATCGAGATAGACACGCTGTTTTTCAATAAGAAACCGCTACTCAAAAAAAAATTCAATAACTTCTCCAATAATAACACAATTCATAAATGGTAAACTTGAAAAAAATGCACAACTATTTAAACGCCGCTGAACCTCTTAAACTGACACGTTATGCTTTTAAAATCTCTCTTCAAGTAACTCGAAATTAAATTTCTTTTATCGAAATTGAAAAACAACTTAAAAATTGCCGGCAACTTACTGTTCTAATTTAAATTTCTGCAAACAATATCCAAATATCCTAATATTCAGAACAAATTTTAAGAGGAGTTTTATCCACACGTGACAACACACTAATAAAGGGCACAGGCACAGGTACTGGCACATGCAAAGCACCAGCACAAGCGCAGCACAGGCAACCACAAGCACACATAAGTACGTGAGCAGGCACACAGCCATAAACAAAGGTACACGTGCGTGGTGTGTCGTGTGCGTGTGTGTGCGTGTGTGTGTGACGTGTGTGCGGTGTGTGCGTGTGCGTGTGTGTGCTGTGCGTGTGTGCGTGTGTGCGTGTGTGTGCATGTTGTGTGCGTGTGTGTGTGCGTGTGGTGTGTGCGTGTGTGCGTGGGTGGTGTGGTGTGTGCGTGTGTGCGTGATGTGCGTGTGCGTGCGTGTGCGTGTGCGCGTGTGTGCGTGCGTGTGTGTGCGTGTGCGTGTGTGCGTGTGCGATGTGCTGTGTGCGTGTGCGCGTTGTGTGCGTGTCGTGTGGTGTACGATGTGCGTGTGCGTGTGCGTGTGTGTGTGCGTGTGTGTGATGCGTGTGTGTGGGTGTGCGTGTGTGCGTGTCGTGCCTGTGTCGTGTGCTGTGTCTGTGCGTGTGTGCGTGTGTCGTGTGGTTGTCGTCTGTGTCTGTGCGTGTCTGCGTTGTGCGTGTGTGCGTGTGTGCGTGTCTGTGTCGTGCTGTGCGTGTGTCGTGTCTGTGTCTGGTGTCTGTGTTGTGCGTGTGTCGTGCTGTGCTGTGTCGTGTGCGTGTCGTGTCTGTGCGTGTCGTGTGCTGTGCTGTGTCGTTGTGCGTGTCTGTGCTGTGTCTGTGTCGTGCTGTGCTGTGTCTGTGTCTGTGCGTGTGTGCTGTGTGCTGTGTTGCGTGTGTGCGTGTGTGTCGTGTCTGTGCTGTGTCGTGTCTGTGTCTGTGTCGTGTGTCTGTGTCTGTGTCTGTGTCTGTGTCTGTGTGTGCTGTTGTTCTGTGCTGTGTCTGTGTCTGTGTCTGTGTCTGTGTCTGTGTCTGTGTCTGTGTCTGTGTCGTGTCTGTGTCTGTGTCTGTGTCTGTGTCTGTGTCTGTGTCTGTGTCTGTGTCTGTGTCTGTGTCTGTGTCTGTGTCTGTGTCTGTGTCTGTGTCTGTGTCTGTGTCTGTGTCTGTGTCTGTGTCGTACTGTGTCTGTGTCTGTGTCTGTGTCTGTCTGTGTCCTGTGTCTGTGTCTGTGTCTGTGTCTGTGTCTGTGCCTGTGTCTGTGTCTGTGTCTGTCTGTGTCTGTGTCTGTGTCTGTGTCTGTGTCTGTGTCTGTGTCTGTGTCTGTGTCTGTGTCTGTGTCTGTGTCTGTGTCTGTGTCTGTGTCTGTTCTGTGTCTGTGTCTGGTCTGTGTCTGTGTCTGTGTCTGTGTCTGCTGTCTGTGTCTGTGTCTGTGTCTGTGTCTGTGTCTGTGTCTGTGTCTGTGTCTCTGCCTGTGTCTGTGTCTCTGTCTGTGTCTGTGTCTGTGTCTGTGTCTGTGTCTGTGTCTGTGTTGTCTGTGTCTGTGTCTGTGTCTGTGTCTGTGTCTGTGTCTGTGTCTGTGTGTCTGTGCCTGTGTCTCTGTGTCTGTGTCTGCGCCTGTGCCTGTGTCTGTGTCTGTGTCTGTGTCTGTGTCTGTCTGTGTCTGTGTCGTGTCTGTGTCTGTGTCTGTGTCTGTCTGTGTCTGTGTCTGTGTCTGTGTCTGTGTCTGTGTCTGTGTCTGTGTCTGTGTCTGTGTCTGTGTCTGTGCTGTGTCTGTGTCTGTGTCTGTGTCTGTGTCTGTGTCTGTGTCTGTGTCTGTGTCTGTGTCTGTGTCTGTGTCTGTGTCATGTATCTGTAGTCTGTGTCTGTGTCTGTGTCTGTGTCTGTGTCTGTGTCTGTGTCTGTGTCTGTGTCTGTGTCTGTGTCTGTGTCTGTGTCTGTGTCTGTGTCTGTGTCTGTGTCTGTGTCTGTGTCTGTGTCTGTGTCTGTGTCTGTGTCTGTGTCTGTGTCTGTGTCTCGTGTGCTGTGTCTGTGTCTGTGTCTGTGTCTGTGTCTGTGTCTGTGTCTGTGTCTGTGTCTGTGTCGTGTCTGTGTCTGTGTCTGTGTCTGTGTCTGTGTCTGTGTCTGTGTCTGTGTCTGTGTCTGTGTCTGTGTCTGTGTCTGTGTCTGTGTGCTGTGTCTGTGTCTGTGTCTGTGTCTGTGTCTGTGTCTGTGTCTGTGTCTGTGTCTGTGTCTGTGTCTGTGTCTGTGTCTGTGTCTGTGTCGTGTGTCTGTGTCTGTGTCGTGTCGTGTGTGTCGTGTGTCTGTGTCTGTGTCTGTCGTCTGTGTCTGTGTCTGTGTCTGTGTCTGTGTCTGTGTCTGTGTCTGTGTCTGTGTCTGTGTCTGTGTCTGTGTCTGTGTCTGTGTCTGTGTCTGTGTCTGTGTCTGTGTCTGTGTCTGCTGGTCTGTGCCTGTGTCTGTGTCTGTGTCTGTGTCTGTGTCTGTGTCTGTGTCTGTGTCTGTGCCTGTGTCGTGTCTGTGTCTGTGTCTGTGTCTGTGTCTGTGTCTGTGTCTGTGTCTGTGTCTGTGTCTGTGTCCTGTGTCTGTGTCTGTGTCTGTGTCTGTGTCTGTGTCTGTGTCTGTGTCTGTGTCTGTGTCTGTGTCTGTGTCTGTGTCTGTGTCTGTGTCTGTGTCTGTGTCTGGTCTGTGTCTGTGTCTGTCTGTGTCTGTGTCTGTGTCTGTGTCTGTGTGCTGGTCTGTGTCTGGTCTGTGTCTGGTGGTGCTGTGTCGTGTGTCTGTGTCTGTGTCTGGTGTCTGTGCGTGTGCTGTGTCGTGTGGTGTCGTGCGTGTCGTGTCTGTGTCTCGTGTCTGTGTCTGTGTCTGTGTCTGTGTCGTGTCTGTGTCGTGTCTGTGTCTGTGTCTGTGTCTGTGTCTGTGTCTGTGTCTGTGTCGTGTCTGTGTCTGTGTCTGTGTCGTGTCTGTGTCTGTGTCTGTGTCTGTGTCGTGTCTGTGTCTGTGTCTGTGTCTGTGTCTGTGTCGTGTGTCTGTGGTCTGTGTCGTGTCTGTGTCTGTGTCTGTGCGTGTGTCTGTGTCTGTGTCTGGTCTGTGCTGGCGTGTCCTGTGTCTGTGCTGTGTCTGTGTCTGTGTCTGTGTCGTGTGTCTGTGTCTGTGTCTGTGTCTGTGTCTGGTGTCGTGTGTCGTGTCGTGTCGTGCGTGTCTGTGTCGTGTGGTCTGTGTCTGTGTGCTGTGTCTGTGCTGTGCTGTGTCTGTGTCTGTGTGCTGTGTCTGTGTCTGTGTCTGTGTGTGCTGTGTCTGTGTCTGTGTCTGTGTCTGTGTCTGTGTCTGTGTCTGTGTCTGTGTCTGTGTGCTGGTGTGTTGCGTCTGTGTCTGTGTCTGTGTCTGTGTCTGTGTCTGTGTCTGTGTGTCTGTGTCTGGTTGTGCTGTGTCTGTGTCTGTGTCTGTGTCTGTGTTTTCGTGTTGGGCGTGTTTTCTGTGCCTGTGTCTGTGTCTGGCGGTCTGGCGTCTTTGTTCTGTTGGGTCCGTGTCTTCTGGTCTGGTCTGGCGTTTGTCTGCGTTGGTGTCGTGGTTGCGTTGCGTCGCGTCTGCGTGCGTGCGGCGTGCGTGCGTGCGGTGCGTGCGTGGTGTGGTGTGAGTGTGCGTGTGCTGTGCGTGTGCGTTCCCGCGGGCGTCTGGTGCGTGGTGCGTGTGGTTGCGTGGTGCGGTTGGCGTGTGGTGGTCGTGTGGCGTGGCGTGTGCGTGGGCGTGTGGTGTGCGTGTGGGTGTGTGGGTGTGGTGTGCGTGTGCGTGTGGTGCGGTGTGCGTGCGTGCGGGGCGGGGGCGGGTGTGGTCGGGGTGCGTGGGCGTGTGTGCGTGTGCGTGGTGTGCGTGTGCGTGTGGGTGCGTGTGGTGGTGGTGTGTGGGGTGGGTGTGGGTGGGTGGGGTGGTGGGTGGTGTGGTGGTGGGTGGCGTGGCGTGTGGGTGGTGTGCGTGTGTGTGTGTGTGTGGTGGTGTGGTGGTGTGTGTGGTGGTGTGGTGCGTGGCGGTGGTGGTGCGTGGTGGTGGTGGTGGGGTGGTGGGGTGTGTCGTGCGTGGGGTGCGTGGCGTGGTGCGTGGGTTGTGTGGTGGTGGTGGTGGTGGTGGTGGTGGTGTGCGTGGTGGTGGTGCGGTGCGTGCGTGCGCGTGGTGGTGCGTGGTGGTGGTGGTGGTGCGTGCGTGGGTGGTGGTGGGTGTGTGTGAAACCTACATATTCCAAAAGTATGAAAAATATAGGACTTAAATTATAAATTATTTATAACATTCTTTGAAGTTATGCATCCTATCGGGGTTAGCTATTCCTAATGTGAGCGATTAATTTTATACCAAAATCTGTAGAGACCTTTTAGAGATGATTCAATGGTAGGGAGATGTTATTTTTAGAATTTTTTGTGATACACAGGCAAATTTATTTAAATAAAGTTTAAAACTTTTAGATACTATACTTTTGACACACGGGCGGCTGTATATTTTTTGTTGTTTATTAACGTCTGTCTTCCATAAATTATTTGTCTTTCGTATTTCAATTCGTAAGCCGAACTCTAGAGACTGACGTAAATGTGAAGCGTGTCTATGCGCATTAGCTACTAATGGTTATTAGCACTTGCCATCACTAAAATTTTTCCCTACAATGAGGATTTCATAAAAATTATTTTTGTTGTTTCGAAGTTATTGCCCATTTTCTTTATAAACGTATTGCACAAGAGGTTGCATAATTATTCTACAAATAAATTATTATTTCATTTCCTCTTTTTAGGTTGGAAGGTTCTGTGTTGTTCCACTCCAGAAATCTACTTCTACAAACTTATTTACTCTTACAAAGAGTTTGTACCAGTATATTGGTTTTCCTTAAAAACTTAGAGATCAAAGTGTAAGTACATCAGTGTATCTTATCTAACCACTATAGATAAAATAACAATTACGTTAACTATAAAAGATATTGTGCTTACGATGTGGAATTGTAAAGCGTCAAAGAAACTAACAAACAAATCCGTAATTTCTTAAACATATTGTAAAGAACAAAGTGTACAAAGTATGTAGTGAGTGATAAATTATTGTGTAATTTTATATGTTATAAATGACCACCTTGGTGATACTTGGAATAATCACAATAACCATTCTTTTGTATTTACACGTAACAAGGCGTTTTAATTACTGGAAAAACCGAAATGTGCCTAGTAACAAACCGATTCCATTGTTTGGAAATGCATTTTCTATTGCTACACAAAAAGAATCCATTAATTCATTCTTAATTAGACTTTACAAATCAACTACTTTACCATTTTTTGGTTTTTTTGTGTTCGATCAACCATTTATTTTAATTCGTGAACCTGAACTTATTAAAAATGTTTTGGTTAGCGATTTTGATCATTTCGCTGACAGAAGTCTAATGGAAAATAAATCGGATAAATACGCGTCACTAACATTATTTATGCTAAAACAACCCAAGTGGCAAACAGTACGTACGAAGGTTACTTCTTCATTCTCTTCCACGAAAATAAAAAATATGGTACCTTTAGCCTTGGAAGCAAGTGATTGTATGGTAGATTATATTACAAACTCCTGTTTAGGTATAGAATCTACTAATTGCAGAAGCATTACTATGAAATATGCAATTGACGTAATTTCATCCTGCGCATTTGGACTGAAGGTAAATTCACATCAAAATTCAAAATTTTCAACAGCCAGTAAAAACTTAAATGGGACCTCACTATCACGACTTACTCAATTAGCCGCTCATTTTTTTGCACCCTTTTTAGTCACAATATTTAATTTTAAATTTAGTGATGAGAATGCGGGCAAGTATTTAGAGAATATTTTTTTGAATACAATTAAAGAAAGGAAAGAAAGGAGAATTAGTCGATCTGATTTAGTGGACTTGTTGATACGAATGCAAGCAGAAGATACAATACTTTTTAGTAAGAGACTACATTGTTAGAAAAAATTTAGACTTTAATAATTTTTTTGGTAGATGATCAACAAATAATTGGGCTGTCTTTCCAATATCTCATCGCTGGTTTTGAGACATCGGGAGCTACCATTGCATTCGTTTTATACGAATTGTGTTTAAATACGCCAATACAAAACCGTTTGAGGAAAGAGATACTGTCAGTCATTGAAAAACATGAAAAAATCACTTATGAAGTTATTCGAGAGATGACGTATCTAGACATGGTAGTTAAAGGTAAGTGATTGCGTCAAATTTATCATAACTCAAAGCAAAATCATAAAAAAGGAGAACAGGCATCCTAATTGATTTCGCTTTTTTACAAGTTTAGAAAGGGAGATATTATTAACTTTTCAATTCCAACTAAAAGTAAACACTGATTGGTCGGAAACCTATTTTTAACCTTTAAACTAAAGTGTAAATTATGTATTCTGCCATTACTTCCTTCTTGCTCATGTGATTATTATGTAAATAATTATGTAAATAAACGATAAAATTAACGCTCCAAACACGTGTAAACTGGTTATTATAGATAATTAACTTTGGGTTTTCCTAAATCCATTTCAATATCATGTTTAGACCAGTGGCGTAACGCAAATTCATGAGCCCCACCCCCGCGAAATTCAACTCGGGCCCCCTATTTTTCATCAATCAAATTATTCAAAGGGAAAGGGAGAGACAATCAATAAAAATTTTATTGGGGTTTGTGGATACACAACTTATTTTTTATTATAAAATCAGCTAACTCTTTTATCGTTTTCAGCTTGTTCAAGTCTTTTGCAAAAACTGCTTGTTCAAGTCTTTTGCAAAAACTGCTTTCTGAGTTAGAATTTGATTTGGAAATGCGGCAGATAAATGATTTCTGTAATGCTTTCGAGGATTGCTGGCCATAGTGTATAATTCTTTATTTTAAAATTTCCAAATATTATTCGGCGAAAGAAATTTTGAGTTTATCTCACTCATGCTTTCGAACCGATTGTTCAGATGAGTAGTAATGATCTTTCCTCTTTCCTTTTTCTTCAAAATTTGGCATGATATTCCACCTTCTAGCCAAAACGCTGGCTTTTTCCTTTATGTTTGTAAAATTGTCTCGAAAATTAACAGCAGTTAAACTTGAATTCAACATTTCAGTGGCATTTTCTAAATCCAGTTTTTCTGACTGTAATGTTTTGGATGTTAAATTTAGACGTTCTAATATTACACATTGGAACAAAAAAAAAATATAAATTCAAACTTCTCCATTTGCTTTTTAATTCCCAAGGCTTCCTGCTTCTCTGCTTTTTTGTTGGTAGTAAGTACTTAAGTAGAATATTCGACAGCACTTTCAGAATTGCTATAAAATTATAACGAATTGCTAACACAGAATCAAATCGAGAAGACCATCTTGTAGTGCATAAAGATGTTACAGTCAATTTGATGTCCTCGCTGCTCTGAACAACTTTCAAATCGTTCCACCTTTTAATGCTGTCTCAAAAAACGTGTAAATTTTTTGGCAAACGTCACAAAATTCGTTTTTTATCACTTCCGTCAACAAATGTGTTTGTTAAACTTAATTTCTATTTTCAATGTACCTGTATCGTAAGTTAGACTCCTGAAATGTTATTAACTTGTTATTTATCCTTACTATTCGTTTACTGTAGTTTCGCCCTGAATAAATGCGAAATATTGGAGATATAAATAAAAAGTTTATTTAAACTAAAGGAATTGCCAATTGCCAAAGTTGTAATTTATATATATATATATATATATATATATATATATATATATATATATATATATATATATATATATATATATATACATATATTGACACTATTCGTTACATTCTTCTCGGCTTTATCTGCTGGTGTATCCTTGAAGTTCTCATAAGAGCTTGTATTATTATGTCGACGTTTCGGCAAAATAACATTTTTGTTACTCTAACTGAACTGACATCCGATGTAGTATCCTGATTATATACTCTTTTGATGGGTTTCTCTGCTGCAGAGTTCTATACCTAAGTATTTTTATAACTTTGAAATATGCAGCTGTTTTAGAAATATTTGATAAAAACCAAAAACTGGCCCTGAATTTCTGCCAAGATCTAATCAACTCCAAGCGAAACGCAAACAGGCTTAAATACAAAATTGCCAGTACGTATGTATTTTAGTTCTCAAACACCCACGTACACGTTCAATCGCACATTATATATATATATATATATATATATATATATATACATATATATATATATATATATATATATATATATATATATATATATATATATATATATATATATATCAGACATCATGGCCGATCTTGACGAAACTTGGCCAAAAGTTGTAAAATGAGCTAATAAGTCGCTTTAGCGATAGTGAAAAAAGTCGCATGCATAACCTTCTATACCTACATATGTATATGTAGGTTGGAAGGTAAGAACGAGAATAGCACATTAAAGTTGAAGCATTGCCATGAAAGAGGTCTAGTCTGCCTGTATGGTTTCTTTTTAAGGTAATAATTAAATCAAGTGCGGTACTATGTAAATCACTTACGGCTTACATACAGGTTAGTACGACTGACCACAGTGTTTACCAAAGTTTACGAAACATTAATTAAGAATTCTTCGAAAACTAAACGTTTTCGAGCAAAACGGTTATAGAATGTTTTGCTCAGCCTTTGATAGAGATTCAGGTTGAATGTCAATTACCGTCCACTTAGGATTCGCCCTGTATATTTTACCTATAAAAGTACATTGTTATAGTCACTAATATACTCTACAAAGGTACACTAAATGCTTTGTAATGAGAACTATGGCATTCCAGGCATCTTCGTACGAGCAAATATACCTTTAACCAACAAATTTTATGGGATATGATAGTACGACACTAGTGTATTATGATTCCAATGTCATAGTTAACAGAACATTAAACTTCAAATTTTCCAATTCACTGTTGCAAACTTATAGAAAACTAAATGCATAAAACGCAGAAGTAGCAATACTAGACATTATTTGACTGCCTGCATGTATAAATGTAAATAGTGCCCTGTTACCAGCAAATTTCAAATTTTGAAGCACTTCCGAGATTTTTACCAAGAAAGTATATCTACAGTTTATGCTGAGTCCAATAATAGAAACCCGGTGCAAATTCATAAAGCATTAGCTGAGTGAAGTTGAAAACTTTTGAGTAGGGTACCGTCTCTTGTTACTTCATGACCTGTGACAGTTTTAACTGCTATTAACTTGTTAGGGACTCCCTCTCCCTCTCCCTCTCCCTCTCCCATAAGGGCGTAAATGATTCCTATTCACCGTGTATATCTAAAGTTAAATTGAATTTTAACCGCAGCCTGTAATTTCAATTATATCTGTACAACTGGGTCTAAAATATTTTCTTACTTGATGAAAATAATATGAAACACTAAAATCACTGAAGTGTTTCATTCTATTAACTATTTAGTCCAGTTTAATAGGAACATGGATATAAAGTTTATATACTTTTTTAGAAGGTCTTCGAAAATATCCTCCATTACCATTCTTGGATCGTCGTTGTACCAAAACATATAAAATTCCCAACACTGATGTCATTGTCGATAAGGGAATTCCTGTTTACATGTCAACAATGTCATTACATCATGATGAAAAATACTTCAAAGATCCAACAAAATTTGATCCCGAAAGATTTTCATCAGAAAACAAATCTAGCATTATTCCATTCACTTACATGCCTTTTGGAGAAGGATATCGTAATTGTTTGGGTAATATGAGCATTACATTATGCATATTTCTTAAAATATATTATTTTTAGGTATGAAATTTGGAATGTTGACTGTTAACGTTGCACTTATTAAGATATTGACGAATTTTGAAATATCAATTAGTAAAGTGACACCTTCTGCTTTACAGTTTGAAAATGGTGGTTTTTTGATTATTCCAAAAGATGATGTTATTTTTGTTAAATTTAATAAAGCCGAATAAGGTTTAAATGTAGGATTATTTTCAAAGAATTAAATTAATAAATTAGTTTTAACTATAAATTGTGTTGAAAATCTGTTCGTAAAGTAAAACCAATCAAATAAATAAGGGATGCTCGTCTTTTAACCGTCATAAACTATACTCAATCCAAACTTTCTAGTGCAGTATGGGCTCTTAAGGAAAAAAATATCTCTTACTACTTTTAGCTACCTAGAAATAACGCTTTTCTTATATTTCAGGGCTATGTTGTCAAATGGAAAACGAAAACAACTTTTGTACTGTTAACTTATTATTCGTTTCTTCAAATCGCTTACATTTTTCAAAATAAACGAACTGATTAACTTATCTGAACAGAATTTTGATTCAATTTCAAATTACATTTTAGTGTATAAGTTTTGGAAAACGCTAACGTTTAATTTTCTCTGTTCGAAATGTCAAGTATGGAAGGATTCTAACCGCTATAGAATTTTGATACTAATGGAAACAAAGGATAACTAGCACAATGATATCAAAGCAGCAATACTATTTAATCTATTCAGTGAGGACGCTATTAAATTTTCTACATACATTTGGTTTTAAGTAAATACCGAAAAACGTACAGAAGATTCGGTTTCATAGGCTTTTGAAAATTACTGCCCGGATCGCGTGTAAGTTTGCAGAAAATCTGATTTTAGCTAGTTTTTTGCATGCATAAGTAAGCTTGCAGTGCTGGCAATGCAAGTTTCCATTTTGCTTCACGTAGGTCAACCTAAATTGGATCACGTTTGCAACATCCTTGACAAGCAAGGAACACTGATATTTATTATGGGTAAGTAACCAGAGAGAAGATAGATTGCTGAGGGAATGTAAAAAGCTATTAGGCCGGTAGTCGTACGGCCCAGAAAATTTTCTAAATGAAACTGCATTCCTAGTCCGCATATTTTGCGATTCTTCTATTTCTTCTTTAATTTCTCGATCACTATAAATTTATGGGTGTATGGTAATAATAACTTTACCTCGAATTTGTGGGTATGTATATTTTTCTTTAATTTAAATGTAATTAATAGAGTTTGGACGAAGAACAGTGAAATGGGTTTGGAGCGTAGGAGCCCAAATACTTATTTTTGACTGCTTTAATTCTGTGTATTGCGTTCATAAATGTATCGCAACCCACATCACTGCTCATAATAACGTTTTATATTGCCTTTAAAAATATTACTTTGTGATATATATATGTATATATATATATATATATATATATATATATATATATATATATATATATATATATATATATATATATATATATATATATATATATATATAATACGTATGTTTCTTACAGGAGACCACACAAAGTCGACGTGTGATAGAGGAGAGGCATATAACCGAAGCCATATATCAGAAACAGACAAAGGGAAATGAGACAACAGAAACATTAACAATTTTTACTTGAACATTAAATAGAAACATTTATTTAGCCAAAAGCAAATACTCTAAACGTCAAATTCAATTTATTTAATGTATACTTTGTTACGTTTCTTTCACTTATAGGGAATAAATCAAATAGAATGTATGTTTTATTTAGGTCAGTTCCCTAACATCCGAAGTTGTTATTCTAAGATCCATAGCTACTATTGATTCAACAATGATCACTGTGGAAGTTACTACAAGAGGTTAAAAACCCTTGAGCGGTATAAATCGTTTTTAAAGTGTATGTTGACAAAATCAGTTTCCATTTGTCACATTTATAAAAGCGACCTCATTACTTACCTTATATAACCTCTCTCAGAATTGTGGAGTTTGTTTAACAACGATAAATAATTACTAATGTCATATTTCAAAAGAGCGGTTTAGTTAAGATCGCTTACAATAGAGATGTGAGCATGATGTCGTTTGACGTCGTTAATAACATAATTGTAAAATGTACGTTTGTATGTGGTGGCTTCGTTTTGTGTTTTCTTCAGCGTGTAAAATGAAATAGGGATTGTTTCTGCTTACAGTGTAGTGTTCTATTTTTGTTTTAATTCTTCTTTGTATTTCTGTAACCTTGTTTATTTGTTGTAGTTCAGCGTGTATTAGCAGTACTTTGAGTTTGGCGTATATTATTTTCGTGTAGTTTTTTTTTGCTTCGTAACTGTTTAGTTTTTTATCGTTTTGTATATTTAGTGTGAGTGTGTTTAATTTTTTGTTATTTAGTGTTTATTGAACTTATATTTTTATTTAGAGTGTAGTACTTTTTTGTATTTATTGGCTTAGTGCTCTTATTTGAGTGTATGGTCTAGTGTTTTTGTTTATTGTATAGGTTTGTTGTATTTTTCTTATATGTGTTGTGTGTAGATTTAGAGAGTTACTAAACTACAATGTTTCCAAGTTTATTTATTGCCGGAGATAGTATAACTACTGTTGTCATCGATTATAGCTTGAGTTAAAAACGATGTCAATTGTCAAATGACAATTATTTTTCAAGGTTACATTCATCCTCACGTGTTTTTTTCAAGGATAGTGGTTTCACGGATGCAGATTTATAATGAAATGCTTCCTTGGGTGCCTGATTCAGTAAATGGTAACTTTGCAGAAATGACAAAAGTATAACGCACGCATGCACTCACGCACGCACCCACACGCCCACATACACACACACGCACGCACGCACTCACTCACGCACGCACGCACTAACGCACGCATGCACCTACGCACACACACACACACATACGTACGCAAACACGTACGCACACACGCACACACACGTACGCACGCGGGTACACACGCGTGTACGAACGCACGCGCGCGTGCACGCATGCACTCACGCGCGTACCTACACACCTACACACACACACGCACGCACTCACTCACGCACGCACGAATGCAAGAACACACGCACGCACCTACACACTCACACAAACACACACACGTACGAACACATGCACGTACGCACGCACAAACGCACGCACGCATCTACACACACACATACGTACGCACACACGCACGCACGCGGGTACGAACGCATGCGCGCACACACGCACGCATGCACTCACGCACGCACCCACACACATACACACATACGCATGCACGCACTCACTCACGCACGCACGAACGCACGTACGCACCTACACACACACACACACACACAAACACACGTACGCACACATGCGCGCATGCAGGTACGAACGCACACACACGCACGAACGCACGCACGCACGCACACACGCACCCACACTCGCACGCGCGCATGAACGCCAGCACGCACACTTTTTTTCTTGCTTATTGAAGACAGCGTGACTACTATTAGGTATGAATGAGTATTCAGTACAAAACTTGAACATTATATACATGTAAATCTGTTAACGTTTACAAAATTCTCAACAAGTGGAAGTGGTCGCTGCGTTGAACTGAGTTATTTTAAATTTGGTTCATTTATAATAAGCAGATCATATACACGTGGAGTCCCTTTATACGTGACTTCTTTAATGCTCATATCGTTTCCTTTAATTGTAACGGGAGTATCACCAATTGTCCATTTGCCTGATTTGATCTCATAGTGGGTTCCATAAGTATGATCAATAACACCTTAAATATCCATCATGGTACGTTCAACTTATATACGAGGTAATTCATTGTACTGCTCGAGAAATTCTTCTGACATTGGTTCATTACGGGTAGTCAAATCATCTGTGATACTAAGAGGTTTTTCTTCTTCTTCCTCAGTATTAATCTCTCCTATCTAACAAAGATGGTGTACAAAGACCTGAAAGAGGATTTCTTTGAAAAAAACCTAGCCCAGCTAGTGGGCTAGTAACATCCTTTCTTGAATCATCTAATGACGGCGAAGTAAAGCCCGGAGTCTTTTGGACCCGAGCTAGCGGGCTAGTGGGGGTAGTAGCATGCTTTCTTGGAAATATGAACAGGGGTGATTTTTTGGGCTTAACGTCAATGGGCTACTTTTTAGGTGTTTTAATTTTATTTACTATTTAAGTTGGAGGTTCTATTAGGGGTTTATAAGTACTTTTAAATGTTTTCATTATCACTGCAAGTAGTTTTAATGCTGGTGCACTTCTGCTATGTTATTTTACGAACCTGAATAATTATTGGCTTTGATATCATCTCCTTATTACCGATTGCATCAAAACGGGTTGACTAAATAGGCTCCGGTTTACCCTGAACGGATAGCTGTTTTTTTACTAATAGTATTATTGAACAGGCTAAGATCTGCCTAACCTGCTAAAGCACTCTGGGACACTGGGCGTTAGGGATGTTGTTAGGTTGCCAAGAAATGTTTATGAACGGTTACCTTAAATTTGCTTAAATCAAAGTTTAGAGGAAAACAGGAACTGGGAAGGGCATTCCACAATTTGGTAACCGTGTGGAAAAATGTAGATTGCACCCGTTTAGTGTGACAAGACTCCGTGATGATCAAGATAACTTCAGTTATTGAAAGGAAAATAGGGCCGTTTA
Organism: Vesta saturnalis; assembly: GCA_036346205.1. NCBI lineage: Eukaryota > Metazoa > Arthropoda > Insecta > Coleoptera > Lampyridae > Vesta > Vesta saturnalis. Next base: position 1,995,051 of record JARFJB010000912.1, read on the forward strand.
AAGCAATACTCACGCAGTTTGCTAATTTAAAGCACCACATAGTTATATCTATCTTTCGAGTAACATTGGGATCGGTACAGAGGAAGTTATTTCGATTAAGCAGTGGCCTGATTGACCAACTGGGGAAAGTACTCTTGTTTTATAGACAAGTCGGTTAGATGTAAGGAGTAGGTCCAGGAGATGTAGAGTATAGTTAGGGTTGTCAGCGATTTCGGTGGGATTGGAAATCATTTGTGTGATATCACAGGATACAGCAAATGCTTCTGCACCATGACCTGCGGAATTAATGGTAGATGAAAATTGAAGCCAATTAGAGATATAGCAAGATGGAAACTGTGATAAGAGGTAGTCTATTTTCAGACTAAGGTAATCAAAAGATCTTGGAAGTTATTATCATTGGGAGACCTATACAAGCAACAGTAGAATTTCACAAATTGGAGCACATGATATTTGAACCAAATCACGTTCAATTTGTTGTTTTCCAAAGTAGACATCCTTGTACAACTTACGTTGTCCTTGACACACGTACGTACTCCGCCTCTTGTTCAAGGTGTAGGTGAACACCATTAAGATTCGACCTGATACCACATATGTTGCAGTAATGTATCCGAATGTTGGTACTTTCGATTACCTAGGTCCCTTGAGTTCTGCCCTCCCGGGTATCCGAACGGGGGAGGATTCTATTCCCGACAGATCTTGCTCTTCTTAGTCTTGATTTTAGAGTTGACGAATTTTTGTCCCCCCAGAATTCTTGGGACGGATCGATGAAGAGATGTGAGGGTGTGGATGTCTCGCCCTGCTCACCTGGGGTGTAGCGTCTGTTTTAGAACTCATTTTTATAATAATAATAATAATAATAATAATAATAATAATAATTTATTCATGTTACTACAACAGTGATTTACACACGTCAGCACGTCATTATAGTACATACATATAAAATGCAATTAAATTTGCATTACATTGAAACGTTAAAACAAAGACAATAAAACACTTAGATAATAATTTAAGAACTAATGCAATGGAAAGAAGAGCGACAACTTGGTTCTCTCCCATCATATGCTTAATAAATGCTATTGTCAGACTAAATATTCATTTATGGAATAGTATGCCATGTCAGTTAAAACTTGTTTAATATATGTTTTAAATTTGTTTACGTGTACTAGCCTTAAGTTTATTATAAAATATAGGAGCATAATTATTTCCAGAAAATTGACTTTTAGATAGACGTTGGAATGTTATTTGAATATTTTCTTTATACCGAGTGTTGTGTACATGTACGTCGGAGTGAGAAATATATTTGTTAAGATTATCTTTAACGTAAATAAGACAGATACTCCGTTTTTGACAGCTTAGAACTTACAAAATGAACATGTATATTCCAATTTAATAAGGAATCGAGATCCCAGAAATTTTACAGAATGCCTGGATTCTTCTGAAATACTTCAATTGAATAGTAATTGTTGACTTTGATCTGAATTTAGACACAGTTTATTTGCTGTAAACCAGAGCTCAACCTGTGATTTAGAATTATGCATTGTGTACAGAGTAGCTTCGAAATCTGCGAAAAGCATGAATTTAGAATTTGTATAATACTTTTTCAGATCGTTAATCAAGATTAAAAATAGGAGCGGGCCTAATACGGAACTTTGCTGAATTCCAATATCAATTTGTTTAATATCTGAGAATGTCTTTTGATACGAGACCAATTGTTCACGGTGCGCGACATCTCGCCGATGGTCAACTAGTCGACGGCCTACTCTCCGATGCCAACTCGCCGACTGTCTACTCGCCGACGAGCCAACTCGCCGACGACCTACTCGCCGATAATATATTATTTTTTACAAGAAACCAACTATTTATTTTAATTAAATTATTATGCCAACCATTAATTAATTAGTTTAAAAATTGATCAAATTTGATTAAATTTTCATGGATTTTAAACATAAAAAATAACTCATTAACACAAATAATATAATTATAAAGAATAATAATTTTTAACGTTCATATAGGTCGGTACATACAAATAAACAAAATACATGCATGCAAATATCTACAAATTTATACAAATACATATAATAAGTCATACCATTTTGTAATTGTGGGATATCCCTTTTAAAAATTCAATTATATTTTCACGGTTATAATTAACTAGTTTATTTAATATTCTTTCATCATTTTCTTCATATTTTCTTCTTTTTCCGGTACCATTGGATCCAGAAATAGCTCTTTCGTAATCGACGTCATATGATGACTGAAATTTTTTCAAATTCTCGATGAATTTCCACAAGGAAGGATGTGAAATATCAGCACCAAAAGCCACTTGTAATTTACGGTGGCAGGCTTCAGCAAAATTATTGGTCCGGTCCTTTTCATTCAATGTTCGGAAGTACACGAACCAAATTGATAGCGGATAAGTTGGTGGTGCTCTAGTACCGTTATTGCGTAAGCGACCGATGTAAGTATTGCTGAACCAAGCCAAAATTGGCTCATATACATCGGGCAAATAATTTTCTAACTCCATAATTTCTGGTATGACGTCTTCTTCCGGAACAAATGCCAATGAAGTTATCATCTTTGCTTGCAGCGCGAATTGCGGATCAGTATTATATTGCGATAGTAAATTGCAAGACGACAAATGCTTTCTCAGGTTTTTCACCAAATGGAATAAGCAGCCACTGATTACTGTTTCAGGAAAAACTTGCTGAATAGCTTGGTGAATAGCCAATTCATAATCCAGATTAATATTTTCCGGATTCAACTGCGGCCAAAGTTCTTGAATCATGTTGAATACTTTGGTGTATGTGTCAGTGCTCTTATCTGGCAGCAAACAATAAAGTAATGGAAAGACTGGGCCTTTCTCATCATGAGTGTCTTTCCTTGCTAATATTACAAAAATTTGAGCAAACAGAGTAGGACACAATAAGAAAGTCCCATCGACAAAAAGTTCTTTCATATTAGAACTCCAACTTGAATGATATTCTCTTCCAAATATAAGGATCCGCTTTCAATTTGGACCAGAATCAGCCAATAAGAATTTTTCAAATTGATTGGGATTATATTCGTATTGCGAATATAGTTGGGGTATAACGATTTCTTCAGAAATTTCCGGATTTGGAGGAGCGCATGATTTCTTAACCCGTGCTCTTTGGATGTTTCTCCGAGTAACATTAGAATTTGGAATAACTCCCTTTACTGCGTCGGGAACTTTCTCTAATGCCCGACCTCGAATTCGGAAAGGATTTTCCATCGTAGTTGTTGCTAGATGTTTGATTTCCGAATTTTTTTGTTGCAAGGTAACATTAGCAGCAGTGCTGCAAGTATGTTGTTTTCGCACGGAATTGAGAGAATTATCTGAAAGGTTCGTCCATACTCTTCCATTGCAACCTCTGTGCTCGCAACGCCAGAATTGGATTGTGTTGTCTTTGTTTGTCTTATCCTTGACGTAAAGATATCCATCTAAAGCATACTTTGTTTGTCCTCTTTGGCTTTGAATTCCCATGACTAGTCTAAATAAAAAAAAATATTAGTTGAAACGGTCAAAATAATGCAATAATGTAAATTATTTTTTCTTCAAGCATTCGCAATAAAGAAATGTACTATTTTTAATTAATAAAATATTAAGTTGAAACTAATTTTGCAATTGTCACAAAAAAATAAAATTGAATAATTTTCACAATTAACACGATCTTAACTGTTTCAGAAACAAGATCTGAATAATTTCGAAGTGAAAAGTTAAAAACTTTTTATGGGTAGATGATCACCTAATTACTGAATGACTTAAACAATTATAAATGGGATTAAATTTTTATATGGAAAAGCCTAAATACCTCATTATAGTAAATCTATAATCTTAATTTTTCATAAATAAATTTTCTATTTATAACATAGGTATTTTTTTTTTTTTTGTATATTGGGCATCGATAACTAGGATCATTAGCCCCTTCTTCATTTCATATGATTTGTTACTGTCGCTTTAATTCCTGCGTTATATCTTGCTAAATAGTTTAATATCTTTTAGGAACTTAATTGTTCTCCTCGTCATATGGTCTGTCAGTACTAGAGCCTCTTTTAAGTTATTTGGAATTTTATTCGTAGTTCGTTGATTTGTATACATTTTACATTCGGTCATTATGTGACTGACTGTAAGGTCGACCTTACAATTTTCACATATTGGTTTATTCGTTCTTGACATTCTTGGGGATAGCATGTACGAGGAAGTGATGTTGCAATGTCCTATGCGCAGGCGAGTTATAACTACCTGCTCACACCGTTTAAGAGATGTGGGGTATTCAGCCTTTTCTATAGATGTTTTTATTGATTTTAATTTGCAATCAGATGTAGTCCATTCTTTTTCGCACTCGTTGTTTGTTTTCCATTTGTAGTGTTGCTTTAAATCCTGTATGCTAACGGGTACTTCGTCGGGCGTTCTATTTTTTGAAGCTTGTCGAGCTGCTTTATCTGCCAATTCGTTACCAGATATACCTGTGTGGCTTGGAATCCACATAAGGCGTACATCGTATCCGTGTTCTCTAAGACTGTTTAGTTGCGAGATGGCTATGTTGGTAAGATCGTCTTTTTCCGATTTGTGTTGAATTGACAGTATGCTGCTTCTTGAATCTGTGCAGATTATAAATTTTTTGCTTCGCGACGATATACAGATATGTAAAGATTGCATGATAGCAAGCATTTCAGCTGTGTAAATGCTCGTCCACTTGGATAAGGTTAAACAGGATGTTATTTCCTCATCTGTGACTACAGAGCATCCGGCTCCTTCGTTTGTTTTGGATCCATCTGTATATATGAATTGGTAGCCTTTGTATTCATTTTGGACTTCCTTAAAGCCTTCTAAATATACTGTCGATGGTGTACTTCTTTGATAGTGCGTCAGTGTTTCAATAACCGACGAATTACTTTCCAGCCATGGTGGTGCTTCTTGTATTCGAGCCTGGAAGGTGTTTGGGACTTTAAGTTGTATTCTGTTTAGTTCTTCTTTGTATCTGATTGTTGCTGGTCTTGTAATTGTGAGGCGGTTGTTAAATATAGGGTCTATAGAGGAATTGAAGATAATGGCATATGCAGGATGATCTGGTTGGGTATGTATTCTAGCCCCGTAACACAATAGGAGGTAAGTTGTCCTAAGCGAAAGAGGTTGAAAACCTGCCTCAAACCTTATTGATTTGAGTGGACTGGTTCTGAACGCTCCGATTGATAGCCGTATGCTCTCGCATTGTATTGTTTCCAGTCGATGTAGCAAGGTTTTACGTGCTGAGGAGTATACTATTGCACCGTAGTCTATTTTTGACAATATCATGGATCTATACACACTTAATAGAATTTTCCACTCACTTCCCCACGATATGCTGGATAAAACTTTAATAATGTTTATCGCCCGTTTGCATTTAGCTATTAAATCGTTTATATGATCTTTCCAGGATAGTCTTTCATCCAGAATAACTCCCAAGAATTTTATTTTTGTATTACGGGTAATGATGGAGTCTTCTAATTTCAGAAGGGTTTCCATATTACACGAACGTAAGCGGCAGAAATGGATATGAACCGTTTTAGACCTAGAAAACCTAAAACCGATTGATTTGGCCACATTCGATATCCTATTAATTGCCTCTTGAACTTTTTGTGTTAGATCTCCATCTTTTGGCGTTGCGTAAAATAGGCACAGGTCATCTACGTACAATTGCATTTTTACGCCTGTTTCAGTTGTCAGTAACTTATTAACTGCTACCAAAAATAGTGTAACACTTATAGAGGAGCCTTGTGGGATTCCATTGGTTACTGAACCTGTGGAAGATTCTACTTCACCGATGCGTACCTGAATCTGTCGGTTACGTAAAAAATCTTGGACAAAGTGTGCTAAATTACCTCTTACGCCCCATTCGTGTATAGTTTTTAAGATATTTTGATTTCTGGAAAGAAGCGATTAAAAAACTGTTAACTTGCAATTTTCAATTGAACCAAAATTTCTAAATTGTTTTATTAGTTTAATTAGAAGTGTTATACTTTTGCATGTGAAATTATATCATCCTCACTTTATTTATTAATAAACTTTTATTTAAAAATAAATTGTTGGATATTAAAAAAATAATATTTTCGGCGAGTAGGTCGTCGGCGAGTTGGCTCGTCGGCGAGTAGGCAGTCGGCGAGTTGGAATCGGCGAGTAGACCGTCGGCGAGTGGACCATCGGCGAGTTGACATACTTCGCTTGTTCACGGTTTAGTAAATAGGATTTTACAAGATTTACAGTTGTGATAGATACGCTATAGAATGAAAGTTTTTTTCTAATAGAATATCGTATGGAACAAAATCGAACGCTTTACTTAAATCGCTGGCCTCCACAGTTTCACCGTTCTTAAACCCGTTTGAAACATATTCAATTAAGATCAATATAGCAGCGGTAGTGGATTTATTACGACTGAAACCATGTTGAACATTGGACAGAATTTCATTGTCTTCCAAATAGTTGTACAGTTCAGTTTTTATTGCAATTTCAAATATTTTAGAAAATACAGAAACCAAAGATATTGGACGGTAATTCGATGCAATATCAGTGTCACCGTTTTTGTATAAAGGAATTACTTTGGAGACCTTTAAAAAAGATGGAAAGGTACAACATCTAATACATTCGTTTACAAGCCTAGTAAAAGGGATAATTATTAAACCTTTAATATATTTAATGATTTGATAACTTAAGTATAATTTTAGTAAGTGTTTTGGTTATCGCTAGTACTATCATCACGTGCTATGTTATCTGATATTTCCTTGGGTCTATTAATAAAAAAATCGTTAAACTCATTGCTGTAATGTTGGTTGTGTGATTTCTATGTTTTGTTGAGGATTGCGCCTTTATAAGGTTCCAAGTTTTTCGCGAGTTAAAATCGTTCTTCTGCAAATAATTTATATGGACATCTTTCTTTGATTGTTTGAGTTTGTTTTTATACAGTAATCTTATTTTATTAAACTGATTAGATGTACCAGAGTTTGAGTTTAACTCACAGAGAAGACGCCAAAACAAACTTGTTCTCTAAGAGAACGAAGTTCGTCATGAAACCACCTAGTATTGGGTTTTGATAAGTGTCTACGGAAATATTTGATTGGAAAAGAATTATGCAGAGCAATAACGTCAATGTTTTTATCCCTTAAGTATAAAAATCCATTCCTCATCTGATAGTAATTTATGCATCTTATGTAACCCTGCTTGAGTTATTGGCCGAGTAGTGAATCTTTTGTTATTATTGGAATATTTGTGTTGCTTTAAATTAAAGGAAACTGTAATAGACTTATGGTCTGATAAACCTATATCACTGACTGAAAAGTTACATTCGTATAAATCTACATTTGTAGTAATATTATCTATACAGTTTGTTGACCTTGTATTTTCATGAATTGCGTACGTTAAATTAAAAGAATTACATAAATCACAAAACTGTTGTTTAATTTTACATTTGTTATTATTAAATTTTATATTATAATCTATTCCTACAAATATCTCCTTTTATAAGTCAATGACTGAATAAATCATTGAATTTATCAAAGAAGTTATGTTCCCTAATGGTGACCGATATACATTAACGGCCGTCACAATTTCTTTAGTCTAATAGCACACATCTCATAGTCCACTTCGGTCGATAATGAATCGATCTTGTTAAGTACTTCATAGTCAATATCTTTTTTAACCAAAATGCAAACACCACCATGTTTACGTTTTTTCCTAAAAAAGGAAGTCGCCAGTACAAACTTATCAAAAACATTTGAATTTTGCCAATGTTCACTGATGCACATTACATCATAATGAGTATTTTTTAACATTATTATGATTACCTTTCGGACACCCGAAAAAACACATAATCTTTTACAACTACGCCTACAAGCTATTTTTGGGGATCATAGAGGCGTTCCTTAGATTCTTGTTTAACACTTTTGAAAGTAATTTACTGGTATGCAGTTCTATACCAGGGAATTGCTCTTTTAGATAATCTTTAAAGATGTGCTCGCCAACTTCTTCCCGAACTTGACCAATGTAAATATAAGCTAACTTTTCAACACCTTGTATTTTTGATGCTTTTTGGCGGCATCCCTTACCAATTTGTGCTCGAGTTTTATTTAACCCTTCGTCTACCAAGAGTGAATTTTGTGAGAACCCTGTTTTTCATCCAACGGTACTTTAAAGTCCTTCATCTTAATTCACTTAATCCTTTATTATAGCAAACTGTTGAGCCTGGAACGCCTAAAGGTATTGTGTCAACAAGTTATATTCTTAAATATATTGTGGCAACACTGTCTATATTGTCATAAAGAGGAAATATTTTGACAGCGTCTGAGTCGGGCCCACTTCAGTTAGAATTTATTGATAATAAAGTGATTTGTGGCAGTACAAAATTAAGTGTTGTGTTGGTGAATATTGAAGGTAAGCATTCTATTTATAGTATAAAGTATAAAGATACTAAGTTATCCTTATTTCTAAAGATATACATAGATTTATATTTCTGGTACTTATAAGTACCCTTGGTATTTATGGCAACGAAAGCTGTGGTTAGGTTTACTCGTATATTACCTATTCATTACTGTCATGTTTTGGTTTTTACAGAAGGATGTCATCGCGCCGGCTAAATACACGTCCTATGACTGATGCCGAGTTGTTAGAGTTAATGGAAAACGATGATTTGGACGATTTTCTGCTGCCATTAGATAATAATACAGAGACAGATATTGAGCCTGCTTCTGATGAAGAACTTGAAAATAACCTTGAGCCAGTGCAATAACAAGAAGAGCAGGAAATTCAACTAGAACAAATTCAAGAACGTGCTGAAGAAGTTGAACCTGAGCGTATTTGGAGAAAAATAGATAAAACTACCATTCCATTGTCTCAATTCCATGCCAGTTCCTGGGAGGATATATATTTTTAGCGAATGTGTAACTGCTACAGATGTATTTGTGAAGCTTTTAGGTGAGACAGTGCCAAATATTACTTTTCAAACAAATCTGTATGCTACACAAAGAGGTACATCTCTAAATGTTAGTGAAGTAGAAATTTTGTCATTTATTGGTATAAACTTTCTTATGGGTTATCACGTTTTGCCCAACATTGAATGTTACTGGTCAACTGCAGATGATTTGAAAGTACAAATTGCATCTGAGACTATGTCACGAAATAGATTTCAAGCTATACTTTCTAACTTACATCTTAATGACAACAGTCTCATTCCAACTAATAATATAGACAAGTTTTATAAAGTTCGACCATTTATTGACTGCTTGAATTCAATATTCGTAAACTATGTGGGGGAACAAAAGATGTGTGTGGATGAGTCCATTATAAAATTCAAAGACCGCTCTTCAATAAAACAATATAACCCCATGAAACCCATAAAACGGGGTTATAAATTCTAGGTTTTATGTGACATGTCTAGATTTGTAAAAAAGTTTCAAATTTATCAGGGTAAAACTGAAAAAATTAATAAATTTGAAAATTACGGCTTGGGAGAGAGAGTAGTTCTGCAGTTGACTGAACAAGAGTGGCATAAAAACAAAATAATTTATTTTGATAATTATTTTACCACCGTTAGGCTGTTAGAGAAGCTTAAACTTGGAGGGACCTTGGCTTGTGGAACAATTAGAATTAATAGAAAAGGACTACCTAAAGGGATGGCATCTGATAAAAGTTTGAAGCGAGGTGAATTTGATCACAAAACTTCTAATACTGGTATTACTGTCTACAAATGGAAAGATAATAAAATAGTTACCCTGGCTTCTAATTTCCATGGAACTGAAACTGGTCAAATAAAGCGGCAGTTACGAGATGGTACCATTTCACACATCACTGGGCCTCAAATCGTCGAAGATTATAATAAATTTATGGGTGGAGTTGATTACCATGACCAGTTGCGTCAGTGCTATGGTATCGATAGGCGTTCCAAAAAATGGTGGCACCGAATATTTTGGGGCTGTATAGAAATATCTTTTGTTAATGCATATGTCATACACAAAAAACTTAAAAACGAACCTAACATGACACTTCTGGCATTTAGAAGGGAAGTGGCTATTGGATTGTGTAGTAGATCTCCAAAATTTTCAATAGGGAGGATCTGCTTCCAAAAAAAGGCGCTACAACTACAGTGTATCATCAGAAATTCGATTAGGAAACAGAGGAAGTCACTGGCCCAAATTTCTTGATAGAAGAGGGCGGTGTGAAATGTGTAGTGCTCAAGGAATTCAGTCCAAACCACATTCAACATATTCAACATGTGGAGTTTTCCTTTGTGTGAATGAAAAGAAAAACTGTTTCTCGCAGTATCATGACATATTTTAATACATTTATTTTTGTTATTAAAGTTCAATAAAGAAATATTTTCTTGCAAAGTTTTGAAAATTTTTTATCAATTTGTTGTTTAGGATATGTAGGTATTGTATGCATAAGTCCCAGAGGTACTTTAGAGTACCACTTTCAAAAACATATCAGAATACTAATTTTCCACATTCATTGTGAAGCTTTTGAACAAAATGATTAAAAACAATAATGATTTCCAAAAGATAAAACACAAGACCTTCTAATTCTGGGTGTGGTATTTGAAGGTACAATAGAATTGTGGTACTCAAAAGTAGCCTCAGTAGACAAAGGGTTAAGTGTTTATCTTCAACGATACTAGACGAAGGAGGTTAATTATTCATCCTGGTTTTGTCAGCGTTGTGCATTCTATGCTGATTGTTTATCGCTATCATTGTTTAAATTGTAACGTGCTAAAGTTGTAACGTTCTAAATTCGCCAACATAAATTTAATTATAAGAAGTACACATGTACGCCCTCTATACTCCACTGGCATAATGTAACTTTGGTATTTACTTATTTAATAGCATATAGTTGATAATGTATGAAATTCTCGCTAGATTCTCTTCCTTCTGCCGATCGCCATCTTAGCAACGCTAGAAAATTTCAACATTTCTTCTACACTCTCTGTACCAGTTTTGTTGCTCGCATTTAACTGCGGTTTTAACGAAATATTCTAGTTGCTAAAATTTGGGTAAGATGACATAGATTTTTCTTTCTTATTAGTAAACCATAACTTTCTTTATTAGCGTTTGAAGGCCTAACACCCTCTAAACAAACTACTGATCCTTTCGATCGACTACGGAAAACAGTCCATACCATTGTAATGTACCCGTCTACAACAAAATGGGTAATTAATGTAACCTACGTTTTATGTAATACTTGCATACCTTATCCTTTTAGCACGTAATGGTTATCATCCAATGGTTTAGTAATTACTAGTTATCTCTAAATACCTGGAAGTTAATGATTGGAATTTAACTTCGATAATTGCTGTAAAACATCTGCACGTTCTATTCGCTACATCTTCTTTTGTGGACGCTCAACCGATATCTTCATTCTGCTCTTTGGATTCGGCTGCACCACCTTCTGTGCTGTAACTACATTAGGGTAATCTTTTAACCCCTACGAACAAAGGTCAGAGTGTTATTGTTATCTATCACATGCATTTGAGTACATAATTTATCATCGCTTTATATTGGAATTACTCGACAGTGATTTCTTTCACGTTCTACTCACTATAGAGCAATAATATCGACTTAATTAATAGAGTTACAACATTATCATACTTACTTTATAAGTAGGTAAGATTAGAGACCTTTGGAACACACCACAATTCCCAGGTTCCACAATTCCAAGGTCCCACAATTCCAAGATCCCACATTTCCAAGGTTACCACAGTTTCAAGGTCCCACCGGCCCAAGGTCGCAAAATAAGTAAGCCATGTTCATACACAATTTTCTCAAGGTCGCACATTTCTAAGATTACCACAGCTCCAAGGTGAAACAACATGCGTAGGTCACAAACACTCTACACATTCTCAAGATTATTTGCGCACCCTACCTACTCAGATAGCCATCTCACTTTTTCAAGGCACACTTAGAACAAAATTTAAAAAAGATAATGATATGCTAATATATTTATTTGTTGTATGTACAAATGTAATCAGTGTATTACTCAGATATATGATTTTCTCTAAGAATAAAACATTTTGATTTAGTACAAATGTAAAAGGTCCTTTCCACTTCTGTATCATTACACCTGTGAGGACGTGGTGCAAGTCATTGAGCGTACGTGCAGTGTGGTGCCCATCGGAGATGCTCCTGTAGCGTAGTGTCAGATAACCGCCATTGCCTTATTCGAACTCCACACATGAAGCACTCAACCGTATCGTCTGTAGATATGGAATGATATGTAAGTACACGTTTATCGAAACAGTTGTAATACTGAGCATAATGAAATGTTGGAGTCACGTCACACATCTTCTCACCGTAGAACACAGTAAGATACTAACAGGAAATAATTTATTATATACAATATATACAGAATAAAAAAAAACTAATAGTCCTAATAATACACTTCACCACAGAGTATGTATGAATCATCTTCAGATACCTCGTGCAGCATTGTTAGGGGCGCTGTACACGATAAGCACCAGTATTCTTGGTGTGACATGTGGTAAATTGCGACTCATCTATCCATATGTGTATGGTGGTCAATAACTCGGTATTCATTTGGTTGTAATGCTTTGTAGCAGTCAAAGCATAAATGCATACGGCCAGCAAGATGATAACGAGTATTAAGGGCAAATGTGCGTGAATAATATCCCAAATTACCAATGAAGGCATGATGATGGAAGTAGCGAGTTCGTTTATCTAGGTTGGCAAACCATTCCACTACACATCTTCATAGGTATTATTTAGCACTTCTAATGTCGTAGAAGGCAGTAGCCGCTTTTTTTCAAATTGCACCCAATTTGGAATTATTTCACATGCTCGCCGCACACTTAGATTAAAAAGTGATAATGGTTGGTAGCACCCTTATCACCCCAATTGTTTTGCACTGGGCTAGCAGACATACTGACACTGTTGGAAATAACACGGTACTATAATTGTAGTTACCCCTACTTTTAAAGAAAGAAGTGACCTTGGAAAAAGATATGTATAGTTAGCCTTGAAGAATGAAACGATTGATATCGGCAGTATGTAACCTTGGAGAAGTGGTAAACATGAGAAGGGGAGGACATTGTAATTATGGGAACCTTGAAAATGTGAGGGCCGGAAAGGTAAAGGAGACATCCTTGAAGTGATTGGTGAGATCCCGCCCACCTTGCAGAAACGGCGTGAATGAAGTCCTTGAAACGGTAGCATTGCTGAAGTAACGTGCAGTGTGGCGATCAAGGTGAAGCAGGTGACCTTGACGGGAGAAACCAGTATTATATGTAATGGAGAACATATTACGTCAAGCGTCAAGATTGTGAGTGCTATGAATTCAAGTAGATGTTGTGATATTTTAATTAACAATGTGCAGTATTTTTTAAATAAAAGTAAATCGAAGTATGTTAGTGGCGGTCCCCAATTCAATTTTGAACCAGTCGTGAAACTTGGTGGATCTAAGAGTAAAGGAGTGGTGTTTGATAAGCAAGAATGGTACATACTTATGGACAATCAAGGGACAATTACAAGTTATTTCTACACACCTGAAGGGACATGACTACCTACAAACGCGGGTTCGAAAACGATATCGTATGAAACTATTAACAAGAAGAAAATTATACGCATCTCTGATTGTGACGAATTAGAAATCTATTTAGGATGGGAGTCTATAGAACAGTTATGGAGACTTCTTAAGATAGTCAGTTACCGATTGGATTTAGTACCTAGTACGGAATTTTTTCTATTTTATAACAAGATAATACATGCGGCAGCGGAAATGTCTGAGGTTGACATACGCAGGTTAGTAGTTCCATTACAAGATATATTTGATCTCAATGTAGCATATGCTATGGAAATTGTAGAATTTGCCAAGGAGAAAATTGATATTGACGTAGAAGTTGCGTGGCCAAGCGCTGTAGATTGTGTTAGTGCAGTGCAAAAACTAATATATCAATTTCAATCACTAGAATTTGATGTTGAACATAAAAAAGTTTATGGACAGGGTACGTTTAGTGATGACTATTTAGATAATGTAGTTTATAAGTATGGTAGAGGAATACGTCTATGTGAGAAATATTTTCAATCGCATGACGATGGTGTAGGGTGCATTTGTTGTATTAAGCGATTAATAGAAGACGTTACAAAAATATCTTTGGAACAATTTGTGCATGAAATAGGATGTCATTTACCGAATTATATTTCAGCAGATGGCAATACGACAAGTGAAGGGGGTCTGCATTAATGAGCTCAAAAACGTAGTTCACGATGTAGTAGAATGGGAGCGAAAAGGAGAATGGGAACAGTTAGCTAGAGACTCTGCACGATTTAGGGAAAGAATAGAAGAGTGTAGTAAAATAATTTCAGCTGTCCTGGAAAAGCAAAATCGTGATTACGTATTTATGAAACGCTTCAGTAGTGTATAGTATTGTATGTATTAATAATAAATAAAAAAATGTAAAATAAAAAAAGAGTTGATTATTACATAATAATGTTACAATATATAAAAGGAGTCGTAAAGAGCGTATCATATAATGTTTTTGTTAGAAATCCATGAATTGTGAGAATCATCAAACCCTAACCATTTAACGAGAGACATATTTCCTCGACGTCCTATTACACGTTCAACTAGGTGAATGTCAGGATGTTTAACACTGTGAAGTTCTGTCTCATGGAAACGTCCTTGTATCTCTTCATCTCGACTATCACATAATGTGTAGGTAATTGTACTGGAACGTTTCACTGCTGTTATTCGAAAGACTTCATAACTCCAATTAGGCGTGTATCCCTTAGAGAATATGCTTCTATATTTGCTAATACGTACATAATTCTCCACTTTAAATTTAGGCGTCTTACGGTCAAGAACTTTTACATTTTAAATGTTTCAAAATAGAGGTAACATTATTTTCCGTTATTTCTATAGGTTTGTATCCGGTGGTTCTATTTATAGGAACCTTGCATACTGAATGTTTTCCACATTATTGCTTTAAAAGTGCGATTTACACGTTCAACTATGCTACTCTTCAAGTTTGAATGACTGCTATAATGATTAATATTACATTTTTTCATTGCTTTTTTAAATTCAGCATTATAAAACTCCGTTCCCATGTCAGTTTGTGTATGTATAGACGTCCTTTGCAAACCAGACAAAAGTTTATTCATTACATCTGCGACTAGTTTGCCATTCTTGCATTTGATGGATAAAGCCAGACATATTTAGAAAATTTATTATTACTGAAATGTATCGAAATCCTTTATTTACACGAGCATAAGGTATTATTTCTACTAAATCAGCTTGAAACAGATCATTTAAACTGTTAAGTACCACATAACGCCACGGACAATTTCTTCTTGCATGCTTATGTAGTTGTTCAACAACATCAGCTTTACTCATTTAGCTCGAGACCTGGATGACTCCACTTGCAATACACTATGGTACCCTCGTTACAGCGAAAGATATAGGTGTCAACTATTCGAGTAGGAATACTAATTTATGATAAGGCTTTGTAACAAAAAGCTTGGAAAAGGTTTCGTTCCTCAAACGCCACTTTTGGTAAAAGAGCAGCTGCATTAACCACAGTCGGTACAAGGAAAGGAAAAAGAGCAATGAAAATGGGAAGCAAATCACGACGTAGGAATCGTTCTCACAGAAACAGATCAATTTCATTCAACAAAGCAGTCCCTCTAGCGCGACGTCGTGTTGGTGGTAAACTGCGGTCATCGTTAAAATCTACGATACAACAAACCTTAAACGTCTTAAAACATAAAAAGAATCTTGACACCCAAGAGAAGAATATTACCAATGCCGAATTTATTTATTCCTCTTTTCCCCTATTTGCAGCATTAGGAGCTTTAGGTTCTTTGGGTGGAGGTGCAGCTGTAGTTACAAAAGCGGCCACTAACGCAAAAATTGCACCAAAAACTTTGGAAACCAAACAACACAATCAAGCAATGGAAGCAGCTACCTTAGGAAAAGGCTTAAATATAAAACCATATAAGCGAGGTTTAGGCCTATATCTACAACCGTATTCAAAAAACTGCCACTGAAGCTATCACGTCACGCCTTAAGCAATGTTGAGCCAGCAAAATTACTTTAGAAGGCATAGATGAGAGATAAATTACCTACACGAATCCATACGAATGAATGTGGTATCGTGAATTTGGATGATCAAAATAACAGGGGAATGCACTGAACGGCTTACATCAAGCGTAATGGGCATATTACATATTTTGATAGCATAGGACATATTAAACTACCATTAGAATTAGTTCACCATTTTAAAAGTGATGGTAGCAGAACCACGATTGACTATAACTATACCAAGGTTCAAAACTTCAATACATAATTGCGGTCATTTAGTCTTACGATTTTTATATGACGGTTCGTTTTGATTCTCAGTAGTCGTCGCTTGATTGTAATGTCGTACACATTTATCTTTACCGATCCAAGCAATATTTTGTAAGCTAACTTTAACCCACCGATTTATCTTGGTAACGAGTCGGAATATGTAATGGGGTTGATTAGTTTTTAATCTTTCAATACTATACAAAACGTTACCTCCAAGAAAAACAAACTGATATTTGAAGGAACTAGAATTACATTACCACCAGGAGCATACGAAATCGCAGATGTGAATAAACATAATTATCAATGATACAGTAAAGGGTTTGAAAAATATTTAATTGACGAGCGAATGATATTAACTTTAATGTAGAAAATTCTATAGGACCTATGCTGAGATTTAACAAAAAAGTTTACAAAAGTCATGAATTGCATACCTCTGAACATCCTATCAACATTATTAAGATTAATTCCTTAATTATCGAATGCAATATAACAAGTGGAAGTTTTAAAAATGGAGAGGCGTTACATATTATTCATCAATTTTTTCCCAGTGTATCAGCGGGATACAAAATAATTGAATCCACTCTACACGTCATCTGTTTACCTATAAATACATCCACCATTTCAACCATAACACTTAAAATAGTAGACCAAGAAGAAGACCTCGTCAATTTTAACGGTAAAGTCATAACGATAGGATTACATTTGAAGAAAAGATGGTGACGCGGTATGACACATGCGTGTAACCACAACAAGGTGAACTATAAAAGTTCGAAGTGTGGAAAGGCGAGAGTTAAGTAAGCGGTCAACCATCATAGCATTGACAGAGCAGAATATAGCATACTTGCAAAGTCTTAGTTTTATAATAATGCAATGGGTATATATAACGTAAACGAAAAAGCTGTTGATAATGCTATAGTAAATTCCACACCAATCAACCATATACTACGAGATTTGGAAACAATGATGAAATCAGAATACCCATTCAGGAAGACGTGTGCACTTTATCATGAGAAAGTTATGTCTACGTAGAGGGAAGATTTCTGAGGGAGGATGGTGCCGTCTCTAACACCGCGCGGTTCGTTAATAATAGCATTGCATTTCTATTCAGTGAAATTAGATACGAAATGAATGGAATAGTGGTAGATTCCGTGACGAAGGTTGGATTAACGTCTACAAAGGATTGGTGTAATTGATACCCAACGACCTCGTTCGTCATGAAAACGCAGGTTTGTTTCCTATCTCAAATAGCACACTAACAAATGCGTTAGGGTATTTTAATGTTTGTGTCCCTTTGCGAATGCTGCTTGGCTTTGCGGAAGACTGCAATAAAATGATTTTGAACATCAGACAAGAATTGGTTTTAATTCGCAGTAACATTGATACCGATGCAGATGAAGCACTAAAAGTTAACATAGATAAAATATATTGAAAAGTTCCGCACATCATTCCAGCATTAGCGGGGGAATTGGCGTTAACGAAGTACATTGATAAAAATGTAAATACTCCAGTAGCATTTAGAAGTTGGGAAACACATATATCCAGCAGTTCCTACAACAGATAAACATACATGGGCAATCAAAACATCGACTAGTATGGAAACACCTAGATACATTATTATCGGATTTCAAACGAGACGAGAAAATAATGTTTCTCAAGATATGAACAGATTCGATAAATGTGCACTAAAGAATATTAGGGTATTCCTTAATACCGGTCGTTATCCGTATGACAATTTAACCGTAAATTACGATAATAATTGCTTTGCTACATTGTGTGAAATGTTTGGTAAATTCCAAATATATCACATTATCAAAAACCATTGATAGTGGTAGACTGTTCGAATTAAAAAGAGACATTACACTCTAAAGCAGTAGTACTTCGTGTAGAATTCGAAACAGCAATCAAGATACTCGCGAATACGACTGCATACTGTGTTATACTCCATGATCGTTTAATTACGTATAACGCGTATACCAAAGCAGTAAGACAGCTGTAATACGATGCCCGTCATAGTCGACGTACAAGGCTTTAAAATTTCAAAAGTTTTTATACCGAAAGAACTCGCAATTTTTAATGGAACACAAGTCGCTCACTACATGTTTTAATCGCCGTATCCATGGCATACGTTAGATGTGGAGAGTCGCCGTCAAGATGCTTGGTTAATACATAGTCAACACTGTATAAAATGGGAAGAGGGGCATACACCACCACACCGATTTCGAAGAGTTCTCAGTCGCTTGATTCAACCTACAGATACTATCTACGTCAAGGGTAGAGAGAAAGCGGATTACATCAGAACATTTGTTACACAACCCGTTATAGAACTTGAGGAATATCCTAATCTTCCTGATTTGCAACCAGTTTGTTATTATCATTGTAAATCATTATGTCACTGCGCTCTGTCTAATGTATACCATCTGTACGATACTTAAGTAATGCTGTAAAGCTTGCACACTTTTTTAATAAAAATTGTAAATATATATTTTGTTTACGTCTTCTATATATCACGCAATATGAGTACATCCTGTACATATTTCCTCGATAATGAATTATGACATAATATTGGTCTATGTCCCACTAAAAAGTTAATACATACAGCTTCATTATGGAGATAATATATACACATCTAAAACTAACAAGCATAAGTACCCGAACTATTACTTACTATCTGGATTATACAAATTTATTTGCCTAGCAACCTCTAGTAGACCGCTCAAAGGATGGACGTTCTCCAATTTAGGAATTCGCCAATGCCCCCCCACTCCAATGTTGTACACATATCACGCAATCGATACCGTTTGCCATCCTGGGACCTAAAGCCGATTTTGTTTAACGTCTCAGTGTATGTATCATGCAAAGTTGATCCAAATACGAACGTTTTACACATTACTGTTTTATCAGATGGAGGCATCTGATAAAATAGTAATGTGTAAAACGTTCGTGTTTGTAGTCTACCTCCGTCAGCACTTTTTGAATAACGATTTTCTTAACACATTTCGCTTTCTTAACCACTTGGTCATCAGCAAGATTTAGACAATAAGATTTTGATTCTGTTCCATAAAATTATTGAATAGCTTTCCCTTCATACTCATCTTTCCTTCTTCCGACGACAGATGTATTCGTCGCAATACCATGCAGACCGTTTTGATCGTTGGATGTGTCACATTCATCAACATTATTCCGCATATGCGCATACACATCATCAGTTGTTATCTCGACTATTAAAGAATCTGTGTCTGTATAGAGCAACGTTACATTATTACCGTAATGACTGCGCAAGATATCGTAAAAAAATAGATACATTGTAATTTTGGAAAGATCTAAAATAATGTAATGTATAACATAGTTGGTCTTATCACATAAGTTAGGAATTAATTTTTCCTCCTTGGAATGTGGTGCGCAGATCATTTCGGGATAACAAGGATAATTATTGTGTTGATTATGCAGGTGGCGTGGATAGCTTTTTAGGAAAGGTATTCGTGGTGGAGTGAGTACCTGTGTTAAGCGAAGAAGTATTGCTAACAATGAGTTTGTCTCAAATTATGAACCTGCTGCTGATTATCCGGTTGGTTACTGACTAATAGTAATAAATTAACATGAATAGGTTGTTTAGCTCTGGTATAGTAGAGAGGACCCACTATCTTAGGAATACACTGACCATCACGATACGTACCCCCCAGTCCATAAACATTGGTGGAGACATTATTGTTGGACTCAAACGTTGAGATGTTAGTCAGCTTAACAGGAAATTCTACACCATTCCAGTTGAATAACGTCCTTAAATCAGGGTAAAAGTCGTCCGTTGTGGTAACCCCGTTGGTGTCACAAATGCTGATACAATAGCTCACGAAAAGCAGCAATTATCACTATTCTTCACATTCACTACGGCATGTTTATGCGAAATTTTAGGCGGGACATTCATATAGGATGAACCCGTAGTGGAAGAATATTTCAACACGTTTACCTCTAAATGTACGAAATGTACCAGCGCCATTCTACAAAACAACATATATTAGTAATATAATACACTACTGCTCATAACTCACACTTACCAGAATATTTACGCTGAAATTCTGATTGCTTAGCAACTACGGTTTCCACTACACTTTGAAAATACTCTTCCAACACCATCCCGACACTCAATATATCATATTTCGTTTGAAAGGACTTTAATTCAGTACGTTCTCTACTGTCACCCATAAACGTCTGCACACCCGTATGGGTATTGCATGGTGATATTCTGTACGAAATAATGCGTTGTTTAAAGGCATTGCGAATCACTTCAGCCGCAGTATCAGCGAGTATACACACATTTGATTTATGCCTATTGCTTCTAAGGTGTACTTGATAAGCATATCGAGGAACATGAACCAGACAATCAGTGCAGTGCACAATTTTAACACTTTTGCTACTTTTCTTTTGTACTGGTTCGTTGCTTTGGTCTGACTTACGCTTCCGTGAGTTATTAAAACCCGATGGTCCTGGTTCTGCAAAGGAATCATCAGCATGCCTGTGTTGCGCATTATTCTTTAAGTTGTTTAACCCTAATGGTCCAGGTTGTGCAAGACGCTCAGCAATATGACCATGTTCCGTTCTGGTCGCATCGAAAGTACTTGATTGCGCCACGTTCCTAAGTGCGGTACGGTTTGGCGGTATAGCCTGCGGCATCTCTGAAAGTGGGGTAGTTGGAATACTTATCCAACACACAGTTCTTTGATGTTCCAGTAGAGGGTCTTTTCTTGAAAATTTCTTCAGAGATTCACATTGAAACGTTTTATTGCGAACTGTAATAGAGAGAATGTATAAACTATGTATAAATGAACGGGTAGAGTTACGTGTTTTGTTATAATTCCTTTTTTTAACTCTTTATTGATCTTTATTGGTTTGTAGCGTTGATTACTATCATGTATTACAACTGTTAAAAAAAGAAATCATATCCAGCGATGCGAACGAGAACGCAACGTAACATATCGCCAGGAATAGGATAATATGTATGATAGATATATCAGGTTGAGGGGAAGAGTAGTGTACGGGTAAGGAAACAATAACAATGATAGTTGGGATAGTGTTGCTGAGCACACATATTCTACCCAGCATTGTATCTCACCCTGCCATGTGCTTTGCGATGGAAGCAATGTATTACCCCCACCTGTTTTCCAGAAACTCCGCAGCGCATGTAGGGCTCAATACACTCTGGGCAGAAGATACTGCATTTTCCACTATATCCCTCACAGGTGATTGCGCAGATAAGTATTGTATGAGTGTTGCAGAACTTCTAGATACTGATAAGTCATTTAGCTACCATTCATTATCTATAAAATCAGCAGCACACACAGGACCGAAGATACTCTCTGATGACTCATACATTTGCTCCACTTGTATCGAACAGTTCATAGGACTCCACTCTTCAGCGATCTCCGCGATACAAGTAGGACTCAGGACAATATCAGAAATGTGCTCCCTGACTTCCCCTCCTGCCGTAGAACTATTGTACAACAACTCCTTCATAAATTCTGCGGTAGAAGCGGGGCTCAACAAACCTTCAACTGGATTCCCTACTATTCTTCCCTCCGTATATGTTGCAGATGTGGACGATTGCTTATCTACAACGCATGCAGGTGTCAGAGTAATATAAGATTCCTTTCTTCCCAGCACCGGCTGCGCTACACAGCTTGACGATGAACGATCTTCCGCAAGTGGAGACCATTCATCCCCAAACTGCAATGCAGCCAGGACTTAAGACATGGTGTAATACTACCTGAATAAAGATTGCAACGCCGCCTCAAGCACGTCTTTCATGAGACATGTCCCTCCTAACGCCAACGTATTTAATGCGTTTCTTGGAGACAAATGGCTAATGGTGTGCGTTCATTTGCGATTAATCTCAACTCACGACATCCGTTGCAGTTCCGTTGGAGAATACTTTCCATTTTTAGGTTTAATTTGTATAAAAAGGCACGAAGAAAATAAATAATGACAGCAAAAGAGCACACAATGTATCAATAAATTAAAAATAGGTAATTGACTAATTACGAATATGCACAGGACTGTCCCGTAACACTCCATCTTTTTTTGACTTTAATCAGCGCACTTTGGTTACTCCTGGTGAATGAAGTTCTTTATGTATCTCGTCAGCAGAACAATTTAATAGGTCTTGACAATAATAAATTACACTCTTTGAAATGTTTAACGTTTTATGAGGAAATATTTCAATATCGTAACCTAGGAATGTACTACTTTGTAATATGTGTTCTGCTTGGTTAACGGACGTAGATTCAATTAAAAGACCTTATTTAGTTTTTCTGACCATTTTCACCGTACCAAACAGTCCATATATACCTCTATTAATGGCAAATGAGCTGATTTTATCCAAACTAATTAACTGTTCATTTCCTTTTCGTTTGATGACCAAGAACCGGGAGACCCTTTCTTGGCTCGTTTTGTTTACGGCTTTTTCTGTTGGACATGCACCAACGCCCATAGTTTGACACGTGGACTCCTATTCGGCGGTTCTTTGAGATGGATCCACCGAACCCTTTAGTTGTGATGTCGATTACAGCAGTGAACCAATCTATAGCAAGGCATTTAAGTAGGTAAGATTGGAGACACCACATTTCCATGGTCCCACATTTCCAAAGTTACCACAATTCGAAGGTCCCACCCGCCCAAGGTTACGAAATAAGTAGGTCATGTTTACACACAACTTGCCCAAGGCCGCACATTTCTAAGTATACCACACTGTAATATTCTACCCAGTATTCTATATCACCCCACCCCCCCCCATATGCTTTGGGATGAAAGCAAGGTATTACTCCCACCTGCTTTCCAGAAACTCCGCAGCACATGTACGGCTCAATACACTCTGGGTAGAAGATATTGCATTTTTCACTATATCCCCCACCGGTGATTGCGCAGGTAAGTATTGTATGGGTGTTGTAGAACTCCTAGATACTGATAAGCCATTTAGCGATCAATCATTATCTATAAAATCAGCAGCACACACAGGACTGGTGAATCATCCATTCGCTCCACTTGTACAGAAGGGTTCGTAGGACTCCACTCTTCAGCGAACTCTGAAATACAAATAGGACTCACGATACTATCAGAAATTGGTCCCCTGACGTCTGCTCTTACTGTAGAACTACTGTACGACCACTCCTCCATCTGCTGTAGAAGCAGGGTTCAGCAAACCTTCAAATGGATTCCCTACTATTCTGCCCTCTGCATATGTTTCAGATGTGGACAATTGCTCATCTACAACGCACGCAGGTGTCAGAGTAATCGGAGGTTCCTCTTTCTCCAGCACCGGTTGCGCCACAGAGCTTGGCGATGAACGGTCTTCCGCAAGTGGGGACCATTCATCCCCAAACTCTGCAATGAAGTCAGGACTTAAGACATGATGCAATACTACCCGATCTTCACTCACGGGTGACTGCATCATCTCATACGGCTCACGTACAGGTTGTAAGGTGAGCAGTATTTCGTCCACGTCTACCTGCTCGTACGTGCGTGGTAACACCACATCCAAATCTTCCGCTAGAGGTGGTGTATCCAAAACCGCAACGCTTTTTCACAGTCGTCCTGGTCGAAATACTGCTAGCTCTCCACCCGGTCACCGGCAGCATCTCCTTCCTGGAGCAGCTCCATCACATCCTGTGCGTGATTCGTATGAGGCCGATCCCCCAGCAACCTCCTCAGGATGGGAGTGTCATCCCGCGGTAGTATCACAATGTGGCTTATGGTGTTAGCTCGTCCATTCACCGCTACGGGACGATCATAACCCACGCATGCTCGTGACCTACCTAAAAGCAAACAAATTTAAATTACTCATCTGTGGCAGTAATACATGAAAGCGCTTTCTTACCTCTGTTTACGATTGACGTAGTATTCTCCACTACGGTGACGGGTATACTTGAGTTTACAGCATCTAAAAGTGATTACTATTATTAATATAAAAAAGATGAAAGCGAGCAAAAATAACGTTTGTCCATTTTACAAGACCCTTAAAGATTTTATTGAAAATGATTCTAAGTTCATAAAATAAGTTTTGAAACTTTCACAAGTCCCTATAGATTGTATTAAAAATTAAAAGTTCATAAAATAACTTTCGAAAATTTTTACAAGTCCGTAAAGATTTTATTGAAAAATGTCCTTTAGAATTGCATTAGTGTGGGAAACACCTATATTTAGCGAAACGACAACAGTACAAATTATTCGTACAACTGATTCTATAGTTAACAATACTGAAAATACAATGACTTCAAGAGCAAGTTCCCCATCATGTCCCCAGGTAAAAACCACCATATTCTAAGTTTTGAATTTTTTTTCATGGTTGGTACATTTGTAACGTTTCATTTCTTTTTTTTACAGGTTTCTGTTACCCTCCGTTCTCCATCGCCTGGAGAACTCCTGTATCCCTTCAGCTCTATCCCGCTAGCGTCGTCAAGTCCTCTCCCCGATGTCCCGCCAACTCCTACGCTTCAGGTTTCCTATCCAATTGATGTTGACCTCCCTTCAGTGCCCATACCTCAGGGTTCCTCCCCCTCCACACCTGAGGTTCTGCATATCCCGCCCTCTGAATCCTCTCCTATCCTCGTGGACGCCCAATCCAGCGACGTCGAAATTTATGAACTGACGACCGTACTTCTGGACCCTCTACAAGATTACAGTACTACTTGACATGACCAATGCTGAAATCATTACTATCATTGACGAGGACACACCACTACCTATTGACATAGACGAACATAACGATGATAGTAATGACTTCGTCAGCATATCATCCAGTGTTGAGGGAGTATGTTCTTCCTGTGCTGGGAACGATTACCTCAACACTGGTGACTACGACTCCGACGTAGACATGGACCCTGCCTACAGCTATGATTCCGTCGACTATGACAATGATGCATTACGACAACAATGACTACTTCGCGAAACACGTACTGACTTTTGTAACGAAATCATCGTTGAAGAGAGTAGCGATGAGGAGAACTTTATTAACACTTTCACTAACAACATGCAACAACTGGAACGTAGCGCTCACGAACTGTCAGATGTAGTACAACAACTAAGTGCACAGGAACAGTCACATAACAGCATACAGGACGAGAACAATGACAATGGCAGTGCTCCAGGCGTCGCTCCACAGGTCCAGGCGTCGCTCCGCAGGTCCCGGGTCACTGAAATAACGAAAACGCTGACGACGTGCAAGACAATGACGACGAAGAACTTGACTATGCCTGGATTTGGGCTACACATATCCCTATGACCATTGGTCGCACTATGCTTCCACCCCTCTATAACGTGATGTGTGCGATGGAATTGGGAGACAGTGCTACTCAACGCAATTCTGTGTTTCTAATTACTACCGGGTGGTAATGGCTATTCTACGCATATCGCATTATCACATGGGACCGTCTCACGTTCACGGTTTGTATTGTTTTTATAATACTTTATTTATATTTATAATTCTTTCATTCATTACAGCTGACAACCATAGTGCCATTCGTCCGGAATTATGATGTCGTGATTGCGGAGAACTCTTTAGAAGAGACCGGGTCCACACTAGACTTGTAACCTTGACTGGCACAGTATTACAAGTCTAGCTATACTAAGTGGGTATTATCACGCCATTGTACATCTGGAGATGATACTGAAAACTGTCGAAGAGATTGGTGGACTTTACGAACTCATCCGAGTTCGTAATGCAGCTCTTCGACAAGTGGTCTTTGCAAGTGATCGAGATAGGCATAGTAAGTATAACTGATAGAACTCTCCTTCTACTAAGGATTTATTTCCATAAAAACGTCGACCCCAATAGTAAGACCCAGACCATACAGACAGACACTACCAACTGAGCGCGGCGACTACTACACAGACAGAGGAACAGACAGGTAGACATACGGACAGACAGACAGACAGACATACAGACAGACGCGGAGAGACAGATAGATACGTATGAGACAGACAGATACGTGTCACACGGTGTATATGCTCAAAT
The DNA here is from genome assembly GCA_036346205.1 of Vesta saturnalis. Classification (NCBI taxonomy): domain Eukaryota; kingdom Metazoa; phylum Arthropoda; class Insecta; order Coleoptera; family Lampyridae; genus Vesta; species Vesta saturnalis. The sequence continues at coordinate 2,021,390 of JARFJB010000912.1, forward strand.
ATATCAATGATACTGTGATGGTATACCATCATGTACCGCTGATGAACATCTGCTAGTCCTCTAGAGGAGCATCTTCAGAAGATACGGTTGAATGCTTCATGTGTGGAGTTCGCATAAACCAATGGCGGTCTTCTGACACTCCTTTACAGGAGCATCTCCGATGGGCACCACACTGCAAGTACGCTAAATTACTTGCACCACGTCCTCGCAGGTGTAATGATACAGAAATGGAAAGGACCTTTTGCACTTGTACTAAATCAAAATGTTTTATTCCTAGAGAAAATTATACATCTGAATAATACACCGATTACATTTGTACAGACAACAAATACATATATTAGCATATCATTATCTTTTTTTAATTTGGTTCTAAGTGTGGTATCAAAGGAGTGTAAAAAATTACATGAGCAAGCCTTGAAAAAGTGAGATGTCTATCTGAGTAGGTAGGGTGAGAAGATAGCCTTGTGAATGTGTTGAGTGTTAGTGACCTTCGTATTTTTACACCTTACAGTGTGGTATTCTTATAAATGTGCGACCTTGGGCAAGTTGTGTGTGAACATGGCCTACTGATTGCGTAACCTTGGGCGGGTGGGACCTTGAAATTGTGGTAACCTTGGAATTGTGGTGTGTTCCAAAAGTCTCCAATCTTACCTACTCATTTATACTGTGGGGACGCCTCTTCCCCCACAGGCGTTTCAACGCTAAGGATCAGGCTTCCCCGAGGCCACGCTCAGGCATCCTCTCGCGCAATGCCGTTAGCACCTGAAACTGCCAAACGACCTTGGGATTGGAGGAGATTTTATAGAGGTTTCCTCCATCGTAGCCCCGGCCGATTGCTAGTTGTACAACGTTCCCTAGCTAGAGTTTCTGAAGTACAGTTCGCAGTTGCGGTATTAGGAGACGCCTAGCGCTCAGCTGCCCCCAGATAGGACATCCCAGGTTAGCCACACCCGTATACGCTTTTGACGGTGCATGTCCTGGGAAGAGCCTGAAGAAAACAGGAGTTGGAGCGAGGGTGCTCCGACAGAAAAGAGTTAAAGTAAGGGAATTCATTCAAGACTAGTATAAGAAAAGTGTACTTCAAGCTAGGGGAACGCAGGGTAGCCATCCTTGTCCTCGTTAAATACGAGACCCCATGTGGACTGGTCCGCGACACCGCATTCTCCAGAGCTACCAGTGGCGGTTTGGCGCCACGAGCTCATATTTCCGTGTTGGCCTTGTATCACTTACGATCATTTGCAAGGTCATTCCCCTATCCGCCACTTGGGGACGCGTATTATTTATTATTATTATTCCGCTGACTTTCGTAGTGAACGAACGTGTTTGAGTTTTTAAAATCTCTAAAAACGTTTATTTGTGTTTGAAAAAGTTTGTGTTGAATATAATTTACAATGAAATATAATAGGTGCCAAGAAAATATTAGCATATCGGAAATAACATTTCAAGGCTGTAAATGCGATTATCAGTTTCAATGCTCGATATCTGAAAATACGAATAGAGTACAATCGAAACTGTAACACAAAAGGGGAGATGTACTTTATGTCGAGATAAGCCTTCACAGCCCGTACAGAATTATCTTTCACAAGAACAGGGATAATATTCAGGGGCTAGAATATTTTGATGAAGATATTAATCCTTCACTTAAAAATTATCTTAATAAACTGAATGAGTCGTTACAGTCGATGACTTCTAAAATTGATGCATTAAATACTTCATCAATATTCTAACGGGGGATAATAAATCGTTAAGCGAGGAAGACAAATATCTACGTAACGCAATTGAAAATAAGGACATGCAAAATAATCAAATTACCAGCTTGGAACAGTATAAACGAAGAAAGTATATCAAAATACATGGAATCGATAAGAGCGATCAAAGGAATCCAGTAAAAAATTTAAAAAAATTTCAGAAACAACTGGAAGTGGCGAAATTGAATTTAAAAAAGTAAATGAGGTTTCATTACTGTATAGTGACTTTCTTTTAGTCAAACTTAAAAATGAAAATGATAAGGCTACCTTTTTAAAAAAGGGTCGGGGGTGAACTTTAATGAAAGCGTCACTTGTGAACTAATGTGTGTTTACAGAGAAACCAGTGGCGAAACTAGGGGGGGTGCAAGGTGTGCCAGGCACACCCCAGGCAAGCCGTGATACACCCCAGAAAAACGGAGCACTTCCCCATTTTTTATTCTTATCTTAAATTCCATCTAACAACTTAATTCGTTTAATCTTAAACCATTGCGATAAACAAACAAGTAGTAATAGTGACATAGTGATAAGTACAATTATTAATTATTATTTATTATGTAAGGACATTAGAATATTCGTCATTCGAGCATAAGTTGTATCGGTGAAATAATATTTGTTTAGCTAAGCGGCGCGGCGGCGGTAGACTGCTGACTGTGACTGTGCTGCTCTTGGAATTGTTTTGGTTCATGATACTGCTATGCGTTGAGTGTTGATGCATAAACAATAGCATGTATAGTTCCTCTTTCACGATGTAGTAAACCCAGCAAGCATAAAGACGCCGCAAAGATTAGTAGATTAGATTAGTTTACATACAGTTTAAATTAACATTCTAAAAGATAACTTTTTACAAAAGACTTGAAACTTAAAAATAGTGTAACATACCGGAAATGGTGACTCATTATTCCGAACAATCTAGATGTATGAATCATAATTACGATGCCTCGGCAGACGCAGGCAGCAGCTTACGTAAATTATTAGTCATCGAACTTCTAGAAGATTCGAGAAGTGTTGCTTGCGTCATCGGTACCTATATAAGCAACGCTGCAACGCACGATGAATTCATGGGGTTAGTACTTGTTATAGTTATGTTTAATGTTTTATGTAATATCATTATTATTATTAGGAGCCAAGTGCCAATATAACCTGTGTTCGGTGTTCCATGTTCTGAGTCTTCTGTGCTGACAGCACAGTGCTGTGTGAAATAAAACATCAAAGCAAACAAATAGCCACTGCCAAGGCCAACTGCCACAAACAACTAAGGACTAAGGTAATTTTACTTATTTGTATGTTTGTTTTAGAGTATTATAAGATGTTAAATTTTTGATGGGTGAAAAAAAAAGGAAAGATTGCACCACAAGTTTCAGCTAATAATAATAATAATAGTTTAAAGTTAAAACTGCAAAGGGATTTTGATTTGTACTTTCTTTCACGCCTTTTACTTGTTTCACCATCAGTGTCCGAGTAGTTAGCTTCGGTGTTTATAAATTTGTTTTTATTTGAATTTGAGTTGCAGATTGCAGATTGTGGGCGGTTTGAACATGAAGAAATTCAAAGACATACGATCGTTTTTCAAATCTGCCACAAATCAACCCGACAAAGATGAGACCGAGACAAGGCAAACGTCTACTCCAGTATGTGACTCAACAACAAATGTTGAGATAGCTTGTGATTTAACACAATCTTCAACTTCAAATATAGAAAATGTTGGCGGAGGCATACGAGAAGATGTAAATAAAGCCGCTGAAGAAGGGCAAGGTAGCAAAACATCCGATGTTTTTACATCTGCAGAAACAAACCAAAGAGGACGAAATGATCCAGAAGATCAAGATCTGGGAACTCTTGATAGTGTTCCTTCGCAGCCAAGGGGTCCAAGGGTTGTTTTTCCAAAAAGTTCATTTGGAGATAGACGGAGATCGTTTTCGTCTCAATTTTTTGATACTTATCAATGGATTGAATATAGTGTAAAGTTAGATAAAGCGTTCTGCTTTGTCTGCAGACATTTTCGGCATTCTACAAATATTCGACATCAAAATGAAAAGTTTTCGATTAATGGGTTCAGTAATTGGAGGAAACTAAGTGAGTCGCTGAAAAAACATGACACCTCTTTGGCTCACAGTGACTGTAGGTAAAGGTTTGTATGCTACAAGCATTCCTTGAAGGCCGGAGATGTTCATAAGAAGCTAACCATACAACATGAAGAAATGATAATACGATAAAATTAATCGACATGACTTTATACTTGACACGTCAAGGGCTGCCACTCCGAGGACACCGAGAAGACGCAACATCTACTAACCGAGGAAATTTTCTGGAGTTGGGTGAACTTATGGCAAAACGTGACACGAATTTTTCGATGCATCTAGACAGACATATCAGTTATTGCAGTTCCAAAATACAAAATGAAATAATAAGCATCGCATCTCAACTTGTTATTGAACAGATTGTAGAAGAAGTGCGGCAATGTGTTTTTTTTCGATAATGGTTGATGAAGCTAGGTGCTACAAACAAGAACAATTGCCCGTGGCAATCAGATATACGGTAGGCTTGGAAGTTGAGGAACGTTTTCTTGGTTTCGTAGATTGTTCTTCTTCTAGAGATGCCGAGAGTTTAAAAATACTTATTAAAAAGTATCTAAGTAAATGCAGTTTATTGAATAACGCCATATTAATTGGCCAATCTTATGATGGAGCCAGTGTTATGTCTGGGAAACACCAAGGACTGCAAGCCAAAATAAGGGAGGATCATCCACAAGCCATTTACTTTCATTGCTTGGCACACAGGATGAACTTGGTAGTTGTCGACAGTTGTGTGTCTACTGCAGCTGCATTTTTCAACACTCTGGAGGCAATATACGTCCACTTTTCTTAACCCGGTCATCACTCTCATCTCATAAACGCCCGTGATGCTCTAGGTATAAAGTCGGGGGGCGAAATGAGAAGTCTTAGCAGTACCAGGTGGAGTTGTCTATATGAAAATTGAAAATCCCTTTTAAAAAATTTCCAAGCAATTCGAAATGCTCTGGATGAGGAAATTAAACAAGGGCGAGACAAAAATTCTGTGGAAGCACTTGGAATACAGGCATCAATGATAAAGCCACAATTTATCGTTTAAAAATTATTATTAATTTTATTAAATACATAAATAAAAAGTTTACCTCGAGTAGGATTCGAACCTACGACCTGTACTTTGCTAGAGTACCGCGCTACCAACTGCGCCACCAAGGTTCAAGCCCCAATCGATGCAAATTTTGTCTTTATGCATGTAGAACTGATGTAAATTCTAAATATAATGAGATTACAGTCAAATTACTTATATTAGTGGAATGTGAGCCTGCAATATCGCAAGGATTCACACATACCAAAGCCACATAATAATTTATCGTTTGTTTGTTCGTCTTCCATTCAGTGTTAATGGTCGCAAATGTACTGAGTAAATATTTTCAGAGAAAAGATGCCACACTAGGTCAGGCTAGTGATGTCATAAATTGCACTATAAGTAGCTTTGAAGAGGAGAGGAACAAATTTGAGGACCTGTGGAGTGAAATAGAAAAATTCTCAGGAGAACAAGACATTTGTTTGGAGCCTTTAAGGATTTCAAAAAAAAAGAAAGCAACCACAAAGGCTTAATGAATATCTATCTGACTCAACCCTGGGTAAATTATCTCTGATCGACATACCTGCAGGAACTACAGCTCCCGAATACTGGAAAGTCAACATTTACTACCAAGTCATGGACAACGTGATTGGCAATATGAAAAAACGATTTGAAAATCTTCCCCTTGCAAGGTCGATTGATTCCTTTATGAAGCTAGATTTGGATCAAGAATTTGAGTTCGTCGCCAATTATCAGAGGGCGAAATCTCAACACTTCAAGTTGAAGTTTTAGTGATACGCAATTTATTCAAAAATAAAAATCTTGAAATCACGTTGGAAAATCTAAAAGTTCAAGTGAAGGGGGATCTGACTCCAAATCTTTACAAATTACTACAAATTGCTGTAGGCCTTCCAATCAGTTCAGCTGGTTGCGAAAGAAGTTTCTCCGCTATGAGGCGGATAAAAACATGGCTGAGAACCACAATGGTACAAGATAGATTTTCAAATTTATCACTTCTCTGTATCGAAAATGCTTTAGTTAAGCAGAAATTGTCGGCTGAACAAGTTCTCTCTGTTTTTATAAAAACAGATAGAAAACTAAAATTAGTTTTTTTATTCATACTTATATGTTATATTTCCTAAATAAAATGTGAAAACAAGAAAGTCTTTTACTTAAAGTAGGTATATGACAAACCATGATGATGAAAACCAAAACTGTTTAAAATTGAGAGTGAAAACAAGATTGACGTAGTTTTCATGCGCATGCATCTATAAAAAAGTGGTGTGTATGCCCCAACAAAATTTTTATACTCACCCCTCCCAAAAAGAGCCCGTGAGGCCTGGCCCCCCCCAGAAAAAACTTGTAGTTTCGCCACTGAGAGAAACCAGAAAAAAGGCATTGATTTTGAAATATAAATTTGTTTGGCTGAAGAACGGTCGGATCCTAATTAAAAATGATGAAAATCAAAAAGCGTTGATTATCAGTTTATGCGATGTACACAAATACATGATCTAAGGTTAAAGGTGCGTGTGTGAGTATTTAGATAAACTTGTAATTTGGCGTTTAGTTATTCTACAACACTCAAATTTTCCAAAAATAGTTAAAAATAAAATACGTAACTATGTTCAAAAAAGACATTGGATAGATAATTTCTCATTTCTCATTTTCTCCGTTATTATATTCAAACAATTTTTATTTTTCTTTTCTTAAGAAAACCTAATTTTAGTTAATTTAAATGTTAAGGGTTCAGTTTTTTACCAAATTAATTCAATGTGGAAATCGATATTGAAATAAATAATTTCGTAAAATTTAATGATTGTGAAAACGTTCATGAATGGAACTTTTTTTCTAAAGCAGAAATTAGTACAATGAACTCGTTAACAATATTTCATTTGAATATTAGATCAATAAAAAAAACACTTTAATGAACTGATGATACTACTTAAACACTGCGACGTAGATATTATATTATTATCAGTACTTAAAATAACCAGTAAGGATAAAGATTTGTTTCATAATGATGGTTACCAATGCTTGATGAAACTATGAGAAAAAAAAGTAGGCGGTGGTTTAGCTGTATTTATAAAAACCATGTTGCTTACCAAATATGTCAGTGTAACTCTTCGAATTTTGAATGCTTCAACATATTATTATGTTATCCAAGCAATAATGACCACTTCCAAATTTTTTCATTTACAAACCACCCGATAAAAATATGAAAAGTTTTATGCCTGAACAAGAAAATATTTTGTTAACAGAAATATAATTCTAATCGGTGATACAAACCATAGTGACAATCCAAACGTTTACCAATATGAAACGCATCTTCATGGAAGAGGAATGGCTGATGGAATTCATAGCAGAACTCGTGAAGAAGTCAGAGAAGAAATGTTAAAAAAATCATTGTTAGACCACATACACATACGCTCGAATCTGAAAACCGTTAAGACAACTATAATAAGGCATATGATATCAGATCATTTCGAAAGTCTTGTTTTACATCGCTTGTTATTAAGAAGAAATATAATGAACATAATTTGATATTAAAAATAAATGAGATTAACTGGATGTCATTGATTGATGGAGATGTAAACATATTCACAAGTAATGTAATTCAAAAACTTAATAAATTATACAGGGTGGGTGTCTTCTGCGTGGACAGAGGATTGCTCCTTAACTATTAGAGATATCAAAACCAATTTTGGTGTGATAATACATGATCATTGGACCTACAAAATTTAGGTATATACAGGGTGATTGAAAAAAATATGTCTACCCAAACCTGTGTTTTTTAATGGAACACCCTGTATTTTTTTGCATTTTTTAATTCACTGTTACATTTAGAATAAAAGTATAGAAATGTGTCTGTATCACTAACCGTTCTGAAGATATCGTCACTTTAGTACCAAAATAGAGTTAACTTCGGAACCACGATGCGAGCGTTGTCACCACAATTTTGTAAATCTGTTTATACCACCGACTATTAATAATAGTCTACTAACAAACGAACTGGGAAATTTTTCGAAAACACGTAAAACTATATAGAATGATTAACTTACGCGAAATGTAATTTTTCTCAATTTTTTAACGCAACACTGTACATTTTTTAACATTTCGATTCCCCGTGAAAAGTGGATACTAATAGATCAAGGTTTCATAGCCATAAGACGGACCTTTCTTGAGATATTGACGCTTTATTTGAAAATATTAACATACAGAAGAACAAATAAAACAAAATCCAGAGCAAATAAGAAAATACGAATGGCAAATAAATTCTTTAACTGGTAGGAAAACTTAATTAATAACTAAACAATAAAATAATTCTCTACACCTAAAAATAAGTTGAACATAAACGAATAAAACCATAAAATCAAATTAAATGTTCAAAATACTTACCACGTCTAGCTAAACACTTTGCAATTCTCTCGGTAAACGAAATATTCACTCAGTAACAACATTAGATGCGAAATGGATTGAAACGCAGCTCTCATTCTATTTTTCATATCTTCGCTTGTCGTGGAAGGATGTTGGTAAACTTTTTCTTTAACGTAGCCCCTAAGGAAGAAATCAAGGGGCGTAAGATACGGTGGTCTGGCTGGCCAGTTTTGCACACCACTTCGCCCTATCCACCTTATCCGATAATTTCTATCCAGATATTGCCTAACGTTGATTGCATAGTGTGGAGGGGCACCATCCAGCTGAAACAACATTGTACGAATATTATCTACCTCGATATTTTACAAAAGCTCGGGTAAATCATTTTCCAAAAACTGTAAATGTCTTTCTCTAGTAAGTCTCCCATAAAAAAAAAGGATCAACCACATTAAAATTGATTATACCACCTCACACATTAACTGACCATCGATGCGGGTGATCAACAACTCTTAAGTATCTGAATAGTGATGATAGTTATGTGTATTAATATTGCCATTATTGCGAAAAGTTGCCTCATCAGTAAATAGAATGTTATTAACAAAATTGGGTTCTTCATTGACTTTAGTAGTTACCCATTCGTAGAAAGACTCACGATTTTGAAAATCTGTTTCACTTAAAGCTTGATGTTGCTCGATATGATAAAGATGCAATTTGCTTTTTTTAATAAAGCTGCAAGCTATATTTCTATTTAGGTCTAGGTGTGTACTTAGCTCTCTGGTACTAATTTGCGGATTTTCTATAAGAGATGCTACATCTTGAAACTCAATTTCTTCATTTCGGCTTGTTTTTGCGCGCTTGGGATAACACACACTTCCAGAATTTATAAGTCTCTCAGCTACATTCGTAAACGATTCTTTCCGCAGCTGTCTTTTCTCTGGGTATCGTTCACAGTACAAACGGTTAGCCAGCAAAGCGTTTCTTTGAGCTTCGCCGTAAATAAAGATCATATCAAGCATTTCTTCGTTGGAAAAATTCATTTCTTACAAAAATTAACAAAACGACAATCTAAAAACACACAAACTAATGGAACAATATTTTAATGATTACACAAACGTCAAAACAATAGATGCAATTGTTCCTCTTTATTACGAGCGGCTAGCCTACCTGATTTGTTTTGTTGAATTCTATTGTCATAGTAAATTTGTGTTTTAGAATATTTTTACGTAAAAGCGTCAATATCTCAAGAAGAGTTCGTCTTATGGCTATGAAACCTATTATCAATTAGTAACTACTTTTCACGGGGAATCTAAATGTGGCAAAAATATGCAGGGTGTTGCATTTGAAAAAATTTAGAAAAATTATATTCCGCGTAAGTTAAGCATTCTGTATAGTTTTACATGTTTTCGAAAAATTTCCTAGTTTGTTTGTTAGTAGTCGGTGCTATAAACATATTTACAAAATCGTGGTGACAACGCTAGCATCGTGATTTCAAAGTTAACTCTATTTTGGTACTAAAGTGACGATATCTGCAGAACGGTTAGAGATACAGATACCAATTTCTGTACTTTTATTCTAAATGAAACAGTGGATCTAAAAATGCAAAACTATACATGGCGTTCCATTAAAAAAACAATACTTTCGTATTGTGAGGTAATAAAGTGTCAATTTTGATTACGTTTATATTATATTTGGAATAACTTTATTTAATTTGTCAATGTCATTTTATAATTTTTTTTCCAATGTAAGAATTGTAGCAGAGTTTTGTTATAAACTAGATTTGAGACATAAGAAATAAGTCAACGGGATACCTAAGATTTGTGTTTTATTGTTAAGAAATTTAAACTTGTGAAGCATATTACATAAATGTACCGATATGGACTCGACCGTTAAGTCTTGAGACTTGGTCGAACCAGAAATGCATGTATTTTTTCTGAAAATAAACCATTCAACTATCATTTTTTTAGTCTAGTTGAAGCATTCTCGATATCTCAGATCATTATCGTTTTAACCGAATTATTATTATTATTATGATTATTATTATTATTATTATTATTATTATTATTATTATTACTTATTATTACTAATAATATAAAGACGAATTGATGTAAATACTTAAATGTAAGGAAGGGAACCAGCAGATAAGTCACCATGACTTAGCTGGACCCAGAACTGTATGTATTCTGAAAATAAACAATTTAATTCAATTCAATTCAATTCAATTATTATTATTATTATTATTATTATTATTATTATTATTATTTTGTTTAGTTTTATGGAGCATCAACATCTGTGGTTATTAGCTCCTTTTTTTTCATACACAGCATTCTAAATTACAGTATGTTGCCGCAAACCACGACACTATTTTATTACTGTATAAGAACGGCAAACCAGGTATCAGTACAAAATACATCCCAACATGAACCAAATTAAATATACGGACATACTCATACTCATACATGTAATGTGTTATTATATTTTCCAATATAAGTTCACTCTTTTCAAAAACTCAATTAGTTGTCGTATTTGTGAAGGTTCGTTGGTAAGGACTTTCCGCATATTGTCAGCCATCCGGCACTCTAACCTATCATATCTGTAATGTGGGCAATCTACTAGTATGTGGCTCACAGTAAGTCGAGGGTTACATCGCGAGCATAGTGGTGGTTCTTCGGATGTCAGTAAATGGGAGTGAGTTATCTGTGTATGTCCTATGCGGATTCTGGTCGTCACAACCTGGTCCCTTCTGGTTAAGTCAGCTGGCATTTTCCAATTGATCACAAAATCTTTCACTTTGCGACGGTGATTATCGTCGATTGGATGCCATATTTGCTGCCAACAGTATCGAAGAAGTGATGACGTGGCAGCAGGCACACCGTCTACCCTTACGAAGCTAAAATCTTCTGACATAAGTAAGGCTGCTTCACGTGCGGCCCGATCGGCCTTCTTATTCCCCTCAATTCTATATTATTTGGAATCCAGGCGAAGAAGACATTCCTAATTTGTCGTATATTGTAATTGAGTTCGAGTATAGCGACACAGAGAGGATCACGAGAAAATAGATTGATTATTGCCTGGATCACTACAAACTATAAAATGTCCGGAGCTATTTGACATCATAATATACAGTAAATACTGCCATATACCATAAAGCTCAGCCGTGTACATACTCGCTTGTTGATTCAGAGACCATCCATGTCCCACTCCCTCAGTTGTAACCAAAGCACTACCCACTCCACTATTTATCTTAGAGCCGTCTTGTGTATTCTCCTAATAGTTCATAAAATTTTATCATCATCTTGGCAGGATTCATATCAGACCACCGTCTCATTTTGAAATTTGGAATGATTCGAGTAAGATTCCAAGGGGGAATCTCACGGGGTGTGACCGGATAAACTTGTGGAAATACATATTCTTACGAGTTCATATGCTCTCTGGCACGTATGACCATTGGTCTTGTAGCAGATGGTATACTACACCATTTTATCAGATTTGTACACATTATGGTGGTATAATTGGGATGAAGTGGTTGAGCATGGATGTCTGCAATGTATGACAACATGAAACGGTCACGACGTAGGTATAGCGGAGGAATACCAGAATCAACGTATATACTAGACACTGGGCTCGTACGAAGAAATTCCGTGGCGTAACGTCTCCCCACATGCTGAATCACATCTAATTTCTTAAGTAAGCTTTTTCTTGCTAATGAGTAGACTATACAGCCATATACGAGCTTCGGTAATACGAGCGACTTATAGAACATTAGTAATGTTTCTCTATGTACACCCCACTTCAAACCGGATAAACACTATTATTATTATTATTTTTTTTTTTTTCGCGTCTGCTGCTGTGGCTATTGGCGCTGGCATTCTGCCTTTCTATTTTAAATATCGTTAAAAAGATTACTCCGTTTTAAGAATTCAATAACTGTTTCTTCATGTTTTATTCCTAGTTTCAAACAATTCGCAATTTCGTTGGGCATTCTAAGTTGATTTCGAAGATCACTGTATCTTTCGCATTCACATAAAACGTGTTTCACAGTAAGGATGTTTTGGCAATGGTCACACTTTTTCCTCCTAGCACCTGAGATCATACAAGAAGATGTAATTCTGGTATGACCGATCCTTAATCTGGTAAGCACAGATTGTTCTCTTCTCGTTAGTGAAAGCTTGTATTCATATTTTTGGACATTTGGTTTAACTTCTTTGAGTTTTGATGTGTCATTAGTACATTGTCTTTGCCAGACCTGCTCAATTGTCATTTTTATGTCTATTAGGATATCATCGGGCCGAGATGCTATACCTTGACACAATTCTCTTTTTGTTGCCTGTTTCGCTTTTTCATCGGCAATTTCATTACCGTCTATACCTATGTGACTCGGAATCCATATAAATTTAACAGTTTTATTTTCATTCCTTAACCAATGATGCAGATTCAATATAATCTGTACTAAAGGATCGGTGTTAAGCGTATTTGATAGGCTTTGTAAAGCACTCATGGAGTCTACATATTAGGAACATATCTCCGGACAGATACTCTATATACCTCAAACACATCCAAATCGCGTACAATTCTGCCATAAAGACACCTGAAGTGCGTGGTAGTGTCCAGCAGTGCGAATTACCGTTTGAAAAGAAAGCAGCAGCTACACCTTCTTTTGTTTTCGGACCGTCTGAATATATTATGGTTGCATTTTGATAAGTATCTAATATATCGTATAATATATTTTTATAGATTTGATAATCAATGTTTCCTTTTCTATAGGTGCTGCATTCTAAGTAAATTTCCGGAACCTTAAAGAGCCACGGAGGAGTTTCTTTATCTGGATTTTGATAGATATTTGGTAAGTTTATTTCGTTATTCGATATAGCATGCTTAATTCTTACTCTAGTAGGCTTTGTGATAGAGCGCTTGTTTTCATAAATTAGGTCTGTATGTTGAGGTTTGAAGATAATACTATTTAATGGATGGTTATCTTGTGACCATATTTTCAGACCGTATTTAAGCAGGTTTAAATCCATTTGATATTTTAGAGGGAATACCCCGCTTTCACAACATACTGAAGGATAAGGACTTGTACGAAAAGCTCCTATAGCGATTCGTAATCCTTGCAGTTGTACTGATTCCAACTTCTTTAAATGTGTCGGTCTAGCTGCAGAGTATATAGTTGACCCATAATTGATCTTACTTTGTATAATCGAATTGTAAAATTTTATTAAGATCTCTCTATTTGCGCCCCATTTAAGGTTTACCACTGAACGCATAATATTTAAAAGTCGTTTGCATTTAGCTACCAGTTGTTCTACGTGGTGCTTCCATAGTAATTTTTTATTCAAAAGTATTCCCAAATGCTTAATTGAGGATACGTTCTTTACTTCCTTTCCTCCTATTTTAAGGTTCGGTTCTTGGTTGCATTTCTTCAATCGACAGAAATGAATACTAACGGTTTTTTTATGTGAAAAAGTAAAACCTATTTTGTTTGCTTGTTGATATAAGCAGTCTAGATTTGTTTGAAGAACTTGCTCTATTTGTTTCAGGTCTTTGGCAGCATAGAAAATCACTAAGTCGTCTACATATATGTTTTTACTTATAGTTAGACCTACATTGGATATCAATGTATTAATTGCTACCGCAAATAGGACTACGCTTAGAGATGAGCCTTGTGGTATCCCGTTCTCTTGTACGCGAAGTGATGACAAGCAGCCTGCAAATTTTACTCTGAAACATCTATCTCGCAAGTAGTTTATAATAAACCCTAGCATTTTTTCTCCTATTTTCCAATTGATTAACGTTTGGATAATCCCATGCCGCCATGTTGTACCGTATGCTTTTTTTATGTCTAGGAACACTGCAACTAAGTGTTGTTGACCAGAAAACGCGTCTTGGATGTGGTTCTCTAACACCGTCAATTGATCTATTGTAGATCTACCTTTTATGAAACCCATTTGGGAATTACATAGAAGTTTGTTAGCCTCTAAATACCACATCAGTCTAGACGCTACCATTTTTTCTAACAATTTTCCTATACAAGTGGTCAAGCAAATGGGACGGTAATTTAGAGGATTGTCTAATTCTTTTTTATTTTTTGGAATTGAAATTACTATAGCTTCTTTCCACTTGTTTGGAAAAATCCCTTGTTCCCAAATTGTGTTATAAAAATTTAGTAGCTCTGTTTTGTATATTGCATTTGCTCGTTTTATGAATTCATATGGTACATTGTCTGGCCCTACAGCCGTATTCTTTATGTTTTTTAGAGTATTTTCTATTTCTTGTTCAGAAAAAGGTACATTGTAAGGTTCCTCTAATTCGTTTATTATGATTTCGGATTGTTCTGCTCTGTTCTTTATAAGGCTAAATTGCTGATTGTAATTGTCCCTGCTACTTGCCTCTTCAAAGTGGTCTGCCATACATTCCGCTAATTATTACTATTATTATTATTATTATTATTATTATTATTATTATTATTATTATTATTATTATTATTATTATTATTCGTCTGACCGTCGTTGAGTTCGGACGTGCGCTCTTATATATTTGTGCCATTAGATCTTTATTTAATTTAAATTAGTGTTATTAAACTATTAAATCACAATTGAATAATTTAGTTAATGTGGTTTAATAATAAATAAAATTGGATTGATAAAATGGAGTGTAACTGTTGTTACAATTTTATTGACAATAATCAGGTCAAGTGCTACGGCTGTGATATGCAATACCACTACGCCTGTTCGGGGGCCGAACGCACATGGCGAAGTAAAGGAAAGGACGCTAAATTGTGTTGGAGGTGCCTAAAATGTCGACAATTGAAATTAGCTACTGAGCAGGGAATAGGAAGTGAAATTGTTGCAAATATAGATAGTGAAGCGAAGGAACTGGTAACTGATCTTAATCCTAGTCTCAAAAAATCTCTGGATGAAATGACTACATCGATTCAATTCACGTCAGATAAAATCGATAACTTAAATTCGTCAGTGAAACAATTAACGAACGAAAATAGAGAATTAAAAGGAGAAATTCAAGCACTTAAACTCGTTTTACAAAACTAAGACAATGAGATTGAAATCCTATCGGCACGAGTAAGTAAATTGGAACAGCACAAACGCCGTAAGTATGTAGAAGTACATGGTACAAGTAAGGATGATAACAACCTACCGGAAGAGAAACTTAAAAGTATTATGGAAATAATTCAATGTTCTAATATTGATTATAAATCTGTTAAACAAATTACAACTAAAAGCACGAACTTTCTGTTGGTTAAACTTAAATCAGAGGAAGACAAAATTAGAGTATTAAAAATGGGACGGGCATGGTGGCGTGAATTCTCAGATGAAGATGAAAAATCCAAACGGAGATTGTACTTTAATGAGCATTTGTCTTATGAAAGTAGACATCTGTACAGCGAGGCTAGAAGGAAGGCATATGCGTTAAGGTACAAGTATGTATGGGTTAAGGATGGTCGAATATATGGTAAAAAAAAACGATAGTGACAAACCGTTAATTATTAACCCTTTCAGTGATTTAGATAAATTAATAAACTAAGAAATTCAAAGTTAAAAACTATTATTTATTTTCATCACAATCATTTGAAGATTATTCGCTTGTAAATATTGAATGCGTGCTAAGATTAGATATAATTTTATTTATGTTTACGTTGTTAATGTTGAACAATTTTCATTTACGTTTTAATAGAAATTTATTTTTGGTTGTTAAGTTAGCATTGCTAATTCTTTGTTTTATTTCAAATGTATATTTAAGGAAAAAGCGTTCATTAGTTGTTTTTTTTTTAATTGTGATTAGACTTAAAATATTAATTATATAATATGGCTACTCAACAAAACACAAACACAAATGATATTATTCAATACCAGAATTGCTTAAGTGTATATGAATGGCATAATTTCATACAAGTTACTACCGATAAACAAGTATTAAATATATTCCATTTAAACGTACGATCCTTAAAAAGTATTTTGACGAACTATTGGTAATAATAAAACAGAGCAAATTTGATATTATCTTACTATCAGAAATAAACATTCTTACACATCAAGAGGAATCATATCAAATCGAGGATTTTGAATGTATTATGAGACACCGTGTACGTAGATCTGGAGGAGGCCTAGCCGTATACATTAAAAAAATGTTACTTACAATATTGTCAATTTAAACACCAAA
Source organism: Vesta saturnalis (assembly GCA_036346205.1). Lineage (NCBI taxonomy): Eukaryota > Metazoa > Arthropoda > Insecta > Coleoptera > Lampyridae > Vesta > Vesta saturnalis. The sequence continues at coordinate 2,037,775 of JARFJB010000912.1, forward strand.
GAATTTGAATCTATTAACATGATAATTTACGCACAAAACATCCAAATTGAAATATTACTCATATACAGGCCACCCGATAAAAGTATTAAACAATTCATTGCAGAAATTGATAGCATCATCTCCAAAAAGATAAACAACGTTATAGCAACAACGTATAGCTCAATAGTTGCAGAACATAAAACTTACTTTATGGCAAAAGATCCTTTTACGCAATCACAGATACAACGCGGGAAGAAATGAGAGGAGATGTATTAAAAGATCATTAATAGATCATATATTCGTCCGCAGTAATTTGAGAATAATTAAATCCGCTGTTTTACATCACAAACTCTCCGATCATTACTCATTGTGCATTCACCTGGCAGGAGATACAATCAATATGGGGAGCTGTACAACTGTTGCAACTAAAAAGAAGTACAATGAAAAAATTTGAAAGCACAAATCATAAAGACGAAATAGACAGATGTGGAAGACATGGATGTGGACAAATTTACAGATAACATAATAAGAACTTTTAATAACATATATATCGACACTAAAATCACATATCGGTTAAACGTCGTAATAGAAGTAATGGAAAACTGTGGATTACTAATGCATTGTACCAAAAATAAAGGAACGTAACAAACTATTCAAGAAGTGAAAAGACCACCCAAACAACGTCGGTTATCACAATGACTATAAAAATACAGAAATCAGATAAATAATGAAATTAAGTACGCCAAGAATCAATACTTTCAACGTAGATTTATCAGCAAAGTACACGATCACAAGTCGATGTGGAAAGAAATCAACCAAGGTTACAAAGAATGTAGATGACAAAATTTTAAACGCAATGTCACACACACACACATGTATATATATATATATATATATATATATATATATATATATATATATATATATATATATATATATATATATATATATATATATATATATATATATATATATATATATATATATATATGTATATAATAAAGAAAATTATAACTTCGATACTTTTGATAATCAGATTCAGGATTTATTACTAAACCGTAAACTCATACATGCACCACAGGAACAATTTGAAAACTTTAATTGCTGTTTTATATCCCACGAGCACGCGAAAATGCGATTGAAAGCGTTATTAGTAAACTAATCATATACAAATCACCTTGCATAGATAACATCAGAGCAATAGACATCAAAATAATGTAGTCATTTTAAGAACTTATCATCAAACTGATTAATACATCATTAAAGCAAGGAGTATCTCTAACAACTTAAAGATGTCCATTATACGGCCAATTTATAAGCAAGGCCTATCACTTTATTACCTGTGATTGAAAAATTGTAGAAACATATGTGGTTAAACATTTAAAACTTATCTTAAAGAAAACAATATGATAAATAGCAGACAATACGGCTTTCAACAGAATAAAAGCACAGAATAAGCGTTAGTCAAAGTCACCAATTTCATTAATCACCAGCTTAATCAAAATAAATACACAATAGCAGTTTTATTGATCTGTCCAAAGCATTTGAACAATCGATCATGAAATATTAATAAAATGCTTGGAAAGAATCGGTATTACGAATAATCTTCTTAAATGGTTCTTTAGCTACTTAAACTGCGAAAATATGTCGTAAAATCGGAAATGTACGCAGTTCTGAAAGAAACATTAAATATGGTGTTCCTCAGGGCAGAATTTAGGCCCAATTATGTTTCTAATATACATCAACGAAATTTTGAACAGATTACGCAGGCTCAGCTGTACATGTACGCGGATGATGGAATATTACTACGCACATATGAACATTAATTGTGTGAACAGGTAGTACAAAATGAATTTAACAATATATATATATATATATATATATATATTATATAATATGGATGCAAGAACATAATCTTTTACAAATTCCAAAACTAAGTTCATGATATTTTCTATACCACATATGCAATATATAAATGATACTGCAATTGTAATGCATGATTGCAGCTACTAAGAACTTACAAATGTATACAACTGTAAATGTAGAAAATTAGAAAGGGTTTATGAATTTACATATCTTGGATTGACAATGGATTCTTATCTTATGTATCACAAACACATTGAAAGAATACATAGAAAATAAAAAGGTCAACTGGAAGTTTTATTTATTAAATAGATTTGCTAATACAAAACCCATGATTATAGTATGCAAAGCTTAATTGAATTAGTAATATGTAACGTTTAGACTCACTGCAAATTGCACTTAAATTGATTCAAGGCAACCAAACCTGGAAAGAAAACATTATTAAAAAACAAACACACTGCAAAAATTATTACACTTACCTCAATATACTAACTCACTGCCATAGCAGTGACTATAAATTTATAATAGAACATAATTATCCAACAAGAAGATTACCTACTGTACTCTTTCATTTTAATAAAATGGTAAACGAACATTGAATGTCTTATCCCATCGTTATATAACACTATACCTACGAATTTACAAAACCTACAAGACTTTAACACATTTGAATACAGAATAAGAAATTGGATATGGGAAACAACATAAATTAAGTAGCTATGTACAACATACAATACACATACACACAAAATAATACACACAATTTTTTTATTCTTATAATGTATATATCAATGTTATATTTTATTTTATTATATGTACATATTTTATATTCAACTTCATTTATTTATCCTTTGTATTGATCAATTTTTATGTCCATTCAACAATTACATTTCTTGTGTTTGTATAAAGTCAGACGAATATAGATTTATATATTACAATGTAAATTATTAAGTACATGTTTAATGTAAATTAGTTTTATGTACAAAACGTTATCAACCGATAAGCTTTGTAACTTGGTTGGACCGAAAACCTGTATAAAATATGATGAATAAATTCAAATTCAAATTACTATTACTACTACTGCTACTACTATTACTATTACTATTACTATTACTATTACTATTACTATTACTATTACTATTACTATTACTATTACTATTACTATTACTATTACTATTACTATTACTATTACTATTACTATTACTATTACTATTACTATTACTATTACTATTACTATTACTATTACTATTACTATTACTATTACTATTACTATTACTATTACTATTACTATTACTATTACTATTACTATTACTATTACAATTATTACTATTACTATTACTATTACTATTACTATTACTATTACTATTACTATTACTATTACTATTACTATTACTATTACTATTACTATTACTATTACTATTACTATTACTATTACTATTACTATTACTATTACTATTACTATTACTATTACTATTACTATTATTAGTGACGCTCGTACAGGTTGGACGTGTTTCTGATGTGCTCGTGAAATTGTTGCGTAAACTTAATTTCATTTAAAATTAAATAAACTGTTGGTAGATAACTATTAATAATTAGGCAACGTGTCTGTATATAATCAGTGATAAAATGGAATGTTATAATTGTAAAGAGGACATGTGCGAGGAACAAGTACAATGCTTTGGTTGTAATGGTCGATATCATTACACGTGCTCTTTATCCGAAAATACTTATAAAAGAAAATCAAAAGCTGCGAGACAGGTATGGAGATGCGCTTATTGTCGTGAATTAGAGTTAAAAGTGCTACCGAATTAGAAGCCGAATTGGATGTAGAAAAGGAGCTATACGAATCTGACGTATCAAAGCCTGCACCGATGGACGTTTACAATAAAATGATTGCTTTATGCAAATTATGACAAACAAGTTTGTGGAACTAAAGAATTTATTAAAACAAAGTTTGAGGAGAATAAAGCATTAAAGGAAGAGGTTAATATGTTAAAACTCTCAAATGACAACAAAGACAAGGAAATTAAAGATTTAAACTTTCGACTATCTAATTTGAAACAATATCAACGAAGAAAATACGTAGAAATTCATGGCATCGAAAAAGTAATATTTCAGCTAATGAACATTATAAGGAAATTGCGGAAACGATTGGTTGTGACATATTGAAATAAAGAATGTTAAAAATTTCTTTAAAACAATCTAAAATGCTACTTGTGAGAGTTAAAATTGAGGAGGACAAATATAATATAATAAATGGTGGCAAGGAATGGTGTCAGCTACTGAAGGCGGAAGGAAAATCGCAAACCCTTGTACTTTAATGAACATTTAAGTGTTAATTATAGACTTCTATTACGCGATACGAAAAAGCGAGCTACTGTATACCGATATAAATTTGTGTGGGTGAAGAATGGAAGGATTATGGTTAAAAGAAGAAAATGCTAAAGCAATCCGAATCAACACATAGTGATTTAGACAATTATGTAAAATAGGTACACTTCCATTAACTACAAAATGTGTTCGCAGATTAGGTACATTATCAATGACAGAGAATATTTTTAACTTTGAATTTGTTTTGAAAGGATTAATTTCTGTTTACTGGTTTAGATTTAAAAATAATATAAATTTAAGTTTTCAATTTCCTTAAATTATCTATAAGAATTGAAATTTATCATTTATGCAACGATTGGAGAAAATGTGTTTTGATTAGATAAAGGCATTATCATTAAAATACAAATCATTAACGTATTCTCGAAACTAAACAGCAAATAAAGATAATTTTATGTGTTAAACAAGAAATAAGATCTACGCTAAAATATACCATGCAGTAATTGAAACGAATTTGCTTTTGTAAAGATTAAATTGTGTTAATGGATTAGATTTAAAATAATATAAATTTAAGTTTTTTTTCTTTTACTCAAACAGGGAACCAATTTCATTAAAATATCTATGAGAATTTATATTTATCAGTTATGTAAAGGTTTATAAAAAGGTATCTTTTGTTAGATAGAGGCTCATTAATGAAATTCAAATAATTAATGTACTTTTGAATTTAAACAGAAGATTAAATTTTGTTTATAATTTCATGTTTTAAACAAGAAACAAATGTTCCATGTTGTTATTGAAGGAAAGCGCTGTAATATAATGTAAAGAAAATAATTCAACTATATGGTAGCTAATTTATTATATAATTTATACAACTAAATATGGGCGTCAAAGATGTTTAAAAATAGAAAAATGATTTAATGTAAACCAAATACTTGTAAATGACGGGAACCCGCAAACAAGTCAGTATGACTTAGCAGGACCCAGAACTGTACCGTTATTCGATAAATAAATCATTTATTCATTCATTCATTACTATTACTATTACTATTACTATTACTATTACTATTACTATTACTATTACTATTACTATTACTATTACTATTACTATTACTATTACTATTACTATTACTATTACTATTACTATTACTATTACTATTATATTACTATTACTATTACTATTACTATTACTATTACTATTACTATTACTATTACTATTACTATTACTATTACTATTACTATTACTATTACTATTACTATTACTATTACTATTACTATTACTATTACTATTACTATTACTATTTCTATTAATATTTCTATTACTATTACTATTACTATTTCTATTACTATTACTATTACTATTACTATTAATATTACTATTACTATTACTATTACTATTACTATTACTATTACTATTACTATTACTATTACTATTACTATTAAATATTAAAATATTAAATTTAAAAGGAGTGGATGACAACTGAACTGTATAAAGATATAGAAAAGAGACAGATTATACAAAAGGTGGTATCAGACTAGGCAAGATAACCATCGTTATGAGTACAATAGATTTCGGAATAGATTAAACTTAAAAATAAAGAAGGAAAAAGAAAAGTTTTATTCTAAAAAATTTACAAATGTGCCTAATAATACTAAAGAGATGTGGGATGTGCTAATAATATAGTGCAACATAAAGACAAAACTACGATTGAGGAAAGAATTAAAAAAGCTATGCCTAATATTGGTGATACATCCATTGCTAATAACTTTGTTGTTTTCTTTAAAACGAATCTACAATCAATAATTCATTTTTGTATCATAAAATTTATGGAAACTAACACTCTTGTTAGTGAAACCAACTGAAGTTTTCGGTTTGAGAAAATTAGTTTAGATTCTGTAAAAAACGAAATTTTAAAGATGAATGCCAAAAAACCCCAGGATTTGATAAAATTAGAGTACAGGATATTATATATTTGATTGAGACTATGTACATTATTATTGAAAACTGATTTACTTAATAATTGCAACTTCAAGGGTACCGTCAAAATTTATAATAGCTGTTGTTCGGCCAGTACATAAAAATGGTTCCTTTTCAGAGATATCTAACTAAAGCCTTATTTCAACTTTATCTGTTGTAGAAAAGGTGTTTGAGAAGCAATTATATGCACAAATGAACAAATTCTTACAAGTTAATTCTATACTAGCAAAGGAACAATATGGATTTGTAGAAGGGCTAGGCCTAATAAACTGCTGGCAAATTATGCAGCATATGTGTATGACAAGCAAAAGATAGTACGAATGTTATGTGCCTGTTTATTGATTTTGCTAAAGCATTTGAAACTATTTCACATAATAAGCTTTTACTCAAACTTAACACTTTGGGTTTTCGAGGTCCGATATCAATCTTATTGCAAAATTACTTAGAAAGTAGGAAGCTTGTGGTAGAAATCAATAAACGGTTAAGTAGCGAGCACCCTGTAAACAGAGGGTGCCTCAAGGATCAGTTTTAGGTCCCTCCTATTTTTGTTATACATAAATGATTTACCTCAAGTAATTCAAATATGTAAGGTGTTGATGTTTGCTGATGATATCCTATTAATAGCAGCACATAAAAATTCAAAACCGCAGAGAAATTTTACAATTTGATTTAGATAACTTAGCGAAGTGGTCCCACGATAATCAACTAATGATTAGTAGTAGTAAAACAAGGTGTATGCTTATCACCACACCATATATGGAGAGAGGTGAGGTAAATTTAAAACTCCATACCTGCAAATGTTTTCAGTTGCAGAAGAAAAAATTCATTCTTGCTTTTCAGACTGTAATGTTATTGCTACTTGTTCTACATTTAGATACTTGGGATAACAATTGATAATTTTTAGGTGGGACATTCACATATTCAATGTGTGTAAAAATTAAAACTACTTCTAGTAAAATGTACTATATTAGAAATTTGCTGCCTCAGAAAATTAAAAAAATTTTGTATTTAGCTTTGGGAGAATCCATTATAAGATATGGACTACCTGCATGGGGTTTTGCTGCAGATATATTTAAATCGGATTAACATGTTGCAAAGAAGAATTTTAAAGTTAGTCTGTGGTAATAGAGGACAATATACTTCATTACAGGAATTACTTAAACATTGCAGTTTGTTAAGTGTTAAAGGACTGCTTTGCTATTCAATTATTTTAGAAAACTATTTTTCAGACTATTACTTGCAAAGAGTAGAAAGTACATATAATTTAAGGTCTGAACTTTTCATTGTACCAATGGCACATAACAAATATAGCCAAAATAGTTTGCATTACATTGTACCAAAATTGTTTAATGAATTACCTAAAGAGATTATGAATTTTACTACTATGAAAAAGCTCAAGTCAGATGTTAAAGAATTTTGAATTCCACATATACATAACACAATATTAGAAAAATAATGTGGGGAAGAATGCTATTTTATTCAATTCTCAGACAGTTTTATGTTTTATGGTCAATATTTTCAATTAATAATAAATAAAGAGGGAAGAATGGTATTTTGTTCAATTCTTAGACACTTACGCTTTTACGTCTAATATTTTCATTTATAATTATATAATAATGAAAACCCTAATCTAACTTAATTTAACCAAATATAATTTAAAAATTGATTTTAATATCAGAGAATATGAATAGGTTTTTATTAGTTACGTCAATACATAAATAAAATTATCACATAGATCTACTTTTACATATTAATTTTTATTCTATTATTTTTTTGTTTCTACCTAAATAGCTTAATATCATTTCATGATTTACTTTTAAGTATTTTCTTCTTTCTGAATTTTAATAAAATTTACATAGATCAAATTTTATTGATAGTTTACTACTTTACTTAATTAAGTAGATGATCATGTAATTGTTTTCAGGTCTAGATTAATTTAATGTAATTTTGGTTTCTATCTTAGTCAAATTATATTAATGAAAAATTATCTAAGTGTAAATAATGTGGGTATACATATATATTAGTATTTAAGGAGGGTTGAGTTGTGACATTTTTGATAATAATGTTAATTTAAACTAAATTAAAGGTTTCCTTATCATTGTAAAGTAGGACTTTTAATTATACATTGCACACTTTGTCAAGCAGCCTGTCAAAGGGTTAGCTTAAAGTGAAACTGTAAATATTTTGCTAATAAAGTTATATTGATTGATTGACTGATTGATTGACTGATTACTATTACTATTACTATTACTATTACTATTACTATTACTATTACTATTACTATTACTATTACTATTACTATTACTATTACTATTACTATTACTATTACTATTACTATTACTATTACTATTACTATTACTATTACTATTACTATTACTATTACTATTACTATTACTATTACTATTACTATTACTATTACTATTACTATTACTATTACTATTACTATTACTATTACTATTACTATTACTATTACTATTACTATTACTATTACTATTACTATTACTATTACTATTACTATTACTATTACTATTACTATTACTATTACTATTACTATTACTATTACTATTACTATTACTATTACTATTACTATTACTAAATAAAATAATTTTCTTATTTTCAAAGTATTTGTATAATTGTGGATGAAAGACATAGAACGATGTTTTTGTTTTAAATTCTTTAATATTTAATTGTTATAGTAGAAATAGCGTCAAATATGGTTTTGTGTTAATAATTGATTTTGTGTAACGTGTCAAATGTATAAATATGGAACCGGCAAACAAGTCTCGAAGACTTCGTTGGACCCAAAAATTGTAGATATTTGATAAATAAATCATTCATTCATTCATTCATTCATTCATTACTATTACTATTACTATTACTATTACTATTACTATTACTATTACTATTACTATTACTATTACTATTACTATTACTATTACTATTACTATTACTATTACTATTACTATTACTAATCTAATTTAATTTAACTTAATTTAACCAAATATAATTTAAAAATTGATTTTAATATCGGAGAACATGAATAGGTACAGTACATAAATAAAATTATCACATAGATCTACTTTTGCATATTAATTTTTATTCTATTATTTTGTTGTTTCTACCTAAATAGCTTAATATCATTTCATGATTTACTTTTAAGGTATTTTTCTTCTTTCTGAATTTTTAATAAAATTTACATAGATCAAATTTTATTGATAGTTTACTACTTTACTTAATTAAGTAGATGACCATGTAACTGTTTTTAGGTCAAGACTAATTTAATGTAATTTTGGTTTCCTATTTTAGTCAAATTATATTAATGAAAAATTATCTAAGTGTAAATAATGTTATACATATATATTAGTATTTAAGGAGGGTTGAGTTGTGACATTTTGATAATAATGTTAATTTAAATTAAATAATTTAAAGATTTCCTTATCATTGTAAAGCAGGACTTTTAATTATACATTGTACACTTTGTCAAGCAGCCTGTCAAAGGGTCAGCTTAAAGTGAAGCTGTAAATATTTTGCTAGTAAAGTTATATTGATTGATTGATTGATTGATTGATTACTATTACTATTACTATTACTATTACTATTACTATTACTATTACTATTATTATTACTATTACTATTACTATTACTATTATTATTCCGTTGACTTTCAAAGAGAACGGACGTGTACAGTGCATTCTTAAAATCTATGTGCTAAATCAGTAAATTAGTGAACAGTTATAAATTATAATCATACTAAAATTGTTATAGAATAGTGATAAAAGTTTCTGCAAGTTGTTTTAAATTTAAAATGAAATGTAATCAGTGTGATGAACTTTTAACATCAACGGAAATAACTTGTCAAGGTTGTAATAGCGATTATCACTTCCAATGTTCCATTTCGGAAGTTACGTATAGAGCTAAATCGAAAACTTCTAAACAAAAGTGGCGGTGCATAAACTGTCGAGATAAGCAATCTACACAATTACGAGAGTAGCTCTGAACCTGATTCGGACTTTAAACGTGAGCTAGATGTTTTTGGAGAAGAAATTAGCCCTTCGATAAAAAATTTTCTAAATAAACTAAATGAAGCCCTAAAGTTAATGACTACTAAGTTTGATGCTCTTAATACATCAATAAAAGAGCTTACCGAAGATAATAGATTGTTACGAAGTACTATTGAAGGCAAGGATAAGCAAATTGAGGCGCTAACTAGTAGAATTAATAACTTAGAACAGTATAAGCGCAGAAAATACGTTGAGATACATGGAATCCAAAAGGATGATCAAGGCAGTCCACAAGAAAAATTTAAAGAAATAGTGGAGAAAATTGGATGTAACGGGATTGAATTTAAGAAAGTTAGTCAAATCTCATTGCCCCGGACCGAATTTCTTTTGGTTAAACTTAAAAATGAAGAGGATAAATCTACTTTTCTGAAAAAGGGTCGAGATTGGTGGCGACAACTATCAGATAACGCGAAAAGATCAACCAAAAAAATTTACTTTAATGAAAGTCTTGTAAATGAGCTAAGGATTATTTATAGAGAAACCAGAAAAAAAGCATTAATTTTGAAGTATAAATTTGTATGGATTAAAATGGCAGAATTCTAATTAAGAAAGATGAAAATTCAAAAGCAATGGTGATTAGCAATTTGAACGATATAGGTAAATATTTGGTGTAAGGTTAAAAGTGCTTGAGTGTTAGATTATTGATAAACTGTTTTTGGAAATTGACGTTTAATAAATAGAATATAAATTTAATTTTCACATTAAAATTTATCGAAGTTTATTCAGAATTATAAACATATACAAAAACAATTTTCTTTAGTGAAAAATAGACTTTTTAATTAGAATTAAATTTTTTTTTGTTTTCCACATTTTTTAAGAGTTAGTTTTTTTTTTTGGGTTAATATAGGTATAGGAACGGCGTTAATTAACACTTAAACATAGATACATTTCGTATTATTTTATTTAAAATACGGATAAAAATTAAAATAGTATAAGAATATGCAGAAAACACAATTATTATCTTAAAATTATTTTGTTTCATATTGTATGATTTAGAGGAATTTATAATAATTATTGATTTATATTAGGCTAAAAGTATTACGTTAATTGTAAATAATTAAAAATGCACAGTGGAGAAATTGAAACTCATAACTTCATAAAATTAAAAAATTGTGAAAACATAATCGAATGGAATTTATTTACTAAAACACTAATAGCTATAAAGAACTCTTTAAAAATCTTTCACTTGAATATTAGATCTATAAAAAAACATTTTGACGAACTAATGTTACTATTGAAAGATAGTGAATTTGAAATTATACTACTATCAGAAGTAAAAGTAAAAGTAAAAAGTTTAACAAGCAGGGATATGAATTCGTTTAACATTGAAGGATACCAATGTATTATGAAATTGCGGAAAAAAAAATTAGGCGGTGGTCTAGCGGTATTCATAAAAAACAATATTTCTCATCAACTAATCGCAAGTAATACTATAAATTTTGAAAGCATTAACATCCTAGTATGTTATCCTAAACATGATGATCAGTTTCAAATATTTTTTATATACAAACCGCCGGATAAAAATGTAAAGAGTTTTATCACTGAATTAGAAAACTTTTTGTCAACCAACAGCTATCGAAACATAATAATAATAGGAGATACAAATATTAACACACAGGACAGCGAAAATCCAAATGTATACGATTACGAAACTCTTCTTCACGGAAGTGGGTTATCTGCCGCTATTCAAAGCACTACACGTGAAGAAATTAAAGAGGGAAGTTTAAAAAAATCTCTAATTGATCATATTTACATACGCTCGAATCTTAGAGATGTAAAATCAGCCGTAATAAAACATAAAATGTCAGATCACTATCCAATTTGCATAAGACTAGAATCTGATTCGTTTAACAAATCTACATTTACACTACACGATGTCAAGAAAAAATATAACGAAGCAACCTTGTCCCTGGAAATACAGAAGATAAACTGGAGGTCCCTAGAAGATAACAATATAAATAAATTTACAAAAAATGTGATTCAAAAGTGTAATATTTTGTATAACGAAAATAAGATATCAGCAGCAACAAATGCAAAAAAAACTAGAACAACTCGTAAACCATGGATGAATGACGTACTGTATATAAAAATAATACAAAGAGATAAGTTATACAAAAAGTGGAAAAGCTGCCCGAGCAACGTAGCCTACAGGGATATCTACAAGAGATATAGAAACTATCTTAACAATGAAATAAGGAATGTCAAAGATAATTACATCCGAAACAGATTCATTAAATGCGGCACCAATGCAAAGAAGATGTGGGAAGAAATAAATTTCCAAATTGCGAATAAGAAAACTAAAACGTTGACGTCAAGATAATGAATACACTTGGACAAAAGTATAGCAGAAAAGACTTAGTTGCTGAATTTTCAAGAACGTTTAAAACAGAAATCAACAAATTGATGGCAAACTGTAATAAAATAATACATCAAGAGACAAAAATAAAACAAGAACCTATTTACAATCTTTTCATACCGGCATCAAAGGAAATAAACATCGAAAAAATTATAAACAATTTAGACGTTAAGAAATCACCTGGGATTGACAATATCAGAGCTGTGGACATAAAAAATAACGTCACAGAATTTAAAGGCGTTATCTCTAATTTAATAAATACTTCCTTAAAGAAAGGAGAATTCTAAGGACTTAAAAACCTCAATAATTCGACCTATTTATAAAAGGGTAGCGCCATGGATTTCAACAATTACAGACCGGTTAGCCTATTATCGGTAATAGAAAAAGTTTTGGAAGTGTATGTCGTAAACCATTTAAACAAATACTTAATGGAAAATAACATTTTACATCAAAATCAATTCGCGTTCCAAAAAGGGAAAAGTGCTGAACAGTTGTTATTACAGGTGACTGACCAAATTAATAATCAACTGGACAAAAATAATTATTCTACAGCAATATTTATAGACATCTCAAAAGCATTTGACACGGTCAATCATAAACTACTTGTAGAGTGTCTAGAAGACGTAGGAATTAGAAATAATTACCTGCGGTGGTTCGAAAGCTACCTCCAAAACAGAGAATTTGTTGTGAAAATTGAAAACGAATTAAGCGCAAAAGAATTCATTAATTATGGAGTCCCACAGGGAAGTAACTTGGGCCCGGTGTTATTCCTGATTTACATAAATAAGATATTCGGAGCAGTTAAAAAAGCAGAATTGTTCATGTACGCGGATGACGCTATGTTAATGTATTCTCATCCAGATATCAGAGTATGTTCAGATATTTTACAAGAAGAACTTAATAGCATATGCCTATGGATGAATAGCAAGAGTCTTTTCATTAATGCAGAAAAAACCGTTTCTATGGTGTTCAGTACTCCTCACATGAATAAAACCAATCCAATAAAAATAATTTTACATGGAAGAGTGCTTAGAAAATAAAAGTAGTTGTGCATGTGCAGAGCTGAAAAATAAAACGGAAACAAGTTACTTGGGTCTAATTATTGACAATAGGTTAAACTATTGCAAACATATTAACAAGATATATACCAAAATAAAAAATATTACGGGATGTCTATACGTACTGAAAAGATACACGGATAGAAAAACAATGATCACTGTATACAAGGCAATGATCGAGTCTATTCTACGGTACGCAGTAAGAGTATGGGGATGCACTGACCAAACTCACATAAATAAATTAGAGTCACTCCAGATAAAATTAATAAAATGGTGTTTGAAATCAGGGTCTGCAAAAACAAGAGTTATTACAGACGGTAGACAGCTTAACTCCAAAAGGATACTATAAATATCTTCACATACTAAATAATTATGAAGACAATGAATACAAAACACCCTTACTGCACCACTACCAAACTAGGAGAATCTACTACCATATACCACACTATTTCAATAAACATGGCCAACGCTCCTGAAATGTGCAATTCAAAATATTTAATTCAATACCGGCTAACATTATATATCCAAACAGAATAAGCATCTTCAAAAAAGACATAAAACAGTGGCTGCAAAATCAAATATAAACCAAAACTATAACTACATACCTGTTCTTAATTCGAGATTATTATTCTTGTTAAAAAGAACTCTTGATATTGTAGTAAGAAAAGCAAACAATGAAAGCATTTCACATTTTTCTAATGGTTTTTACGATACATTTCATTTGCTGTAGGTTAGACTATGTTTTTTTTTCTTATCTTTTTTTGCATTATAACTGAATTATATTTTTAGGTTTAAAAGTATTTATAATAGTTGTATTGTCAATGGAATATTTAAGTTAATACAATGTGAATAAATAAACAGTAGAATACAAATATTAGGTAATAATTAGGATATCGACCGACAAGCCTTTTGACTTGGTTGAACCATAAATGTATGCATTTATTGAAAATAAACCATTCAATTCAATTCAATTCAATTACTATTACTATTACTATTACTATTACTATTACTATTACTATTACTATTACTATTACTATTACTATTACTATTACTATTACTATTACTATTACTATTACTATTATTATGAATCACCTTGGAAAGCTAACGACAACGGATACAATAGTAAATAAATTGCAAAAACGTTTCAAGAACAAGTTACACAATTAATAACTACTTGTAAACACCAGATAACGCTTCCAGTAAATTGCGACGAAACTGAATATTCATTAAGAATACCAGAATGCAATGAAGAAGAGATTACGAAAATAATTAAAAGTAACTTATGCATAAATAAATCCCCGGGATACGACAATATAAGAGCAATAGAATTAAAAACAATCCAGACATTTTTGGAAAAATCATAACTGAAATGATAAACCAATCGATTAAGAGTGGTGTATTTCCGGAAGCTTTTAAAACGGCTATAACCAGACCGATCTATAAAAAAGGTGATCCGACAGAGTATGGTAACTACAGACCATTAAGTATAATGCCCACAATAGAAAAAGTGTATGAAATATATATAGCTCAACACCTAAAAAGATACCTGTACGAGAATAATATTATACATCCCAATCAATATGGGTTTCAAAAAGGAAAGGGCACAGAAAAATTGCTGATTAAAGTTACGGATGAAATAAATACGCAATTAGATAAAAATAGGTATACCATAGCAGTATACATAGATCTATCGAAAGCATTTGATACAGTGAAGCATGAGTTACTAATACAAAATATGAATAAAGCTGGAATTAAACGACAAGAACTAAAGCTGTTTGAAAGCTATTTAAAAAATAGATACTACATTGTCAAGGTCAATAACGTATACAGTGAGAAAAAGAAGTTAAGATTTGGAGTTCCACAAGGCAGTATTCTGGGACCGATATTGTTTTTGTTATACGTGAATGATATGTTATGCATCACAGAAAAGGCTAAATTATACTTGTATGCAGATGATGCCATATTATATTACTCACACTCAGACATACATTATTGTGAAAAGGTAATACAAGAAGAGCTAAACGCATTACTTATATGGACACATGGAAGAAATTTATTTATCAACGAAAATAAAACAGTGACGATGGTATTTCATACATCACATATGCAGAAAATACAAGACGTGAAAATAAAATTACACACATGTTCATGTTTATATGCATCAGTAAGTTGCAACTGTAAAATTATTCATAATGTCACAAACGCTATGTATCTAGGAATTAATATAGATAACCAATTAAAGTACAATAAACATATAGAATACATATACTCTAAAATTAAAAAAATGGTAGGGTGTTTTTACATATTATACAGGATGATAGACGCCAAAACAATGATCATAGTTTACAAAGCAATGGTAGAATCCATCATACGGTACGGAGTCCAGGTATGGGGATGTGCTGATTACGTTCACATGAGGAAGCTAGAATCATTGCAATATAAAATTATAAAATTATTACACAACAAAAGTACCTTAAATATACAACAGTTAATGGAAAAAAGTAACACGTTAACTGGAAATGGCTACTACAGATATTATCACTTAATTCAGCATTACAATGATGAGGAATACAAATATAGGATACAGCACAACTACTCCACAAGAAGACAAAATTTATTGTACCAACATATTATAACAAATATGGAAAAGGACCATTAAATGTCTAATACCATCTCTTTATAACGCAATACCCGAATATACAAACACTAATAAGATAAGCGACTTCAAAAGACATTAAAAATGGCTTCAAATAGATTGTAATTAATTATCGTTATCAAATATCATACATGCACTACAATTAAAGCAATTATAAAATATCAGTTGAACAATGATTGTACGCACTGTTCTTGCGTTGGATAAACTTGTATAATATATTATAGAAAGCTATGTAATTATTTTATTTGTTGTAAAATAGTAAAACTGGCACCAACATACAAGTCTTATGACTTTGTTGGACCAAAAAATATGTATATATTCCTGAAATAAACAAATTCAATTCAATTCAAATTACTATTACTATTACTATTACTATTACTATTACTATTACTATTACTATTACTATTACTATTACTATTACTATTACTATTACTATTACTATTACTATTACTATTACTATTACTATTACTATTACTATTACTATTACTATTACTATTACTATTACTATTACTATTACTATTACTATTACTATTACTATTACTATTACTATTACTATTACTATTACTATTACTATTACTATTACTATTACTATTACTATTACTATTACTATTACTATTAGCAATGTATGTCAAAAGGTATCATATGCAAAAATATTCAAGTTAATCCCACAGAATTTGAATGCATTAGTAGTACTATACAACTAGAAAATTTGCACTTCATTAGACATTATTTTATATATAAGCCTCCTGACAAAAGTGTAACCAAATTCATCGCAGAGCTGGATAGCATGTTACATACAAAAAGTCACTTCGATGACGTTATTTTAATAGGAGACGTAAATATAAATTTATTAGCAACCAGTAACCCAAATGTTAGTGAATATGAAAATATACTATATGGAAAAGGGTTCATCAATGCTATCCATGATATTACCAGAGAAGAAATCAGAAATGACCAAGTAAAACGTCCCAAATTGATCATATATTCATAAGAACTAAATTAAAATTAATTAAATCAGCAGTAATATCTCACAAAATTTCGGACCATTATTCAATTTGTATAAAATTAGAGGGTGATATTTTCAATAAAGCTAGCTGTACCACTAGCGTTGCTAAACGTAAATACAATGAAAGACATTTAAAAACAACTTTCTCAAATAAGGATTGGAATCAAATAGAAAATGACAACGTCAATAAATTTACCGGCAATTTAATTGAGGCCCTTAATCGAATATACAACAGTAACAAAATTAGTTCCACTTATCAACAAAAAAGGTGCGTGGGTAAGGGTTGGATGAATGAGCAATTGTATACAAAATTAAAAGAAAGAGATAAACTCTTTAGAAAATGGAAATCTTGCCCAAAAATGTGAACATGCGCAACGCCTACAAGCAGTACCGAAATCGTCTGAATAACGAGATCAGAAACGCTAAAAATAAATACTTAAGTAACAGACTCTTAGATAAGGTTGACAATTCTAAGCAAATGTGGAATGAAATTAATCACATCTTAACTAAAAAGAAGACCAGAAATGTGGATGAAAAATCTTAAGTTCAATGTCGCTGAAATACACGAAGCACGAAATTATTACCAAGTTCGAAACGTTTGACAAACAAGTAGAAGAACTGTTAGAAAAATGCCAACAGAATTCTAATCCAGACGTGGGTACTCAAGCACAAATTGCGATTTTATATTCCGTTATCTTGTGAGAAATCAATAGAACAAATTATAATGAATCTAAATGTACATAAATCTCCAGGAATTGATAATATTAGGGTGATAGACATTAAAAATAACATAAAAATATTAAAAAATTGTTATCAAAACTTATCAACCGCTCAATAATAGAAGGTGTTTTTCCAAACCAACTAAAAACGTCTATCATCAGACCCATCTTTAAAAAAGGAAATCCTTCCAATTTTGCCAATTACCGACCTATAAGTCTTTTACCTGTTATCGAAAAAGTACTTGAAATATTTATTGTAAAACACCTAAACAATTATTTAAGAGATAATAAAATAATTAACAACAGACAATATGGATTTCAACAAAACAAAAGTACAGAACAATTACTTTTACGAGTGACGAATTACATCAACAATCAACTGAACCAAACTAGATACACAGTAGCAGTTTTTATAGATTTGTCAAAAGCCTTTGACACTGTCAATCATCAAATACTTATACAATGCATGAAAAAAGTAGGAATTAAACACAAACAATTAAACTGGTTCATAAGCTACCTTGAAAATCGTGAATACGTGTTAAAAGTCGACGATGTGATTAGTGAAGCGAGAAGTATTAAAAAAGGGGTACCACAAGGCAGCCATTTGGGTCCAATCTTATTTTTAATTTATATAAACGATATATTCGATTGCGTAAAGGATGCGGAAATGTTTATGTATGCTGATGACGCCATAGTATTGTATTCTCATCGTAATATTAAAAAATGTGAAGAGGTCATACAAAACGAGGTAAACAACATCTGTAGATGGATGCATGGCAGAGACCTGTTCATCAATACGGAAAAACCAATATAATTACTTTTCACACTTCACATATGCTAGCGTAGGCAAAATTAAAGTGTATATGCATACTTGTGATTGTCTTTTTTCTAGTAAAGAGTGTCACTGTAAGTTACTAAATAACGTTAACGAAACCACTTACCTGGGGCTAATCATTGACGGTAGGCTAAAATATGACAAACACATACAAAATTTACACACAAAATAAAACGTATGTCAGGAAGTTTTACTTATTAAGTAGATTTACTAACATTAAAATAATGAAAATTGTCTACAAAGCTATGATAGAATCTGTCATACGATATGCTGTGCGGGTGTGGGGATGTGCAGAACCATCTCATCTAAAGAAACTTGATGCACTGCAAATAAACTTCTTAAAAATGATGCAAGACAACAAACACTTAGACAAACTTCTACTATTAAAGAACATGAACACGTTTACAGCCAGCGGATTTTATAAATATCATCTGCTATTACAGTATCATGGACACAACGAACATAAGATACCGTTAAGCCACAACTATGAGACCGAAAGACAACGTACGCAGTACCGTTTTATTTCAATAAATATGGTAAAGGACACTGGAATGCGCAATACCACTACTATACAATCACCTACCTATTAACATCTTAAATCTAAAACGAATTGGTACTTTTAAAAAGAAATAAGACAATGGATACTAGATCATACTAATGTAATAACCACCATTGCTTTGCTTTGTTTTTAATACAATAGGTTTTAGTTTCATTTCTACTTTTTTGTTATTTTACTTTAATTTGGTAAGGATATAAAATTATGTTTAGTTTTCAGAAAGCCTATTTACTTTGTTTTTGTTAATTTTAACTGATTAATTACTACTACTTTTTTTGTTATTTTACTTTAATTTGGTAAGGATATAAAATTATGTTTAGTTTCAGAAAGCCTATTTACTTTGTTTGTTAATTTTAACTGATTAATTACTATTCTGTAACATAGTATAGAAACAAGTGATTTTATGTAAATCAATAATTATTGTATTTAATTTTACATATCTTTTATAAACTAATTTACTCTGATATTGAACGACATATGCCATGTGTTTTAATGTGTTGTAATTCAACAATTGTTTTGATATAACAGGATACAACCGATAAGTTTTATTTAAACTTGGTTGAACCTATAACATGTATTACTTAAATGACAATAAACATTTCCAACATTTCCAACATTACTATTACTATTACTATTACTATTACTATTACTATTACTATTACTATTACTATTACTATTACTATTACTATTACTATTACTATTACTATTACTATTACTATTACTATTACTATTACTATTACTATTACTATTACTATTACTATTACTATTAAAAGGAATTTATATCCAAAGGAAAACGTGGTGGAATAGGCTTAGTGAACAGGATAGACGATCTAATAAAAAATTTTCTTTAACGAAAGTTTAGTTCCGGAATTACGTAATCTGTTAAAGGAAGCTAAATCCGAGCTCGTGCATATAACTACCGATATGTATGGGTCAAGAATGGTCGAGTGCTCATACGTAAAGATGATAACGAAAAGTGTATCGAATTAATTCCATTGTGGAGCTAAATAAATATATCATGTAAACAGTACTGATTTCTCATTCAAGAATAAATATTATTTTCTAATATATCTTTATAGAATTTTGTATAATTTTAAGTTTTGTAATATAATCTCACATTATGAACTGGATTCAAACCGAAATAAGAAACAAACAAATTAATTTTAAAACGTGCAAGGATCTTAATGAATGGAATGTTCACAATCAAATATTAAATACACAACTTTATCATGTTAATATTATGCATATAAACGTACGGTCACTAAGAAAACACTGAACGATTTAGAAATATTATTTCAAATGGGTAATTTCGATATCATCTTATTATCAGAAATTAATATTAGTGAAGATGAACTGTGCATATAAGATTAATAATTACAATTATACTTACAAGTTGCGAATAGGTAAAAAGGAGGTGGGCTCATAATATACTATAAAAATAAATTTCTTTTACATTAGTGCCTACCACCGTTAATAGTTGTGAATGTATAAAAGGAATATTTGAATTTCCTAATGTCAGCTTGATACATCTTATATTTATATACAGACCTCTAACTTAGCTAAACAAGACTTTTGCAGATCTGGAATTATTGTTAGACAACGTGAAAGCTACCAACACAGTTTTAATAGGAGATATGAACATAAACCTTCTTGAATACGAAAATCATAATGTTCACGAATATGAAACCATACTGTACTCAAAAGGACTATATAGTGCTATTAACGAATGTACCAGAGAGGAAATCGAGAAGGAATCATAACAAAGTCACTGATAGACCACATATTTATAAGAACAAAAAGTGATAACGTTTTATCAGCAGTTGTGCAACACAAAATCTCTGATCATTATTCTGTTTGTATTTCCATTAACATTGGTAAACCAAAAATACCTCAGCAAATAAATCAATCAAAATATTTTGACAATAGAAAAATGAAGAGGTATATTACTGCAATAAATTGGGATAGTATAATCACTAATGATGCTAATGAATTTCTGAGCAAAATAATTACTGAAATGCATGACGTTTATTATAAATCGCTGATCGAAGAACAACCGAATAGCAACAGGTGGGGTAGAAAAAATAACAAGGGTTGGATAACTGAAGATTTGTATTACAAAATGAAGGAAAGAGACCGTATTTTAAGAAATGGAAGTCAAACCCAAATAACACAGAATATAGAATTGCCTACAAGAAATTTCGAAACAAATTAAACAACGAGATAAGAGACAGGAAAAGAATGTACTTTAATACGAAGTTTGAACTGATTTCTAGAGATCCGCATTTAATGTGGAAGCAAATAAATAGTCTATTTTATAGAAAGGAAACCAAAACGTAGATTCTAAAATAATTAGTACCATCGGTAGAACACATAACTTACCCAGCATAGTACACAAGTTTTCTGAAATATTTGTAAATCAAATAAATGCGTTAAGAAATCTATGTAATCATTGTGTACAAGTGACCTCAAATGTACAAGAAACAATTTGTAATTTTATATACCACTTTCAACAGTTAAACACATTGAAGAACTTATTGACAAATTAAAAGTCAACAAATGTCCAGGACACGACAACATACGAGCAAAAGATATAAAAACAATAAACAAATTTTTAGTGTTTTAATCTGTAAACTATTAAACGTTTCTTTAAAACTGCGAAGTTCCCAGATGAACTTAAAACTTCAATAACCCGTCCTATTTTTAAAAAGGTCACTCTTGCGACATGAATAACTATAGACCAATAAGCATTTTACCCGTGATAGAAAAAGTGCTAGAGATGTACGTGGTGCGTCATTTAAAGAAATATCTATGTGAAAATAGAATTATAAACGCTAACAGTACGGTTTCAGGAAGGTAAAAGCACTGAACATCTGTTAACGGAACTTAACGATTACCTAAATACCAATATGGATAAGTGTAGATATACAATTGCAGTGTTCATAGACCTTAGCAAGGCCTTCGACACAGTAGACCACGATATACTGATTAATACATTCAAAGAATCGGCTTCAGTGGGAAGGAACTACTTTGGTTTAAGGATTACCTTCAAAACAGAAACTTTGTGGTAAAAGTGGCAAGTGAAGTGAGCGAAATTAAAAAATGTCACTTTGGTGTACCGCAGGGTAGTCACTTAGGGCCCTTACTATTTCTTATATATGTAAATAACATATTTAGTGTGGTAAATAGGTGCCAATTATATATGTACGCGGACGATGCGATACTGTTGTATTCTCACATTAATCCTGAAATGTGTGAAACAGTGTTACAGATAGAACTGAATAAAGTTACAGATTGGTTGCATGATAGAAAATTATTTATAAACACATCAAAAACCGTATCTATGATGTTTAAAACACCCCATATGAATGTTCAAAATTCGTTAGAAGTTAAGATACATAATTGTGATTGCTTGTATAAAAATAAGGATTGTAGTTGTAAAATAATTAGAGAAGTACAAGAAACAATGTATTTAGGGATATGTTGACTCAAATGTTAAATATCACAAACATATAAATCAAATATTTAACAAACTCAAAAGGATTACTGGTTGTTTATATACGATTAAAAATAATGTAAATAAAAATGTTAAATTAATCATGTACAAAACACTTTTTGAATCTGTAATAAGATATGGTGTAAGGATTTGGGGTTGTGCAGAAAATGTACATATCAAAAAAATTAATAAACTTCAAATTAAATTTCTAAAAATGATACAAGGCGAAAACCTTGAAATTAATGAACTGTTATTAAAATGTGATACTTTGACACCAGTAGGTTATTATAAATATTATAATACGATAGACCATTATGAAAATGATGCCTATAAAGCAATTGTAGAACATGATTATAACACCAGACGCCGTAGTTATGTAGTTCCTCATTTTAATAATAAACATGGCCAACGTACCTTAAAATGTCTAATACCAAAATTATATAATGATTTAGTAATAGATGATAATACAAATAGCAGGTCAGCATTTGTGAATAACTTAAAAATAACATTAGCTAGATTAAGTAGTGAATAACACAATGATAAATTTTATGCTCTTGGTAGATTTACAAATTTACTTGCGCAATGATTGCACATCACCCCACAGCGCCTTATAAAATTACATTTGATGCTTTGTAATTGATTAATGTATTACTTGTCAGCTATACACGGAACCTACAGAGAAGTCTTGTGACTTAGTAGGACCGTAAAACTGTATGATATTTGGATAAATAAATAAATGAAATAAATAAATGAAATTACTATTACTATTACTATTACTATTACTATTACTATTACTATTACTATTACTATTACTATTACTATTACTATTACTATTACTATTACTATTACTATTACTATTACTATTACTATTACTATTACTATTACTATTACTATTACTATTACTATTACTATTACTATTACTATTACTATTACTATTACTATTACTATTACTATTACTATTACTATTACTATTACTATTACTATTACTATTACTATTACTATTACTATTACTATTACTATTACTATTACTATTACTATTACTATTACTATTACATTATTATTGTTGCGCTTGTAGAGTTCGGACGTAGTTTGTTTGCTCCGCATAAAGTGTTAAATTTGTACTGTAATAAAGTTTAATTTAAAATAAATAAATTCTTAACAGTGATATTAAATTAGTGCAAGAATTTTCCCAGTAATTTTTGTGAAAAATGTTATGTAAACTTTGTAAAATATCGTTAAATGAAGTGGAAGTTAAATGTAATGGATGTGATGGCGACTATCATTATACATGTTCGATATCAGAGAAAACATGTCGTGCTAAGTCAAGGATTTCTAAACTCAATTGGAGGTGTCAACAATGCCGTGAAAATAAACCCGGTCCATCAACAGAAGCTGTAAGTACACAACCAGAAACGGTTGAGATACTAGATAATAATTTAGATGTTCTTGATAAAGAGATAAGCCAGGAAGTTAAAACAGTATTATCTAGTTTAGTTGCCTCAGTAAAATTATTAACGGCTAAAGTAGATGATATTAACGTTTCATTAGAAGAGATTTCGCAGGAAAACAAAAATTTGAAGGATGAGGTTAGATCATTAAGAATAATCATTGAAAGTAAAGATAGGCAGATCGAAGATTTATCCTTTAGAGTTAACAAGCTAGAGCAACACAAGAAAAAGAAGTACATTGAAATACACGGGTTTAAAAAAGATGAAGATATTGAACCTGTAGAAAAATTTCGAGAAATAGCAGATAAAATAGGGTGTTCAGATTTTGAATATAAACGGATAAATTCAGTCACATTAAAAAACAGCAAATTCTTATTAATTAAGCTTAAAAGTGAAGGCGAGAAGGCAATTTTTTTAAACAAAGGTCGAGCATGGTGGCGTAATTTATCTAATGATGACAAAAAAGAGATTAATAAAATATACTTTAATGAATCTTTGTCAATGCAAAACAGATTAATTTATAAGGAAGCAAGGAGTAAGGCTTACGCTCACAATTATAAGTTTGTATGGGTCAAAAATGGACGCATTCTGGCTAAGAAAAATGAAAACGAAAAGGTTGTCGTAATTAATTCATTGGCAGACGTGGACAGATATCTAAATTAAAAATAAACGTGAATGTGTTAACGTGAAGGTATATCGACTGTAAGCGTATATCGGTATTTATATTTGTGAGTGTTAGATAGATACTGAGTTGTAAATAAACTTTTATATAAACTGCATGTAATATTATTTAATCAAATATGAATTGGTTTGAAACGGACGAAAATAACTTAATCAATTTTAAAAATTGCGTAGATATAGGTGAATGGACAAAATTTACCAAAACTGTAAATAGTAACAAAACACTGAATATGTTTCACATTAACATAAGGTCCATACATAAGCATTTTGATGAATTATTAGTTTTAATTAGTGCACGTAATTTTGACATTATAATGATATCAGAGGTAAATATTAAACAAGACGATATTTTTGCGTACCCAATTAATGGCTACAATTGTATATCAAAGCTTAGAACCAAAAAGCTGGTGGAGGGTTAATGATGTATATTAAAAATAACATAGAATTTGAGAAAAAGATAGGAAACAGTTTAAATTTTGAAAGTATTGAAGGCAAATTAATATTTCCCCAGGATAATTATATTAATATACATTTCATATACAGGCCCCCAGATACGAATATAAGACAATTTATAAACGAATTAGAAATTAAACTAAAGGCTAACAAAAAGAATGACAGTATTCTTATAGGCGATGCTAATATTAATTTATTAGATAAATGTACTCCGATGGTATGTGAGTACGAAAACATGCTTACTGGATTAGGGTACGTATCGGCTATACAAGATATTACACGGGAAGAAATTAGGTGTGAAGAAACGAAAAAATCTTTAATTGACCACATATTTGTGAGAACTAAATTCAAAAATATTAAATCGTCTGTAGTGGAGCACAAGATTTCTGATCACTATCCCATAACATTACATATTGAGGAAGAAGTCTATACAAAAACTGTTCTGTTGGCAAATAACTCTATAAAAAAATACAATACACACCAAATAAATAAGATGATAAGGGATCAAGATTGGAGTAAAATTAAAAATGATAATTTAAATACTTATGCTAACTCTCTTTTATTAAATTTTAATGATATATATGCCAGAAGTCAACTCGATCATACTCGAGGAAGCACTAAGCCGAGGAAAAATAATCCGTGGATTACTCCCAATTTATATTACAAAATTAAAGAAAGGGATAAGCTATATAAGAGATGGAAATCTAATCCAAGCAAAATTGAATTTAAAGAAACTTATAAAAACTTTAGAAATAAGCTAAATAATAAAATTCGCGACACAAAGAACGCCTACTTTAGGAAAAGAATAGAAAATTGCAACAAACCAAACCTTTGGAATGATATTAATTTTATGTTAACACGAAGAAAACCCAAAAACGTTGAAGAAAAAATTATTAATCACTTAGGGCGAAGCACATCGGAAACTCAGATAGTCAATAAATTTGCAAATACTTTCAATGATCAAGTGGCAAAATTAATATCCAACTGTAAACATAAAATTATACCTGCAATAGATCAAAACAACATTAACTCAAATTTCTGCATACCTCTCTGTAATAAAAATATTGTTTCGAAAATAATACAAAACAATCTTAAATTAAAAAAATCTCCTGGCTACGATAATATTCGAAACATAGATCTTAAGAACAATGTAGACACCTTGGCAAGTGTAATAGTAGACCTTTTAAATCTATCAATTAAAAGCGGTGTATTTCCGGACGTATTTAAAATAGCTGTGACTAGGCCAATTTATAAAAAGGGAGATCTAATGGATTATGTGAACTATAGGCCGATTAGTATATTGCCCACATTAGAGAAAGTGTTTGAAATTTATGTAGCCAGACATCTTAAAAAATATCTATCAGATAATGGAATAATTCATAACAACCAATACGGATTTCAACAAGGCAAAGGCACTGAAAAATTACTAATTAAATTTACTGATTACATAAATAACCAGCTGGACAAAAATAATTATACTGTTGCAGTTTTTATAGATCTGTCAAAAGCTTTCGATACGGTGAAACACGAATTACTTATAAATTATCTACACAGCGTTGGAATTACAAATAAAGAGCTCGTGTGGTTTACAAGTTATTTGACAAATAGACATTTTATGGTCAAAGTAGGAAGTACATATAGCGACAAGAAGTGTGATTATGGAGTTCCCCAAGGTAGCCACCTTGGTCCAATACTTTTCTCATATACATAAACGGATCTTTAAGACGATTAAGAAAGCAGAAATGTACCTATATGCAGACGCCGCCGTGTTGTTCTTTTCTCATAAAGACATACAAGTGTGTAAAAAAACTATTCAAGAAGAACTCAATGCTGTAATGAGGTGGGCACACGGAAGAAATATTTTCATAAATGAAGAAAAAACTGTAACTATGGTGTTTGCCACTCCTCACATGGAAAAGATTAAGAATGTAAACATAAAAATACATACCTGCTCTTGCATGCTAAATCCAAGTAACTGTCAGTGCAGACCAATTTCAAACGTGCACTACGCTATGTATCTGGGAATCTATATAGATGATAAATTGAAGTATGACAAGCATATAGACTACGTGTATGAGAAAGTTAAAAGGATGACAGGTTACATGTATCTATTAAACAGATTTGTGGATACAAAGACTAGTAAGTTAGTGTACAAATCGCTAGTGGAATCATTATTGAGATATGGTATTCAAGTATGGGGAAGTGCCGAGAAAATCCATATGAAAAAACTGGATTCCTTACAAAAACGAATTCTTAAAATAATTAATAAGAACCAACATCTAAATAGGCAGCAATTACTACAGAAAACCGACACATTGACACCAAATGGTTTTACAAATACGTGAATCTAATTCAACATTATGGTAACAATGAATATACAGTAAGACATGATTATACATACCAAACTCGTAGAAGAAACTTTATTGTGCCATATTATTATAACAAATACGGACTTAGAACACTAAAATGTGCAATACCACACCTCTTTAATTCGCTTCCTGAAAATATAAATAAGAATAGAATAAGTGTCTTTAAAAGGAGGTTAAGGCATGGATACAGAACTGTACATAAAAATATGTAAAATTTTGAACATTTTATCTTTTTATTTCTTTATCTTAAACAATTTTCTACACCTATAAGCACTTAGGACGTTAGTATGCTTAAACAAGCTTTTAGATAGGTTAAATTTAATTATACAATATGTTTTCATTACAAGTGTGTTCTCATTTTGTATAATTGTGATAGTTATTATTATTCATTTTCATTAAAATAGTTTTTTTCTTTTTGCAACAACTGAACTCATTTTATTTAATGTTACTGTTTATGTTAAATCTTAGGCATTTTATTTATTAGGTAATCAATTTTCTTAATTCTTTCTCTTAAGCGATGTACTACATTATTTTCTGATAGGATAACTTATTTATTTTTTCTTTAAAATTGTCTTTGCATCAATTGAGTTCATTTCTAGCGTAAGCAAAATTTTCTTTCTGTTGCCAATTCACAAATGACTGTTAGTTTAATTAGTATTAATTTAGGTACCAGCAGATAAGTCTTTTGACTTTGTTGGGCCGTTTAATGTATGTATTTTTTTGAAATAAACAAATTATCAAATTATCAAATTATCAAATTACTATTACTATTACTATTACTATTACTATTACTATTACTATTACTATTACTATTACTATTACTATTACTATTACTATTACTATTACTATTACTATTACTATTACTATTACTATTACTATTACTATTACTATTACTATATAATAGATCACATATTCATACGATCAAAATTTAAATATATTAAGACGGCAGTAATTCAACACAAATTAGCAGATCATTATCCATTAGCGTGTCAAATTGGAGCTGAAACGTATACAAAATCAGAATGCATGCAAAATAACACTGTTAAGAAGTATAACGAATATGCAATTAGGAAAAGGGTCAAAGAGGAAGACTGGGTCAAAATAAGAGACGACAACGTTAATACTTTTGCAAATAATTTAATAGACGCGGTTAATAAGATATACGAAAGTAACCGAAGAGATGTTAAACAACAAAACGCAACAGCAAGGAAAACAAACGCTTGGATTACGGACAAACTATACCTTAAGATTAAAGAAAGGGATAAGCTATTTCATAGATGGAAATCCAATCCAAAAAAGGAATTATATAAAGAAACTTACAAAAAGTATAGGAACATGTTAAATAATGAAATTCGAGATGCCAAAAACAACCACTTCAGGCACAAATTTGAAAATGACAGAAAGTCAAAATTATGGGACAAGGTTAATTATATGCTAACGAAGAAAAAGACAAAACCGTTGATGAAAAATTATGAATCACCTTGGAAAGCTAACGACAACGGATACAATAGTAAATAAATTGCAAAACGTTTCAAGAACAAGCTACACAATTAATAACTACTTGTAAACACCAGATAACGCTTCCAGTAAATTGCGACGAAACTGACTATTCACTAAGAATACCAGAATGCAATGAAGAAGAGATTACGAAAATAATTAAAAGTAACTTATGCATAAATAAATCCCCGGGATACGACAATATAAGAGCAATAGAATTAAAAAACAATCCAGACATTTTTGGAAAAATCATAACTGAAATGATAAACCAATCGATTAAGAGTGGTGTATTTCCGGAAGCTTTTTAAACGGCTATAACTAGACCGATCTATAAAAAAGGTGATCCGACAGAGTATGGTAACTACAGACCATTACGTATAATGCCCACAATAGAAAAAGTGTATGAAATATATATAGCTCAACACCTAAAAAGATACCTGTACGAGAATAATATTATACATCCCAATCAATATGGGTTTCAAAAAGGAAAGGGCACAGAAAAATTGCTGATTAAAGTTACGGATGAAATAAATACGCAATTAGATAAAAATAGGTATACCATAGCAGTATACATAGATCTATCGAAAGCATTTGATACTGTGAAGCATGAGTTACTAATACAAAATATGAATAAAGTTGGAATTAAACGACAAGAACTAAAGCTGTTTGAAAGCTATTTAAAAAATAGATACTACATTGTCAAGGTCAATAACGTATACAGTGAGAAAAGAAGTTAAGATTTGGAGTTCCACAAGGCAGTATTCTGAGACCGATATTGTTTCTGTTATACGTGAATGACATGTTATGCATCACAGAAAAGGCTAAATTATACTTGTATGCAGATGATGCCATATTATACTACTCACACTCAGACATACATTATTGTGAAAAGGTAATACAAGAAGAGCTAAACGCATTACTTATATGGACACATGGAAGAAATTTATTTATCAACGAAAATAAAACAGTGACGATGGTCTTTCATACATCACATATGCAGAAAATACAAGACGTGAAAATAAAATTACACACATGTTCATGTTTATATGCATCAGTAAGTTGCAACTGTAAAATTATTCATAATGTCACAAACGCTATGTATCTAGGAATTAATATAGATAACCAATTAAAGTACAATAAACATATAGAATACATATACTCTAAAATTAAAAAAATGGTAGGGTGTTTTACATATTATACAGGATGATAGACGCCAAAACAATGATCATAGTTTACAAAGCAATGGTAGAATCCATCATACGGTACGGAGTCCAGGTATGGGGATGTGCTGATTACGTTCACATGAGGAAGCTAGAATCATTGCAATATAAAATTATAAAATTATTACACAACAAAAGTACCTTAAATATACAACAGTTAATGGAAAAAGTAACACGTTAACTGGAAATGGCTACTACAGATATTATCACTTAATTCAGCATTACAATGATGAGGAATACAAATATAGGATACAGCACAACTACTCCACAAGAAGACAAAAATTTATTGTACCAACATATTATAACAAATATGGAAAAGGACCATTAAATGTCTAATACCATCTCTTTATAACGCAATACCCGAATATACAAACACTAATAAGATAAGCGACTTCAAAAAAGACATTAAAAAATGGCTTCAAATAGATTGTAATTAATTATCGTTATCAAATATCATACATGACTACAATTAAATCAATTATAAAATATCAGTTGAACAATGATTGTACGCACTGTTCTTGCGTTGGATAAACTTGTATAATATATTATAGAAAGCTATGTAATTATTTTATTTGTTGTAAAATAGTAAAACTGGCACCAACATACAAGTCTTATGACTTTGTTGGACCAAAAAATATGTATATATTCCTGAAATAAACAAATTCAATTCAATTACTATTACTATTACTATTACTATTACTATTACTATTACTATTACTATTACTATTACTATTACTATTACTATTACTATTACTATTACTATTACTATTACTATTACTATTACTATTACTATTACTATTACTATTACTATTACTATTACTATTACTATTACTATTACTATTACTATTACTATTACTATTACTATTACTATTACTATTACTATTACTATTACTATTACTATTACTATTACTATTACTATTACTATTACTATTACTATTAATATTACTATTACTATTACTATTACTATTACTATTACTATTGCTATTACTATTACTATTCACAAGTTGACGCTTGAATAGACCAGACGTCTTTGCGCGCTCGGTAGTAACTGTGTCGAAGATCTAGTACTCGTTATTATTGATAATCTAATTGAACGGACTCTAACTTACAGTGTTATTTAAAGATAAATTTTACACAATGAAATGTAATCTTTGCAACCAAGTGTTAGACAATGTTGAGGTTAAGTGTTTAGGTTGTAGTGAATATTATCATTTTGAATGTTCTATATCGGAAACTACTCATCGTTAGAAATCCAAGACACTTAAACACACATGGAGATGTCAAAGTTGTCGTGAGTACAAATCAGTGACGCAAACTGACGCTGATAAGGATTTAATTAATGTCGGAAGTGATATTACTCCATCACTAAAAGATATCTTATTAAATACATCAGCAAAGCTACTAACAGAAAAGATTAAAAATCAAGGCAAAACAATTAAGAATCAGGGCGTATCATTAAAACAAGTTTTGGAAGATAATCATAAACTAAAGGAAATTGTTGCCGCTTTAAAGCGAACTATTGAATCGAAGGATAAGCAAATTGAGAAATTATCGTGTCGTTTAAATAATCTCGAACAGAACAAGAAACGAAAATATATTGAAGTACACGGCATACCTAAATCGACGAAAGCTAAGTTTAATGACATGGCGAACAAAATTGGATCCTCCGGTATAAATTTGTAAGTCAGGTGTCCTTAAAGAGTAATGACTTTCTGTTAGTTAAACTATGCAATGAAAATGATAAAAGTAAATTTTTGGGTGCAGGTCGCAAATGGTGGAGTGGTTTAGCGGAATCTGAAAAAAATGCGTATGGGCCCTACTATTTTAATGAGCATCTAACTTTTGAGTCCCGCCAAATTTATCGCGAAACCCGTAATAAAGCATTTGCATTGAGGTACAAATTTGTATGGATATAAAATGGTCGAATTTTAGTGAAGAAAGATGAAAACTCAACTGCCGCTCATATACAAACAATTAATGATATTGACAAACATATAAATTAATAACTGTTCATTTTGTTTTGTGAAAATAAGACTCGAATGATACATAATATACATATATAAACATTGTACAGGTGTTATTAGTGCACATCTTTTTCAATAAAGTGAAAAACATTTATGCAAATTTAATCCATTTACATGTTTATTTGAACTTTATCTAAGAGTTCGTGATAATAACATTTCTGTTATTGTGGTTTATTTACTTAGAATTTTTTGATTTATTATGTTTACATTTTGAGTTTGGGAATCACGGTTTTTTTCTGTTTATCTGTTTTTTTTAGTTACTATTACTATTAATATCAAATTAATATCGTGCAAATATGAATTATGCCCAAAATTTACTAGTGGATAATCCAATTAATTTTAGAAATTGTTTAGACATAATAGAGTGGAGGCAGTTTACAGCCATAGATCATTCGCAAAAAAAGGACCTAAAAATTATTCATATAAATATACGATCCCTTAAAAGACATTTTGAAGAATTAGAAATACTATTGAAAATAACAGAATTTGACATCGTTTTACTTTCCGAAACTAATGTTAAGCCCGTGTTTGAGGAGGGTTTTCCCATTCCCAACTATGAATGTAAAATAAAAATTAGGCAAAAGCGAGCTGGAGGCGGATTGGCCATCTACGTTAACAAAAATATTTCAGTTACCTTTATCGAAACACAAACCATAGAATTCGAAAGTATAAGGTTTATAATTAATTTCCGGAATAGCAGTAATCCGCTTGATATTCTATTAATTTACCGATCACCCGATAAGAACGTTAAAAATTTTATAGCCGAATTAGATAGTGTGTTATCTAACACTAAGTGCAAAAACTTGATGATAATTGGTGATATTAATATAAATCTTATGGATAACCAAAACGTAAATGTGGCTGAATATGAAACTATGTTGTATGGTAAAGGTTTAGTAGGAGCAATTAGTGACGTGACGCGTGAAGAATTTAGGGAGGGTAATTTAAAAACTTCCATAATTGATCACATTTTTATCCGTTCCAATTACAAAGAAATTAAATCAGCCCATATGTATAGCTATAGAATCCGAAACTATCAATATGTTAACCTGTACAACCAATATAAAAAAAATAAATATAACGAAGATAGCTTAAAAAATAAAATTCAAGAAACTAAATGGGACGAACTTGATAATACTAATGTTAATAACCTGGTATGTAACGTTATTAAATGATTTTAACAATTCTATAATCTGAGTACGATCCACTATACAAAGTGTATTAAAAGAAACGAGGGTAAAGAATGGTTAACAGTCAGCATCTTATACAAAATAAAACAGAAAGATGAACTGTTTAGGAAATGGAAGTCTTACCCAAACAATATCGAAAATAAAGGAAAGTATAGAATATTTCGTAATTCTTTAAATAATGAAATCAAAGCCGCTAAGCAATTATACTTCCAAAAAAGATTTGCGAATAAAATTAATAACACCAGAAAAGTGTGAGACGAAATTAATTATATATTAAATAAAAAAAGATCGAAAAATGTGGATTCCAAAATTATGACTACTATTGGTCGAAAGTACAACAAGAAAACGATTGTGGGTAATTTCTCTGATATTTTCACTGATCAAATAAACAAGTTAGTTAATATTTGCCAGCACAACGCTATAATAGACCAGTGGCAAGGAAATAATAACTGCAGCTTATACATCCATTAGCAAATGAAAGCACTATCGAACAAATAATACAAAAACTTAACATCACTAAATCGCCCGGTATAGATAATATCAGAGTCAAAGATATAAAAAGTAACATCACATTTTAAGAAATTAATCTATAATTTAATTAACCACTCACTAAAGGAAGGTGTTTTCCTGATGAATTCAAAAGGTCAATTGTTAGACCAATTTATAAAAAAGGAGACCCTTTGCAATTTCAAAACTACAGGCCAATAAGCATCCTTCCGGTGATAGAAAAAGTAATGGAACTGTACATAGTTAAGCATATAAATGTTTACTTAGCTGAAAACAATTTGATTAATCCTAACCAATTTGGTTTCCAAAAAGGCAAAAATACGGAACAAACCTTAACATGTGTCATGGATTACATTAACAACCAAATGGACAAAAACAAATACACCATAGCGATTTTTATCGACTTGTCCAAGGCCTTCGACACTGTAGATCACGATGTATTAATTAAATGTATGGAGGAAATAGGAATCAGGGGTAGGACACTTCAATGGTTTAAGGATTATTTAAGTAATAGGACTTACGTGGTGAGAGTTGAAGACGAAATAAGTAATGAAAAGATGCTTAAATATGGAGTGCCACAGGGAAGCAACCTCGGACCCATATTATTTCTAATTTACGTTAACAATATTTTTAACTGCTTACAATTTGGAAAGTTGTATATGTATGCAGACGACGCTGTATTATTGTATTCAAATCACGATGTTAAAATATGCGAACGTGTTATACAACGAGAATTAAATAATATACGCAATTGGATACATGGACGTAACTTGTTTATTAATCCAGACAAAACGTATACTATGCCGTTTTCAACATCGCATATGGAAAAACTCAACCAATAACTTTAGTCATGCACAATTGCAACTGTTCATATTCTGCTTACAGTTTAGGATGTAGATGCACTTCATTAAAGAATGTTAATGAAACAACTTATTTAGGTTTAGTAATTGATTCTAAATTGAAATACAACAAACATGTAGATCACATATACACCAAACTAAAAGAATATCCGGATGTTATTATTTATTAAACAGATTCACTAATGTAAAAACAATGGTTATGATTTACAAGTCATTAATAAAAGCGATAATAAGTACGGTGTTAGAATCTGGGGTTGTTCAGAACCATCACATGTAAGAAAATTAGAATCTCTTCAGTTCAGCTTACTAAAACAACATCATGGAAATCAAACTCTGGAAAAGAAACATATATTAGAAAAACAAAGACCATGACCCCATGGTCTTTATAAATATTAAACATTTTGAAATACCATGATCAAAATGAGTACCTTATACCGTTGCAACATACCTACCAAACTAGAAGAAATCTGTTTAAGATACCTAGGTACTACAATAAATATGGAGAACGTTTAATTAAATGTATGGTGCCAAAGCTATAAATTCAATTCCAAATAAAATATATCAAAAAAGGAGGATCAGTGAATTTAAAAAGGAATTATTTATATGGATTATAAGCAGTACGTAGATTAATAAAATCTTTTACAAAAAAAAATAAATAAATATATACGATATATGTTTACATTTATAAACTTATGTTCGTGATGATTGTTTGTTTTTGTTATCTTCGATTAGTTATAATTATCTATATTTTATTTTTTTTTGTTGTTTGTAATGTTCTCATTCAAATACCACTGTAATTCTTTTTTTTTTATATTGTACTAAGATACTTTTTATTTATCTATTTTATGTTCTTTGTAAGCATTAAGATAGCGTCTGTTAACTTTCTATAAAATGTATTGAGATTGTCAATGTATAAAACCGGAACCAGCCGTTAAGTTTCCGAACTAGGCTGGACCGACAATTACTATGAACGATAAAATAAACATTCAAACATTCAAACAAACATTACTATTACTATTACTATTACTATTACTATTAGGAAATTCGTGATGGAGTGCTTACACAATCTCTAATAGACCACATTTTCATTCGTACACAGAACAAGGATGTCTATTCACCGTAATACACCATAAACTCTCAGACCATTATCCTATATGTGTATCCTTCGATATAAGTAAAGCAAATCAGGTATATTGTACCAGAAAAGTGAGAAATTTTAATGAAACGAACTAAAAAACAAATTAACAATAAAATTGGCAACTGGAAATAGATAATGACGTAAATCAATTTGTAAGAAATATTATAACTAGTATGCATGAAATTTATAATAAGTCGGTCGTGAAAAGGCAAATTAAAGATAGTAAACTAATAAGAAAAGATAATGAATGGATAACGTATGAGCTGTGTAAAAACTGAAAGAAAGAGATAAACTATTTAAAAGATGGAAGTCGAATCCTAAGAATATTGAATATAGAGATATATATAAAAATTTCGTAACCGGATAAATAATGAAATAAGAGACAAAAAAGAACTTACTATAATAATAAATTTGAAAGTATTTCAAGAGATCCCAGGCAATCTGGAAAGAAATAAACAACGTTCTATTTAGAACAAAACAAAAGTGTAGACGATAAAATCATGAACAGCATGGGTAAACATAATGATGCATCTACCATAGTGAATCGATTCGCTGATCGTTTTTCAACGCAAATCATTGAGCTTAGACAGCAATGTAATCACAACGTCAGAGTCAGTCCAAAAGAAAATAAACTGAATTGCCGATTTTTATACCCTTTCCCAAGCAAAGCCAAATTGAAAGAATAATAATCAGCTTAAAATTAATAAATCTCCTGGACATGACAATATAAGGCCTATTGAAATAAATTACAATCCAACGGTTTTGGACCAATAATATCAAAAGTGTTATATTTGTCTTTAAAAAAAGGAATTTTTCCGGAAGAATTGAAGATCTCAGTGACAAGGCCAATACTTAAAAAAGGTGATCCACTAAATATAAACAATTATAGACCGATATGCATCCTACCAGTTATTGAAAAAGTTATCGAAACATACGTGGTTCGTCACTTAAACAAATACTTGGAAGGAATAAAATAATAAATTGCAACCAATATGGATTTCAGCGAGGGAAATCTACGGAGCAATTGCTCAGTAATTTTAATGACTACATAAATAATAATCTAGATAAAGGAAAATACACAATAGCATTATTTATTGATTTCACGAAGGCATTTGATACAATTGATCACAAAATATTAATAAGGGCCCTAGAGAAATGTGGTATTATTGGGAAGCAGCTACAATGGTTTAAGAGTTACCTGGAGAATAGATTTTCACAGTTAAAATTAATAATGAATATAGTGAACTAAAGCCATGTCCCTTTGTACCTCAAGGAAGTAAGCTGGGACCAGTACTTTTCTAATTTATGTGAACGAATTATTTAGTGTCATTAAAAATAGCGTGTTGTATATGTACGCGGATGATGCCGTACTTTATACGGCCATAGTGATATACAAACGTGTGAAGAGGTAATACAGAGTGATGTGATTAACATGCTTAAATGGACACATGGTAAAAGCTTGTTTATAAATAATGCTAAGACTGTAACTATTACATTCAGAACTGCGCACATGACGATAGACAGGTCTACCAAAATTAAATTACATAGTTGTGATTGTTTATCTACTATCAACAACTGTAGTTGCGTAGTAGTTAAGCAAGTAAATGAAACGATGTATCTAGGACTAACAATTGATAATCGTCTTAAATATAATAAGCATATAGAATATATATATTTTCAAAATTAAAAAGAATCATGGGTTGTTTTATATGCTACATAGAACAGCCAACCATAACATAATGATTATAGTGTACAAAGCGTTATTCGAATCTATTCTAAGATATTACAAAACTGGGGTTGTGTTGAAAATGTGTATATAGACAAAGTGAACAAATTGCAGAACAAAGTGTTAAAATGATATATAAAAACTTGGATAAAAATAAAATTTTACAAAAATCGACACATTAACCTTTAGGTTACTATAAATTATATAATATCGTGAATCATTATGATAATGACGAATTTAAGATCATATCAGAACATAATTACGAAACAAGGCATATTAAATATACTGTACCAAAAGTTTACAATAAGCACGGTGATCGTACGCTCAAGTGTACGATACCAAAATTGTATAATCAAATAACATTTGATTTCAAACATTTAAACAAAACAGCATTCATCAATGAATTAAAAACTATGCTACGAAATGCTAACATTGTATAATACTACAGAATTAACTTAAAACACATCTGTATGTATTATTAGTTAAGTTAAGTATACTTAAATGAACTTAAAGACTGCACTATCACTCTCGAGCGTCATTACCTATGAAATAAAAAGAATGTAAATTAATTATGTATATATAGTTATATGTTCGGAACCTACTGAAAAGTCTGCGACTTAGTAGGACCGCAAAACTAATGTATGTATGAGAAACAAATAAATGAAAAATGAAATGAAATTACTATTACTATTACTATTACTATTACTATTACTATTACTTTACTATTACTATTACTATTACTATTACTATTACTATTACTATTACTATTACTATTACTATTACTATTACTATTACTATTACTATTACTATTACTATTACTATTACTATTACTATTACTATTACTATTACTATTACTATTACTATTACTATTACTATTATTACTATTACTATTACTATTACTATTACTATTACTATTACTATTACTATTACTATTACTATTACTATTACTATTACTATTTATGGAAATGTTAATTATTACGTTTCAGTGATTCATTTGTAAGTATGTAAATATGATATTTTACTGGAGTTAATATTGTTTTTAAAATTACATTACCATTTAAGGCTAAACAACAAAAAAATTTTTTTCGGTTTTTTTTGTAAATAGTGTAAATAGGAATCATTTGTTAGTATGACATATTGTTTTCATTTAAATTATCGTATCGTCTAAGGTTAATTTCTACTATTTAAGATTTATGACAATTCATACGAAACGTGCTAGTTTCAAAATTCATTGTTGCGAACACTATGTAATACTGTAAAATATTACTATCAAAATAATATATTATTAACATAATTAGACAATATACAGCTCAACTCTTCTTAAGTTGAAATTTTATGTTTACTAAGTAAGAATAATTTGTATTTATTTAATTGTAAAATATATGGTACCGACAGACAAGTCTTTTGACTTCGTTCAATAACTATATATTTCTGAAATAAACGATTCAATTCAATTCAATTCAATTCAATTCAATTCAATTCAATTACTATTACTATTACTATTACTATTACTATTACTATTACTATTACTATTACTATTACTATTACTATTACTATTACTATTACTATTACTATTACTATTACTATTACTATTACTATTACTATTACTATTACTATTACTATTACTATTACTATTACTATTACTATTACTATTACTATTACTATTACTATTACTATTACTATTACTATTACTATTACTATTACTATTACTATTACTATTACTATTACTATTACTATTACTATTACTATTACTATTACTATTACTATTACTATTACTATTACTATTACTATTACTATTACTATTACTATTACTATTACAATAGATTTCGGAATAGATTAAGTTTAAAAATAAAGAAGGAAAAGAATAGTTTTATTCTAAAAATTTACAAATGTGCCTAATAACACTAAAGAGATGTGGGATGTTCTGAATAATATAGTACAACATAAAGATAAAACTACGATTGAGGAAAGAATAAAAAAGCTATGCCTAATATTGGTGATACAGCCATTACTAATAACTTTGCAATTTTCTTTAATTCGAATCTACAGTCAATAATTCATTTTTGTAGTGTAAAATTTATGGAAACTAACACTCTTGTTAGTGAAACCAACTGTAGTTTTCGGTTACAGAAAATTAGTGTAGATTCTGTAAAACATGAACTGTTAAAGATGAATGCCAAGAAATCACCGGATTTGATAAAATTAGATTACGAGATATTATATATTTGGTTGAAACTATACATTATTATTCAAAAGCTGATTAACTTAATAATTGCAACTTCAAGGGTACCTCAAAATTTAAAGTAGCTATTGTTCGCAGTACATAAAATGGTTCCTTTTCAGAGATATCTAATTATAGGCCAATTTCAATTTTATCTGTTGTAGAAAAGGTGTTTGAGAAACATTTATATGCACAAATGAATAAATTCTTACAAGTTAATTCTATACTAGCAAAGGAACAATATGGATTTATAGAAGGACTAGGCCCTTATAAACTGCTGGCAAATTATGCGGCATATGTGTATGATAAGCAAAAGATAGTACGAATGTTATGTGCCTGTTTATTGATTTTGCTAAAGCATTTGAAACTATTGCACATAATAAGCTTTTACTAAAACTTAACACTTTGGGTTTCAGGCCCGATGTCAATATTATTACAAAATTACTTAGAAAGTAGGAAGTTTGTGGTAGAAATCAATAAACGTTTGAGCAGTGAGCACCTGTAAACACAGGAGTGCCTCAAGGTCAGTTTAGGTCCCCTCCTATTTTTGTTATACATAAATGATTTACCTCAAGTAATTCAAATCTGTAAGGTGTTGATGTTTGCAGTTGATATTCTATTAATAGCAGCACATAAAATTCAAAAACCGCAGAGAAATTTTTACAATTTGATTTTGATAACTTAGCGAAGTGGTCCTACGATAATCAACTAATGACTAGTAGTAGTAAAACAAAGTGTATGCTTATCACCAC
Organism: Vesta saturnalis; assembly: GCA_036346205.1. Lineage (NCBI taxonomy): Eukaryota > Metazoa > Arthropoda > Insecta > Coleoptera > Lampyridae > Vesta > Vesta saturnalis. The sequence continues at coordinate 2,078,746 of JARFJB010000912.1, forward strand.
ACCATATATGGAGAGGTGAGGTAAATTTAAAACTCCATACCTGCAAATGTTTTCAGTTGCAGAAGAAAAAAATTCATTCTTGCTTTTCGGACTGTAATGTTATTGCGACTTGTTCTTCGTTTAAATACTTGGGGGTAACAATCGATAATTTTTTTAGGTGGGACATTCACATATTCAATGTTTGTAAAAATTAAAACTACTTTTAGTAAAATGTACTATGTCAGAAATTTCTACCTCAGAAAATTAAAAAAATTTTGTATTTAGCTCTGGGAGAATCTATTATAAGATATGGACTACCTGCATGGGGTTTTGCTGCAGATAATTACTTAAATCAAATTAACATGCTGCAAAGGAGAATTTTAAAGTTAGTCTGTGGTAATATAGGACAACATACTTCATTACAGGAATTACTTAAAAATTGTAGCTTGTTAAGTGTTAAAGGACTATTTTACTATACGATTATTTTAGAAAACTATTTTTCAGACAATTACTTGCAAAGAGTGGAAAGTAGACATAATTTAAGATCAGAACTTTTCTTAATACCAATGGCACATAACAAATATGGCCAAAATAATTTGCAATACATTGTTCCAAAGTTGTTTAATGAATTACCCAAAGAGATTAAAAATTTTACTAGTATGAAAAGCTCAAGTCAGATGTTAAAGAATTTTGAATTCCACTATACATAAACACAATATTAAGAAAAAAAAAGAGGGGAATAATGCTATTTTATTCAATTCTCAGACACTTTTACGTTCAATATTATTTCATTTAATAATTAATTAATACTGTAAAACCCTAATCCAATCTAATCTAATTTAATTTAATTTAACCTTATGTAGTTTAAAATAGATTTTAATATCGCAGAGAATATGAATAGGTTTTATTAATTACGTCAGTACATACCAATTCTCTTTTATTGTTTGTTATCATTAAATAGTTTTACGTCATTTCATGTTTTTCTTCTAAGGTATTTTTTTCTTATTTTGAATTTTAATTAATTTTAAATAGATGGAATTTTATTACTAGTTTACTACCTGATTTAATTAATAAGATGATCATGCAATTGCTTTTATGTTTAGATTAATTTAAAGTAAACTTGGTTTGCTATCTTTAATTATTATTATATAGATTGTACTAATAAAAATTATCTATAGTATAAATAATGTGGGATATATATGTATTAGTATTTAGGAGGGTTGAGTTGTATGATATTTTGAACATGATGTTAATTTAAAGAAAATAATTTTAATGTTTCCTTATTTTTGTAAAGTATGACTTTAAATTATGCATTGCACACTTTGTCAAGCAGCCTGTCAAAGGTTAGCTTAAAGTGGAATTTGTAATATTTCGTTAATAAAGATATATTGATTGATTGATTGATTGATTGATTACTATTACTATTACTATTACTATTACTATTACTATTACAATTACTATTACTATTACTATTACTATTACTATTACTATTACTATTACTATTACTATTACTATTACTATTACTATTACTATTACTATTACTATTACTATTTTGAATTTGAATTTGTTTATTTCATAAATATGTACATATTTTTTGGTCCAACAAAGACTTACGTCTTATCTGTTGGTGCCAATTAGTTTTATAACAAATAAATTATTATATTTGTATTTACTATACTAATCAAAAACATTATTTCTAACGCGAGAAGGTGCGTACAATCATTGTTATGTAAATATTAACTATTTTTTATCACTAATCATATTTAAATATATGTTGTTAATTTATCTAACGTAGTACGTATTTTGTATTAGTTATTGTTTTTGTAACCAATTTTGTATCCCTTTTTTAAAGTTACCTATGTTATTTGTTACAATATGATCTGGTATCGTGTTAAATAAACATGGTATCAAACATTTAATAGTTCTTTTCCATACTTATTATAATATTTTGGAATAATGAATTTTGTTTTCTGGTAGAATATCTATGCTCGATTTGATCTTCAGTTCTTCGTCATAATAATATTGAATTAAGAAGTAATGTTTATAATATCCATTTGGTGTTAATGTGTTACTTTTTTCCAGTAATTGCGATGTGTTTAATTTAGTTCGTTTGTGTATTAGTTTTATTATTTTGTGTTCTAGGGATTCCAGTCTCCGAACATGGACATACTCCATACGTGAGCACCATACCGTATGATCGACTCCACTAATGCCTTATATACTATCATCATAGTTTTAGGATCTACCATTCTGTTTAGTATATAAAAACATCCTACCATCTTTTTAATTTTGTTGTACGTATACTCTATATGTTTATTGTATTTCAGTTGATTGTCGATGTTTAATCCTAAATACATAGTGTCTGTAACATTTTTTATGGTTATACAGTTGCAATAAAGTGAATCATTTAAACATGAACAGGTATGTAATTTTATTTTGGGATCTTTCACTTTTTGCATGTGTGCGGTAGTGAATACCATACAAACCGTTTTGCTTTCATTAACAAACAAATTTTTTCCATGTGTCCAATTAATTAATAAGTTCAATTCTTCTTGTATAATTTTTTCACAATATTGTATATCTGTATGAATAATACAATATAGCATCGTCAAGCATATAGATACAGTTTAGATTTTGATACTTAACATGTCATTTACATAGAGTAAGAATAGTATTGGTCCCAGATTACTTCCCTGTGGCACTCAAATATTATTCTCTTTCTTTTACTGTATGTATTATTTACTTTAACCACGTATTGTCTATTAGTTAAATAACTCACAAAAATGTTTAATACATTTTGATTGATTCCAGCTTTTCTTAAGTTGTGAATTAATATATCGTGCTTTACTGTATCGAATGCTTTCGAAAAATCAACATACACGGCTATAGTGTATTTATTTTTGTCCAGTTGTGCATTTATATCATCAGTTATCTTTAATAGCAATTTTTCAGTACCTTTTCCTTTTTGGTAACCGTATTGATTGGGATGGATGATATTATTTTTGTCTAAATACTTTTTTAGGTGTTCAGCTATGTATATTTCAAATATTTTTTCTATTGTCGGTAATATGCTTAACGGTCTGTAGTTTCCGTAATTTGTGGGGTCACCTTTTTTATATATTGGTCTTGTTATCGATGTTTTAAGTGCCTCTGAAACTACCATTTGTAATGGATTGATTTATTATTTCTTTTATAATCTTTCCAAATATCTCTTCATTATTTTTAATTCCTGTGTTCTTATGTTATCATATCCTGGGGACTTTTTTATGTGTAGATTGTCTTTTATAATTTTCTTTACATTCTCTTCCGTACATTCTGGTATTATAAATGAGTATTTGGTTTCTCCATTATAAGTTGTCGGCGTTATTTGGTGTTGGCATGTAGCTATTAGGTTCATGACTTGTTCGTGAAAAGTGTTTGCAAAGGTATTTGCAATATTATTGATTATTAATTTTCCCATATGGTTCATAATTTTTTCATCCACATTTTCGATTTTTCTTAGTTAATATATAGTTAATGTTGTCCCATAATTTTGTTCTATCGTTTTCAAATCTCTCCTAAAATAACTATTTTAGCTTCACGGATTTCACTATTTAAATTTCTATATTTTTTATATGCCTCTCTGTATACTTCTTTTTTGATTGGTTTCCACCTATGAAATAGTTTATTCTCTCTAATTTTATAAGACAGATTTTCAGTTATCCAAATTCCTTTCTTGTCTTTGGGTATTGTACTTTTTGGTTATTCTCATACATTTCATTCAGTTTAGAAATTAAATTATCAGTGTAAATATTTACATCTTGGTCTCTTATTCCACTCCAATCTTCGTTCTTAATATTATTCAGCATGTTGTGTTCGTTGTACTTTAACTGTGTTACTTTGTACACATTCAGATTTTATAAACATTTCCTCTTCTATTTTTATTGCTAATGAGTAATGATCTGCTACTTTGTGTTTTATTACTGCTGATTTAATATGTTTGAATTTTGATCTAATGAATATGTGATCTATTAGGATTTTTATTCTCACCGTCTTTGATTTCCTCCGTGTTACATCCTTTATAGCACTTTATCAAACCAGCCATCATATTTTCGTATTCATACATTATAGAATTATTATCATGTAAATTTATATTAACGTCTCAATTACTACATTAGTTTTATTATTTCCTCTAATACTGTTTCTAATTCAAAAATTGTTTTACATTTGTGTCTGAGGTCTGTTATAAATATTAAATTAATGTATTTTTTATCTTTTGGAAAGTCTAAATCACAATTAATGCTTTCAAAGGTTTTCGTCTGAATTGAATTTTCTTTAAAGTCTATAGTATTCGTAACGTACATTAATAAACCACCACCAGACCTTTCTTTTCTAGTTTTACATACAATTTGATAACCAGGAATATTATAGTAATCTACCTCGTAATCCCTTATATTAATTTCCGATAATAATATCAATTCAAATTGATTTATCTGCAATATTACACAAATTTCATTAAAACGTTTTCTTAGTGATCTGATATTTACATGAAAAATACTAAGTGAACTACACTTAAGTCTAAAATCATTAATAAATTGCTTCCATTCATACATATCGTTACACGTTTTATATTGTATTAAATTATTTTCAATCAATTGATCGTTATCCATAATTTTTTAAAATCAAAGTTATTCTATTTACAAACTAATTCTATTTTATATTGATAATATGCAATAAAATAAAAATTTAAGAATTCTTTATATTGGAACACATAATCACATAATACACTTATCAATATCACTGGTTGCAGCTATTCTGATAATGTTCTCACCTGGGGATTTTCTGATCAGCACTCTACCGTTCTTTATCCATACAAACTTGAAACCATGAGCAAACGCCTTTTTCTTTCTCTCTAAAAACAATTGCCTTCCTTCCGGGGAAAGATGTTCATTAAAAAATAACCTTTTATGGTTCTTCTTATCATTCAATGCTAACTTTTGCCACCATTCCTTTCCTTTACTGATAACAATACTTCTGTCATTCTCGTTTTTTAATTTAACTAACAAAAAATTAGTTTTTTTTAGTGAAATTTCTTTTACTGCTTTTATAGGTATATCTGAGCAACCAATTTTTTCCATCACTTCATTTAGTTTTAAATCTGGTGATAATTGACTATTATTATCAATACCGTGGATTTCAACAAATTTCCTTCTCTATATTGCTCAATTTGTTTAATCTCTCAGTTATTAATTCAATTTGCTTATCCTTTTGTTCTACAGATAATTTTAGTAACTTTATCTCCTTCCTGTAATTCCTATTCTCCTCCATAATTTTAGAAAATTTATTATCAAATCATCAAATTTCTTTGACATAAATTCATTGAATCCATTATTCTATTAAATAAAGATTTAACCCTTGTCATTTCTTGATCTATTTCCTCATCATTTATTAAACAGATGTTGCATTATCAGTTGCTTTTGATGGACGACAATTACATCTCCAAGATATTTACTAGCTCTTGATTTAGATTTATATGTAGATTCTGATATAGAACATTTAAAGTGGTAATCTGTACATCCATAACAACTTATCTCCTCATTGTCCATATCTACTTTTGACACGCACCTCATTTTATATACACTTTAATCACATGTAATTTTACTTATACGTTACGTCTAATTTATTTGTTAATAACAAACTAAATATTTACTTTTTGATTTAAATTATTAAAGCAACAAATCACGTCCGAACACTTCAAGCGTTAGAACGTTACTATTACTATTACTATTACTATTACTATTACTATTACTATTACTATTACTATTACTATTACTATTACTATTACTATTACTATTACTATTACTATTACTATTACTATTACTATTACTATTACTATTACTATTACTATTACTATTACTATTACTATTACTATTACTATTACTATTACTATTACTATTACTATTATACTATTACACTACTAGCGCTTGTAGTGAGCGGACGTGTAACTGCGCTCCGTATAATTTAATAGTTAATTGTTGAAATTACGTGTCAGTGCTTAAATAAATTAAGTTTATAATAAAATTCTAAAGATTTAATCAATAATGAAGTGTTATCAGTGCAAAATGCTATCAATGAAGAAGAAATCAGGTGTTATGGTTGCGGTGAAGACTATCACTATAAATGTTCAATTTCGAAACAACTTATAGGTCAAAGTCAAGAAATCGAAATTATCATGGAGATGCACACAATGTCGAGTTCAAAAGCAATCAGATATCGGAATCTATACAGGAGGAGAAAAAATTGGAGGAATCTGTAAACGAAGAACTTTCGCCTGTAGTAATGCAGTACTTAAATAAATTAATGGATGTTATGTCAAATAAATTCGACGAATTAAATAATAAAATCACACAAGTAATTGAAGAAAATAAATCTCTGAGAGATGAAATAAAATTGCTTAGATTGTCAGTAGACAATAGAAACAAAAAAATTGAAGAATTATCTGATAGGATAAACAGTTTAGAGCAGTACAACAAAAGAAATTTTTTAGAAATTCATGGAGTTGATAATGACAATCAAGAAACTCCTGAAAACATATATAATACGATTTCACAAAAAATTGGGTGTTCTAGTATCTCCATAAAAACAGTAAAAAAAATTGCGTTAAAAAAAACAAATTTTCTACTGGTACAATTAAAGACGAACATGATAAACGGGAGGTAATTGATAAGGGTAAAGAATGGTGGCGGAAATTAATACGGACGAGCGAAAAGTACAAAAAAGTATTTCTTTAACGAACATCTGATTCCAGCTTTAAGACATTTATTAAGAGAAACAAAAAAAAGGCGTTCTTGTGTAATTATAGATTTGTATGGGTGAAGAATGGAAGAGTTTTGGTAAGAAAATCCGAAGACGGTGCATTGATTAGAATTTCTACAGCAGGACATCGATAAGTGCATTAATTAGTTAAGTTAAATTAAAAGAAGAAAAAAAGAGAGAAACACAACATTTCACTTCATAAATATTTTGTAGCTATTGTTTAAAAAAAAAATTTTAACCAACCTTTTTCTGAAATATATTTGAAAAATACTTTAATATCTGTGTTCAATTTGATAAACGTTTATTTTGAATATACAAACAATCTGGCAAATGTTTAAATAAATGTATGGGTGATATAAAATAATCATGTAAAACATATATGTCGCCAACCAAAACATTTTATTTTAATATTATATCAATAAAACAATAAGTTGTTAACACCAGGTTAATTAAAACTGATACATAATTGTTTTGCAAATTTATCTTTATGTGAACGCAATAATTTTGTTTTCCTATGTACTACATTAGTAAGATAAAATTAAAGGTTTGCAAATACAACCAACAAAGTTATAGGTGATAATTAAGTTTTTAAAAATTTACAATAATGACTCAAAGAATGATGTTTTATTTAACAAGAAGAATGTTAAATCTTTAAATTGTTGGTCCTTCACCAACATTAAAGTTTTAATTTTTCTCTGTCTTCAATGTACCTATATTATACAGAAAATCAATTTTTCTGTATTAATGAGATATAATTTAAGTTATATGTACTCTTTAAGCAAAACGATTTTTGTTTAATATTAAGATTTTGCCTAAATGTTCCGTAGTTATAAATTACTCCAATGCCTAGTATGAAAAATTTTATATGTATAATTAAAAATTAATTTCTGTTTTCTTTCCTAAAAGACACTTCATTTACAGAATAGATCAGAATGGTTTTCATTATATTATATACTGGAATTGAATATTATGTTAATTTCAAACAAGAAATCAGAACTTTTTTTTTGTAGATTAATTATTATTACATTAAGTTTGCTTACTTAAGGCGCTCAATTGTGTATGTTTAAAGCTGAATGAAATTTATTGTATTTGCTTAATTAAGGCACCGACAAATAAGTCTGTAGACTTCGTCGGACCTAGAACGATGTAAATTTTTTCGTAATAAATAATTTCAAATTCAAATTCAAATTCAAATTACTATTACTATTACTATTACTATTACTATTACTATTACTATTACTATTACTATTACTATTACTATTACTATTACTATTACTATTACTCTTACTATTACTATTACTATTACTATTACTATTACTATTACTATTGCTATTACTATTACTATTACTATTACTATTACTATTACTATTACTATTACTATTACTATTACTATTACTACATGTGTAAGTGATAAAATGAAGTGCAATCATTGTAAAGCAGATATGACGAGTGAAGAGATAAGGTGTTACGGATGTGGCTCAGATTATCACTTTAAATGCTCAATTTCTGAAACTACATATAGATCGAAACCGAGGACAGCAAAATTATCATGGAGGTGTAAGAACTGTAGAAGGGAATGTGTATCAGGCGAAGGGATAAAAGAGGAAGATCGTGACGTTGATGAAGAAATGACACCTAAAATGAAATTGTTTTCGAGAAAATAATGGATTCGATAGAATTCATGTCACAAAATTTGACGATTTAAATGAAAAATTTTCAGATTTAGATAATAAATTTACACAAATAATCGATGATAACAAGCGTTATAAGGTAGAACTCAAATCAATTAAACAGGATCTACAATTAAAAGATAGGCAAATTGAAAATCTCAATGATCGTATAAACAAAATGGATCAATATAATCGCAGCAAATATGTAGAAATACACGGTATAGATAATAATGTAGAATCTCCTAATATTAAACTAAATCGCGTAATGGATAAAATAGGGTGCACTGATATGACAATTAAGGTGGTTAAAGAAATTTCATTGAAAAGACTAATTTACTTCTAGTTAAATTAAAAAGTGAGGAAGACAGGGATACTGTTATAAGTAAAGGTAAAGACTGGTGGCGAAAAATGTCAGCTGATGATAAAAAAATAAACAAAGGCCTCTTTTTTAATCACAATCTCACACCTATGAATAGACAGCTACTATTTGAGACTAAAAAAAAAGCATTTTTACATGGATATAAGTATGTGGGTTAAAAAGGTACAATCTTAGTGAGGAAATCAGATGGTGAGAATGTCATAAAAATATCTGCGCTTAAAGATATTGATAGGTATGTTATGTGATTACATGGATTTCCAATACAAAGAACTTTCAGTTTCAATTACTTTATATTTTTGCCTTATATTTTGAGTTTTGTAAATATAATTTTAATCTTGTATATATAATAACACATGTTTAAGCATTGAACAAATATGAACTTAAATTATAATATATACTAATGTATATAATTAAATGGAAACAAATTTTCTTGAAATAATACAATATTATATGCCAACCATTTATAGATGGTAACATTGCTCATAAAGGCCATCATTTTAGTAATTTTGTAATGTTTAAAATAAAAGAAATTGGGTATTCTTATTCATGTGTAAAGATTACTAAACAATAATCTGATAGTTAATTTATATTACTGATTATAACATTATGGGAGTTAAGAACAGAGTTATCGAATGGCTGATAATAATATGTTTATTAATTCACATACACGTTACAAAAATTGTATTATAATGTAAAAAAAAAATTTGAGTGAGATATAAATGACGATGCAATTTCCAAACACTAAAAGTATATAACTATATTATTATTTTATCAATCCCAGTATCAAATGATAATTCACAGTAAACGAATCCTCTACAAAATAATTTTAACATTTAAAGTTAATTTCTAAATATTAATAGTTGTAGGCAAATTATGGGAAATGTTAATTATTACGTTTCAGTGATTCATTTTGTAAGTAGTGTAAATATGATATTTTACTGGAGTTAATATTGTTTTAAAATTACATTACCATTTAAGGCTAAACAAAAAAAAAATTTCTTTCGGTTTTTTGTAAATAGTGTAAATAGGAATCATTTGTTAGTATGACATATTGTTTTCATTTAAATTATCTCATCGTCTAAGGTTAATTTCTACTATTTAAGATTTATGACAATTCATACGAAACGTGCTAGTTTCAAAATTCATTGTTGCGAACACTATGTAATACTGTAAAATATTACTATCAAAATAATATATTATTAACATAATTAGACAATATACAGCTCCAACTCTTCTTAAGTTGAAATTTTATGTTTACTAAGTAAGAATAATTTGTATTTATTTAATTGTAAAATATATGGTACCGACGGACAAGTCTTTTGACTTCGTTGGGCCAATAACTATATATTTCTGAAATAAACGATTCAATTCAATTCAATTCAATTACTATTACTATTACTATTACTATTACTAATAAATATGTATGTAAAATTGTGATAAAAACAATCTACGGAAATAGTTGCACTTCGTTGTATTGTTTAAATGTTAGACAAATAATACAATACTTGTGAAATTTTGTTAGATCAATAATATATATTTTGTAAATTACTTAATATTACTACTTAAGGTACCAACCGATAAGTTCTATTGCAACTTGGTTGGAACCACAACATGTATATATTGCGTAAATAAACATTTCAAACATTTCAAACATTACTATTACTATTACTATTACTATTACTATTACTATTACTATTACTATTACTATTACTATTACTATTACTATTACTATTACTATTACTATTACTATTACTATTACTATTACTATTACTATTACTATTACTATTACTATTACTATTACTATTACTATTACTATTACTATTACTATTACTATTACTATTACTATTACTATTACTATTACTATTACTATTACTATTACTATTACTATTACTATTACTATTACTATTACTATTACTATTACTATTACTATTACTATTACTATTACTATTACTATTACTATTACTATTACTATTACTATTACTATTACTATTACTATTACTATTACTATTACTATTACTATTACTATTACTATTACTATTACTATTACTATTTTTTTTTTTTGTGTAATAAAGGCATCAACTGCTTGGTTATTAGCCTTAATCATTCCAATAAGTTATTAGATCTTCATAAATAGCCCTGTTTCTTTTAAATAACTTATTAAACTTACAATGAAGCTTTTGTCTTCCCATTCTCTTCTGCACATGTGCTTGGTATGTGATACCTTTCTCTTTGTTCTTTGTATGCAATACACTTATATATAACGTGACCTAATGTCAGACTTTCATTGCATCTGGTACATGTGGGACGTTCTTCTCCTAATAACAGGTGCAGAGATGTAAGGTTTGAATGTCCTAGACGTATCCTTCTAAGCACCACACTTTCCCTCCTTGTTACTTTGCTTGGTATTTTCCACATATTTACATTACTCTTGATCTTACCTAAACTAGTGTTCGTTGTTACCCATTCTCTTTTCCACCATGATACAAATTTGCTCCTTATTTCTAACTTTAGGTCATCTAGTCTAACTCTCTCTTCATCTATTGTTTGGTGTTTAGTAACTGCTTTTGCAGCCTTGTCTGCCATTTCATTGCCACATATCCCTATATGGCCAGGGCACCACGCAAAGCATACATATTTCTCTGCCGTTTTTAGTTTATGCAGTCTGGTGAGAATAATTTGAATTATAGGGTCAAATGAGAACCCATTATGAAGGCATTGAAGAGCACTTAGCGAGTCCGCACATATTAAAAAGAATTGAGCATTAGACGTGCTACAATATTCAAGAGCTTTAGAAATCGCATACAGCTCTGCTGCATAAATGGAAGTTGCTGGATGAAGTCGCCAGCTAAAGGCATGCTGGTTAACCCAAAAAGCACTGCCAACATATGGACCTCTTTTGGAACCATCCGTGTATATAATTTCATACTGAATATGCTTACTGAGAATTTCATAAAAACTTAGTTTTAGCACTGCAGGGTTTAATTCATTTTTTGAGCTATCTATATCTTCTACATGTATGCGTGCTTATCAATTAACCAAGTGGTATTTCACAGTATTCTGAGCTATACAATTTGAGCGGAAGCTTCATATTTAATTCTTCAGCTATTTTTCGTGCTCTAGCTGGCCTACTTTTGTAGGCCTTTCACTTACGAGTACAAGTATTATTTTTAAACAGTGTATTATAATTTGGGTGGCTTGTTTGTGTATTCATTTTGAGAGTATAGTTTATTAAGTTTTTTTGAATCGGTACTTTAAGGGTAATACACCACCTTCCACACAAATCATCTATTCGGCTGGTACAAATGCTCTATGACATTCTCAGCTTGACCTTGAATAGTGTTCAATTTAAGGAGCTAGTTTTCCTAGCCCTGAGTACACAGCACTTCCGTAATCAATCCTAGACAATATCAGGGTATGGTATAGTTAACAGAACTTTCTCATCTGCTCCCCACGTTATGTTGGATATACATCTTAAGACATTTAGGATTTGTTACAAGATGTAAGTAATTTGCGGATGTGCTCTTTCCAATAAAGTTTTGAATCAAAGTAGACTCTAAAAATTTGACATATGGTTGTACCTCAACAGTTAGTCCATTTAATGTTAATTTGGGATGGTCATGTCTGGTCCTTAGTCTACAAAATGTACTGCTTGTGTTTTAGTGGGAGAAAATTTGAATCTAATTTTTCAGCTTTTAGTGTTATTTCGTCAATAGCTTCTTGCATTTGACTAATGATATCAGATTCTAACGTTCCAGTTACATACATGACCAAGTCATCAACATATAGACACCTTTTCACGGTGGATTTAACTTGTCTAATTAGGTTATCCATGGCAATTGCAAATAACGTGACACTCAGCGTAGAACCTTGTGGTACATTTTGTTGTATACGTTTAGTTGACATTGCATTTCCTATTCTAACCTGGAAAAGACGCTTCTTTAACAGTTGTTTTATAAACCTTGGTAGATTTCCTCAAGTCCTAGGTCAAATAGTGCTCTTAAAATTCCATGTCTCCAAGTAAGGTCAAAAGCTTTTTCCAAATCAAAGAATACAGCAATTAAGTGCTCTTGCAGCGAAACTATCCAGTATTGCACTCTCTAAAAGTATTAGATTGTCTGTGGTGGATCTAAAAGATCTAAAACCCATTTGGCAAGGTGACAATAGCATATTCTTTTCTAAAAACCAGATTAGGCGTTTATTGACCATTTTTCCAGAACTCGACTTAGGCAGCATGTTAACGATATAGGTCTATAACTTCCCGGTATAGTAGGATCTTTACCTGGTTTTAAGCATGGTATAATTATAGATGTACACCATTCATTTGGATAAGTAGAGGATATCCATATTTTATTGTATAGTTCTAAGTTTAACCTTTTCCGTGTATGGTAGATATTTAATAAATTCATAGTGGATTGTGTCGAGTCCCGGTGCTGACTTTCTTGTTTTTGACAATACATCTTCTAATTCAGCTATAGTAAATTTATCATTATACGGTAAGGTTTCTATTAGGTTAAAGTCTAACCTAGATTCTTGGTTTTCAAATTTAATAGGAAATTTATCTGACGAACTATTACTTTCAAATTCTATGGACATTATTTCTGCAATTTCTTCCTGGCTATTATAGAACATATTATTATAGTAGACATTGCGAGGATTAAACTGTTGCACTGAACCACTTATGCATTTTATTTTTTTCCAAACTTGTTGAATAGGAGTTGTACTATGAATTTCAGAGACATATTGTTCCCATGACTTACGTTTACTGTCCAATATAACTCTTCTGGCTTTAGCTCTAAGCCGTTTAAAGTGTATAGCATTGTCTAAGGTTGGACACTTCTTAAACTTGTTGAGCGCTTTTTCTTTTGTTTTATAGCAGCTTGAACGTTAATGTTCCACCAAGGAACCTGTCGCTTATTTGTGTAGTTGCTAGTTTTCTTAATGTTAGGTTACAGGCATCTAGTATTTTTGATGTAATATCTTCAACAACTTCATTTACCTGTTTTCCTTCTACACTAAATGGGACAAGATGTGTTCTATAGGTATCCCAATCAACATCTTTTAGTAACCATTTTCTGTGGGATTTTAAGTGCATGATAAAAGGCAGCTCTATTTGGACAGGAATATGATCCGATGCTAAGTCTTCTTTAAGTGTCTTCCATATTAATTTCGAAGCTAGCACTGGGAGCTGATCGATAAATCAAGAACTGAAAACTATTGGACCTAGCGTTGAAAAAGTTGGGTCTCCACTGTTTAATAGAATTAATTTTCTGCTCTAATAAATTTTCAATCAGTACACCTCGTAAATCTGTTTTGTGAACCCCATATACTGTTATGAGCATTGAAGTCACCTACTAATAGTATTGGTTTTGGTAACTGATCTATTAGTTCTAGCAGTTGTTGTAGTTTCAAGAAAAGTCTGGTAGATAAATACAACATATAGTCATGCTTAGGGTGCTTAATTCTAATGGCTACGGCTTGCAGTTTAGTTTTAAGTGCAACTTCTTTATGAGGAACGTATTCCTTCATTAAGACGCTGCGCCGTGTGCTCGAAGTCCATCTACATCTTTTCTGTAAACTACATAACCCTGTAGTTTAAAGTTTTCATTTCGTTTGAATCGAGTTTCTTGTAAACATAAACAAATTGGATTCTCTCTACTTACAAGTATTTGTAGTTCTGGCAAATGTGCCTACATCCGTTAATATTCCAGTGGATTATATTATCCATGATATTAGAGATAAATTTTGTTCTTTAAAATTAGTTTAAAGTAAAGAGACGAAAGACATATGGTAGACAAACATAATAAATTAACATATAAGTAAAAACTATAAAAAATATATGTACATATACGTATATATCACAGTTAACGTAGGTAAAAATAAATATATCACAGTAATGACTAGTTTTGCTATGCTCCATGACTAGAAGAAGCCTCTGTAGACTTCCTTTGACTAGATACACCTAGATTCTCATCAACCGGTTGACTTATTTTCCTGGGTTTACCCTTAGGCCACCCTTTCTTTTTCCGTTGTGTGCGTATTTCTATTAAAGCATTATCAAAACCTTCAAAGTCTACTGGCGACTCTGGAGCTTGTCTTTTACGTGACAATGTGTCCACTTCCATCTCACTCCCTGTTTCTGCGGGAGTTTCTCTAGCGACCTCTTCCACATAACTTTTTAGTGACGATTTTAGCACTTTGATTTCATTTTTGATCATTTTCTGTATTTCTGGAAGAATTGTTTTAGCTACCTCAGAGACAACAGATGTTTTTACTTCAAGTTGGTTTTGAGTAGCCTCAGCGTAGGTCCTCTCCGACGTAGTTATGGCAGATTGAGCCATTCGACGTGCTTCCACAAAGCTAACATTGTGTAGCACCTTGATTTCTTGAACCCTTTTTTCCATCTTATAGACTGGACATTCTTTAGATCGTGACAAATGTTTTCCTTTGCAATTTATGCATTCAATTTCACTGCATTGATCATTATGTGATAGTTTCCCACACTGACAGAATGCCTCTCAGTACATTTCAAAGATGTATGTCCAAACCTTTGACACTTAAAACATCTTACTGGTTCTGGGATGTAAGGTCGGACTCTTAAATTGTACATTGCCGCTTTTATCGATTTAGGTACCTCGTGCGATTCAAACGTTAGAACTAACATTGGAGTATCAACCAACTTTCCATCCTTTCTAGTTTGTATCCTTTTAACTTCAGTCACCCTTTCTGAACGGAGCTCTTCTAGTATCTCAGCCGTAGTCGCATTTAATAAATCTTTATGAAAAACAACTCCTTTGCAAAAATTTAATTTTTGGTGGGGACTAACTTTAACGTCAATATCACCTATGTTTGACAATTTAAATAACACTTCGGTTTGCTTTCGCGATACCGTTTCTATTATAATCCCATCTTTGACTTTATTAAGCCTTTTCGTTTCACCTGCTAGACCATATATCACTTTACTGATTAAAAACGGAGACACACTATCAAAATTACCCTGTGGCAATCTTTGCACCAACAAGAACCGGGGAAATGCCGTCTCATTGTTGGCGAACCTCGTAGAAGTTCCCAGAGCGGGAAAACTAAAAAAGTTTGGAGTGGATTTAGGTTCCACCGAACCTTTAATAATTGGACCGTTATCCATGAGAGATTTGTATGTTCATTTCTTAGGCTCTCCACCCTCCACGGAGCCTCAAATGGGACGACAGAGCTGAGTAAATTCCAGTTGTCGTCAGAGCTACCTAAAAAATATAGCCGCCCGTGTTGAGAAAAATGAGCATTTTCCTACCCCGCAACGACTCGCCAACGTCGACTCCACAGAAAGAAGATTTAAAAAGGACAAGGTAGTAAGAAGGAGTAAAACAGAAAAAGGTATGAAGGAAGTAGAAGAAATAAAGAACCGACAAGCCGCTTGATCCCTCCGGGCTAGAGAGGGACCACCCGTCTTGAAAGAAGCCAGGGCCAAAGCAGCGTGTTGGAGAGACCTGCCACTACTACCGGACATGAATCCCCTCAGATACCAGGATCCCCTTTTCCTTCCATACGGGTCGCCACGCACGGCAAACGCGTGGGTCCGTCGAACGCCTCTTACGCTCCCCAGGACGGGGGTGGGACAATTCTTCCCCCGAGCCCACAGGGGACAAAGAACAATAAACAAAAGACTAAGACAACCAAGAGAGACAAGGACTAACGACTTGCGACCAGCGTTAGCATTACCCTGGGAGTACCACGTGGAGGTGCTGGTTCGACTTTACCCCCCACTATTACTATTACTATTACTATTACTATTACTATTACTATTACTATTACTATTACTATTACTATTACTATTACTATTACTATTACTATTACTATTACTATTACTATTACTATTACTATTCTATTACTATTACTATTACTATTACTATTACTATTACTATTACTATTACTATTACTATTACTACTACTATTACTATTACTATTACTATTACTATTACTATTACTATTACTATTACTAATACTATTACTATTACTATTACTTATACTATTACTATTACTATTACTATTACTATTACTATTACTATTACTATTACTAATTACTATTACTATTACTATTACTATTACTATTACTATGACTATGACTACAATGGTTTAGAAGTTATTTACACAACAGACAGTATGTAGTGAAAGTGAGCAACGTTATGAGTGAACTAAAAGAGTGTCCAAATGGTGTACAGGGCAGTAATCTGGGACCTATCCTGTTCCTGTTATATGTAAACGACTTATTTAGTGTACTAAAAACTGTAAACTATATATGTACGCTGATGACGCGATGGTGCTAGGTAGCAACAAAACCCAAACAAATGTGAAGTAGACACGCAAAACGATATGAACATAATTCTCAAATGGCTACGCGGAAAAAGTTTGTATATTAATAAATCTAAAACAGTGTCAATGCTATTTAGGACTCCTCAAATGTATATACCACAAAATTTAAACATTAAACTTTATAATTGTGATTGCCTCGACAAAATTAGAATGTAACTTGTCGTCATCCAACAAGTATACACTACAATGTACTTAGGGGTTAGAATTGACTGTAATTTAAAATATCATTCACATATTAATTACATTTTTAGCAAATTAAAAAAAATTAGTGGCTGTCTGTATGCGCTAAAAAGATACACAAACATACCTTTGTTAATAGCTGTCTATAAGTCTCTATTTGAATCAATTATTAGGTATGGTATACGTAACTGGGGATGTGTAGAGGTAATACATATAGATAAGATAAACCATTTACAGTGTATAACTTTAAAAATGATTGATTGTTGGTAGAGAAACACAAACCAATTTATTCAATACTGTAGATACTTTGACACCTGCTGCGTTTTATAAATATTACCACATATTAGACAATTATAATGACGAACTATATAAAATAACCACTGAACATACATATGATACCAGACATCGCAGATATGTAATTCCTTATACGTACAATAAGTATGGGGAAAGAACACTACAATGTACCGTCCCAAGGCTATTAAATGAAATTCCATTCAATTGCAATAATATGTCCAAATTTGATTGTAAAAAGAAACTTAAATCTTGGCTAAAGAATGATCTTTAATTTATTATATACACCAAATTTAGTTATGCAAAAGATTATTACTATTTATTTTATTTACTATAGATCAGAAAACTTCTGATGAATTCATTTCATTTATATAATTTAACAAATGATTGCACTAAACCACCGAGCGCTGACAATGTTTATAGGAATAAAACACTTATAAATTTGTATTATATCTTGTACATGATGATAAATCGGCACCCGCTGATAAGTTTACGACTTAGCAGGACCGATAACTGTTATGTATATATTTGAATAAATAAATAAATAAATAAATAAATTACTATTACTATTACTATTACTATTACTATTACTATTAATACCAATATGGATAAGTGTAGATATACAATTGCAGTGTTCATAGACCTTAGCAAGGCCTTCGACACAGTAGACCACGATATACTGATTAATACATTCCAAAGAATCGGCTTCAGTGGGAAGGAACTACTTTGGTTTAAGGATTACCTTCAAAACAGAAACTTTGTGGTAAAAGTGGCAAGTGAAGTGAGCGAAATTAAAAATGTCACTTTGTGTACCGCAGGGTAGTCACTTAGGGCCCTTACTATTTCTTATATATGTAAATAACATATTTAGTGTGGTAAATAGGTGCCAATTATATATGTACGCGGACGATGCGATACTGTTGTATTCTCACATTAATCCTGAAATGTGTGAAACAGTGTTACAGATAGAACTGAATAAAGTTACAGATTGGTTGCATGATAGAAAATTATTTATAAACACATCAAAAACCGTATCTATGATGTTTAAAACACCCCATATGAATGTTCAAAAATCGTTAGAAGTTAAGATACATAATTGTGATTGCTTGTATAAAAATAAGGATTGTAGTTGTAAAATAATTAGAGAAGTACAAGAAACAATGTATTTAGGGATATGTGTTGACTCAAATGTTAAATATCACAAACATATAAATCAAATATTTAACAAACTCAAAAAGATTACTGGTTGTTTATATACGATTAAAAATAATGTAAATAAAAATGTTAAATTAATCATGTACAAAACACTTTTTGAATCTGTAATAAGATATGGTGTAAGAATTTGGGGTTGTGCAGAAGATGTACATATCAAAAAAATTAATAAACTTCAAATTAAATTTCTAAAAATGATACAAGGCGAAAACCTTGAAATTAATGAACTGTTATTAAAATGTGATACTTTGACACCAGTAGGTTATTATAAATATTATAATACGATAGACCATTATGAAAATGATGCCTATAAAGCAATTGTAGAACATGATTATAACACCAGACGCCGTAGTTATGTAGTTCCTCATTTTAATAATAAACATGGCCAACGTACCTTAAAATGTCTAATACCAAAATTATATAATGATTTAGTAATAGATGATAATACAAATAGCAGGTCAGCATTTGTGAATAACTTAAAAATAATATTAGCTAGATTAAGTAGTGAATAACACAATGATAAATTTTATGCTCTTGGTAGATTTACAAATTTACTTGCGCAATGATTGCACATCACCCACAGCGCCTTATAAAATTACATTTGATGCTTTGTAATTGATTAATGTATTACTTGTCAGCTATACATGGAACCTACAGAGAAGTCTTGTGACTTAGTAGGACCGTAAACTGTATGATATTTGATAAATAAATGAAAAAAAATTACTATTACTATTACTATTACTATTACTATTACTATTACTATTACTATTACTATTACTATTTTTTTTTTTTTTTTTTTTTTGGTGGAGCGTCGACTTTGAGGTCATTAGCTCATTTATAAATAAGTATACGTTCCTATACCACAGGTAAGGTAGATTTCAGGTATGTATATATTATTATAGCACAGGTAATATGATAATGAAGGTGCCAGAACGTGTTGTTGTTATTATATCTTAGTGTATATGTTAATATGTTTCAGATACTGAAAGGTGGTGAGTATTTCATTTCTTGTACTCAGGTTGTCTGCAATATTTTTTTTCAGATTATGTGCCCTTCTCAGCGCTGCATACTTTGGACACTCACACACAATATGCGTACAGACAAAGAAATGTGACATTGGTCACACTGGGGTGCAGGTTCTCCCAACAGTAAGTGTTGGTGCGTGACAGCTGTATGCCCAATGCGTAGGCGGTGCAACTTTACCATCTGTTGCCTGGTAAGTTTAAATTGAGTATAGGGCGCCATCACAGATGGCTTTATTTCTTTCAGTAAACTATTTGTTTCATACCATTGTCTTTGCCATTCATCCATCACCTTGTGCTTGACAGTATTAATAACGTCAGTTTTTGTTGCTGTAGTATATCCTGTTGATCACAGTTTGCAGCTGTCCGTGCAGCTTTATCAGCTCGTTCATTGCCTATAATTCCAATGTGGCTTGGCACCCAGACCATGGTAAGCGCATATCCTTCATCTGCCAGATATTTGTATAGTGATTAGATCCACTGCGTAATAGGGTTTGTTGCATATATTTTCGTAGACTTTCTAGAACACTCAATGAATCGGAGGCAATAAGTAGGACTTTTCCCTGTATTTATTACGCAGTACAGAAGCGCTTGCCACAAAGCGTACTGCTCAGCATAATATACAGATGCACTGTTAACAAGTGTCCATGAATAGCAATTTCACCTACTACAATGGCACAACCTACACCATTTTCCGTTTTGGACCCATCTGTATAAATGACTTGTCCAGAATTCGCTTTGGATTTCAGCGAAAGCTTGGCGATATAGCTCAGGTGGGGTCTCTTCTTTGCCTAATGCATTTAGCTGAACTATTTTAATTTGTGGAGTTATCCATGGCGGGATCTCATTTGGACCTTCCGGTATGATTCTGGCATCTGGATGGCATTCCTCCAAGTACTCACGAAATCTTATTCCAGAGGGCCTGGTTATCGTAGGTCTACCCTGGTACTGGTTTTCATTACAAAAAGAAATGCATTATTTGGGTGCCCAGGATGGGCCCTAACTCCAATCATGTAGGTAGAAGCAAGCTTTTTCTGCGAATATCTAGGGGTTCCAAGCCAGTCTCACAGTGTAAGCTATGGATTGACTGGTTGGAAATGCCCCAATACAATACCGGTACCTGCATTATGGATACGATCTATAGTTCGCAGAGACTTTTACGTGCAGATGAATATACTATACAACCATAGTCGATTCGAGACAGTATAAGTGACCGATAGATACGCATTAGGCTTATGGTATCTGCTCCCATGTAGTATGGGCCAAGACCTTTATTAAGTTTAGTCGTTTTCGGCATTCTCTTTGCAGGGATAGGATGTGCTCTTTCCAAGTAAGTTTCGGTCAAATATAATTCCCAAAAATTTGACAGAGTCAACGCATCTTATACCATGATTTTTAAGGTGCAGCAAAGGATCATAGTGTGGAGTTCTGAGGCGACAGAAATGGACACAGTGGGTTTTCTGTTCAGAGAACTGATACCCTATGGATTCTCCATTTTGTACAATTACATCGATTGCCCGTTGCAGCTTACGTACAATTTCGCCGACCGTTGTTCCGGAATACATTATAACGAGATCATCTACGTACAGACATTTAATTATCATTTCATCCGTGTTTAGCGCTCTCATTTACGGCAAGTGCAAATAAGGTGCAGCTCAGCGTTGAGCCTTGCGGCACTCCATTTTCTAATAGGCGGGATGTTGAGTAGCTGTTGCCAACTCGTACTGGAAACCACGATTGTTTAAGAATGACGTTATAAAGAGCGGAGCTTTCCTCTAAGACCACATCTAGAGAGCTTTTGCAATATTCCGTACCTCCAAGTCATATCATATGCACCTTTTATATCAAAGAAGACCGCCACAGAGTGCCTCCGGTCCCGGAAAGCAGCTTGATGCAATCCTCAAGAAGTACAAGGTGATCTGTGGTGCACCTGTTTTTCCTAAAACCAACCTGATACGACACTAACACATTACGCTTTTCCAGGTACCATTAAAGCCGGTTGTTAACCATCCTCTCGAGCAGCTTACCCATACAACTGGTCAGACTAATTGGACGATAGCTACTGGGAGTAAAGGATCTTTATCTGGTTTTAACACCGGTACTACAATTGCTCTTTCCATTTCTCGGGTAGATATTATTATTCCACAAGTCGTTGAAGATTACTAATAGTGCTTCTTTCATTTCAGGTGTTAGATGCTTCAACATGTCATTCGAAATGGCGTCAAGGCCAGTAGCTGTGGATCTTGTATGACTTAAAGCTTCATCCAATTCGCGCATAGAGAAAGGCAAATTGTAATCAAAGTCAACGTCTGTACTAAAATTTAGGTCAATTTCTATTTACCTTTGTACGTAGGAACTCACTATTATAATTTTCAGATCTACTAACACTCTCAAATTGTGGGCTAGGGATTCTGCTATTTCAGTTGCGTGTTCAACTATGTGTCCATCTTCTTCCTTAATACATGTAAGTGAATTTGCTTGATAGCTACCAGCTATAGCTTTAACTTTTTTCCAGGTATTCTTAATGCTTTCCTCAGATGTTATGGATGATGTATACTGGTTCCAGCTGTTACGCTTACTTTCCAACACAACTCGTCTCGCCTCTGCCCGTGCCTTCTTAAAAGCAATCAAATTTGTAATAGTTGGTTGCTTCTTGAACAAATTCAGCGCCCTTTTCCTACAATCAATTGCTTGTTTCACGTCACACTCCACCAGGGGACCGTACGCTTCAACGGTTTAGTTCCTGCTTTGGGCATACTCTGTGCTGCTGCTTGCACGATAGCATCAGTAATCGTTTCAACACTTAGAGTCTGAGGAACAACCAGGGTTTGTTTGAACTTATGCCAGTCAGCCTTGGTCGTGATCCATCTCTCAGCTACATATCTCCACTTGGGATTGCTCAGTTTCTACCAAGATTGGGAAATGATCGCTGTTGTACAGATCATCAATAACTCTCCATTTGAGATGGGGTACAATATCACTCGTAGCGATCGTTAGATCTATTGCTGAAAAGGTGTTCGCTATTGTGTTAAGATGTGTATGTGAATCTGTATTCATTAATACAATATCATCCCTTTCCAGCCAGCGCTCGAGAATTCGCCCTTTTGCGTCGGTTTTGAGATCCCACAGGATATTATGGGCGTTAAAGTCCCCATAATGATAGCAGGAGGGGGAGCTGTTCAACAATGTGTTCGAGATCCACAACCTCCCAGTTCCCATCAGGAAGATAAATACTATATAGACATCTTTATAGGTGTACTCATTTTAATAGCCACTGCCTGGATATGAGTGTCTAATATCAGCTGTTCACATTGTACACCATCTCTGGTAATGACAGCAACACCACCTGAAGCTCTTTGCCGTTGGACAAAGTCATTGGAACAATATCATATCCTCGGAGAGAATATGGCTGATTAACTTTGAGGTGTGTTTCCTGAAGGCATATACACATGGATTCAGTTCTTGTAAGAGCATTTTCAAGTCTGTGTATCGTTTCACGAGACCTCTACAATTCCATTGAGAATGCAGTTTTGGACGCGAATGATATAAATATCTTACAAATTACGGTAGTATAACATATAAAATGCTCACGGACAAATAAATAAAATGTTATATAAATAGATACTATGCACATACACAAACATAAATATCACAGAAAAGGTTATAATTTAATATAAAATATCACAGATAATATCACTCGTGTAAGTTGACTAGTCATTGGACTCATTAGTAGCCGTTGCCTGCTAGAGCCCCTAGGTTTACCCTTAGGCCACCCTTTTTTCTTTTTAGGTTTTTGCCTCATTCAGGGTACTATCATCTACGGATGTAATGCTTGAATCCGTTGATGGGGTTCTTGTTAGAGGGTTTTTCTTCGCGCCTCTGGACTCGTCCTCCATTTGTACCTGATCCACGTTGGTCAGCGTTGAGGTAGTTGTCTCATGAGGTGAAGACGGACTCGAATGATTTTTCCGTACTGGGATCAGAGGAAATTTGCAGGAGAGGAGTAATCGCTCCTACTAAAAGAGGCAGCAGTTCTTTTGCTAGAGCAGGGACGTCAATTCTGGACTGGTTATCCTGAGTGGAGGTAGTAGCTTTGGCATAACTAATACCTGCTGTAGGCGACGTAATAATAATTTTCTTTTTAGCTTCCATGTAACTTATGTTCTCTCTTGCTCGGAGCTCTTGTATAGCATTTTCTGTTTTATACACGGGCAGCTCATAGCTCTAGCAGAGTGAGCGCCACCACAATTCACACATACTATTGGTTGTGTACACGGCGACCCTTCGTGTTGCAATTTGCCACAAATGCACATTTGCTGTGGTGCTTCGCATTTGAAAGATGTATGGCCAAATTTGTTACACCTGAAGCATCTTAACGGAGGTGGCACATATAACCGAACACTTAGCGAATAAAATGCAACTCTTATTGTTTTGGGTAATATTATTAAATGTTACGATGTGATTAGCGGTATCAACAAGTTCCCCATTCCGTTTTGATTTTAAACGTCGCACCTCAATAACTTTTGACCCTTTAGTTCCTCACAAATGTCCTCTACAGAACAATTAAGTAAATCCGACAGAACATAACTCCCGAGATGTATTCATCGTTTTATGAGGAGTGACTACAATCTCAAAGTCTCCCAACCTATTTGTGGCTAGAACTTTAGATGCCTGCTTATTAGACACAGTTTCTACTAGAATGCCATCTTTAATTTTCTTTATCATTTTTAAATCACCATACAGACCATACAGAGCTTTTTGAATGTAAAATGGACTAACTCTATCAAAGTTTATCCGTCTTTCCTTGTAAGAATAAGGAACCGGGCGTAACCTCCGTCACCATATTCTTGGCGGCGGGTTTTCTAGGTAGACCCTCCTGCACTCCATGTTTATAGAGTTGGCACTCTGCAATATTGGTTTCACTCATACTGTTCCCACGAGTTCACTCGGAAAGGATGTCACTTGCAGCAGAGCCGGTATACTACAAGAGGGCATTTATACTGTGGAGGGCGCCTATTCCCCACAGGCGTTTCAACGCTAGAGACCAGGCTTCCCCTGGCCACGCTCAGGCTTCCTCGCGCAATCCTTCAGCACCTAAAACTGCCAAACGACCTTGGGATTGGGGATTTTTATAGAGGTTACCTTCCTCGTAGTCCGGGCGGTAAAGCCAAGACCACCGACCGCTAGCTGTACGACGTTCTAGCTACGCCCTGCTAGAGTCTCTGAAGTACAGTTCGCGGTTGCGGTATTAGGACACGGCTAGCGCTCAGCCGTCCCCAGCAAGGACATCCCGGGCTTGCCACGCCCGTATACGCTTTTGACGGCGCATGTCCTGGGAAGAGTAGAAAGACAAAGGAAAAGGTCTCTCAGCTTACGCTGGGAGCCTGAAAGAACAAGAGTTGGAGCTAGGGTGTCCGACAGAAAAGTGTTAAAGCGAGGGAAGCCACTCAAGACTAGTATAAGAAAAGTGTGCTTCCAGCTAAGAACGCAGGGTTGCCATCCCTGCCCTCGTTAGATACGAGGCCCCACGTGGACTGGTCCGCGACACCTTATTCCCTAGAGCTAACAGTGGCGGTTTAACGCCACGAGCTCTATTCGGTGTTGGCCTTGCATCACTTACGATCATTTGCAAGGTCATTCTATCCGCCACCTGGGGACGCGCCTAGTAGGTAGTCCAACTAGGTATTACTATTACTATTACTATTACTATTACTATTACTATTACTATTACTATTACTATTACTATTACTATTACTATTACTATTACTATTACTATTACTATTACTATTTTACTATTACTATTACTACTATTACTCCATTATTCCAAAGAATCGGCTTCAGTGAAGGAACTACTTTGGTTTAAGGATTACCTTCAAAACAGAAACTTTGTGGTAAAAGTGGCAAGTGAAGTGAGCGAAATTAAAAAATGTCACTTTGGTGTACCGCAGGGTAGTCACTTAGGGCCCTTACTATTTCTTATATATGTAAATAACATATTTAGTGTGGTAAATAGGTGCCAATTATATATGTACGCGGACGATGCGATACTGTTGTATTCTCACATTAATCCTGAAATGTGTGAAACAGTGTTACAGATAGAACTGAATAAAGTTACAGATTGGTTGCATGATAGAAAATTATTTATAAACACATCAAAACCGTATCTATGATGTTTAAAACACCCATATGAATGTTCAAAATTCGTTAGAAGTTAAGATACATAATTGTGATTGCTTGTATAAAAATAAGGATTGTAGTTGTAAAATAATTAGAGAAGTACAAGAAACAATGTATTTAGGGATATGTGTTGACTCAAATGTTAAATATCACAAACATATAAATCAAATATTTAACAAACTCAAAAGGATTACTGGTTGTTTATATACGATTAAAAATAATGTAAATAAAAATGTTAAATTAATCATGTACAAAACACTTTTTGAATCTGTAATAAGATATGGTGTAAGGATTTGGGGTTGTGCAGAAAATGTACATATCAAAAAATTAATAAACTTCAAATAAAATTTCTAAAAATGATACAAGGCGAAAACCTTGAAATTAATGAACTGTTATTAAAATGTGATACTTTGACACCAGTAGGTTATTATAAATATTATAATACGATAGACCATTATGAAAATGATGCCTATAAAGCAATTGTAGAACATGATTATAACACCAGACGCCGTAGTTATGTAGTTCCTCATTTTAATAATAAACATGGCCAACGTACCTTAAAATGTCTAATACCAAAATTATATAATGATTTAGTAATAGATGATAATACAAATAGCAGGTCAGCATTTGTGAATAACTTAAAAATAACATTAGCTAGATTAAGTAGTGAATAACACAATGATAAATTTTATGCTCTTGGTAGATTTACAAATTTACTTGCGCAATGATTGCACATCACCCCACAGCGCCTTATAAAATTACATTTGATGCTTTGTAATTGATTAATGTATTACTTGTCAGCTATACACGGAACCTACAGAGAAGTCTTGTGACTTAGTAGGACCGTAAAACTGTATGATATTTGGATAAATAAATAAATGAAATGAAAAATTACTATTACTATTACTATTACTATTACTATTACTATTACTATTAATATTACTATTACTATAACTGTTTCTAGTAGTAAGTAAATGTACCCTATTCATGTATGCAGACGACGCAGTAATGTTGTATAATCATAAGAATCCAGAAATTTGTCAGTCAGTTGTGCAAAATGATGTAAACAAAATAACAAAATGGCTACATGGCAGAAATTTGTTTATAAATTGTTCAAAAACCGTATGCATGTTGTTCAAAACTGCTCATATGTACACACCAAATCATTTAAAAATACGACTACATAACTGTAATTGCACCATGCCCAACATTAACTGTAACTGTGTAATTGTTAAACAAGTATTTCATACTATGTATTTGGGAATAAATATCGATTCTAACTTAAAGTATAATAAGCACACAGATTTAGTATTTAGTAAACTAAAAAAGATAACGGGATGTATGTATGCTTTAAAGCAATATGCAAATAGAGACATTATAATATTAGTCTATAAAACACTTTTCGAGTCTATATTAAAATACGGTATACGCAATTGGGGGTGCATCGAACTCTATCACATTAAAAAAATTAATAAATTGCAAATTAGAGCTCTAAAAATGATAAGTGACTCAATTGAACATGACAAATTACTAGAGCTGGCTGACACGCTGACGCCTTTAGGATTATACAAATATTTTAACATAATAGATTACTACGCTAAAAATGAATATAAAACAGTTGCAAATCATCCTTATCCACTAAGAAACCAAAGATATGTAACACCAAAATTTTATAACAAAATGGTGAAAGAACATTAAAGTGTGTTATTCGAAACTATACAATGAGATTAGCGATATTGAAAATTTGAGACCAAAAATTATTTGTACACAATTTAAAAACATTGTTAAGAAATGAGCAATAATTATTTAAAGCATAAATTATTTTTTACATGTTTACAAAGTTATACTATACAATACAAGATTGCACAAACCCACATAGCGCCAATAGATATAAGTATTATTATGTAAAAGCAAAGTTCGTATATATTCTATAACCGGAACCTACTGACAAGTCTTTTGACTTAGCAGGACCGATTACTGTATGTATTCAAGATAAACAACAATAAACAATAAACAATAAACAATTACTATTACTATTACTATTACTATTACTATTACTATTACTATTACTATTACTATTACTATTACTATTACTATTACTATTACTATTACTATTACTATTACTATTACTATTACTATTACTATTACTATTACTATTACTATTACTATTACTATTACTATTACTATTACTATTACTATTACTATTACTATTACTATTACTATTACTAAAAGTACAGAACAGTTACTGTGCACTTTTAATGACTACATAAATACGAACTTAGATAAAGGAAATGATGTAATAGGAGTGTTTTTGGATTTTAGTAAAGCGTTTGACACGGTCGACCATAAAATATTGCTTAAGTGTTTAGAAACAAGTGGAGTAAGTGGAAAAGAATTAAGGTGGTTTGCAGACTATCTAAGTAACCGATTTTATTTTGTAAAAGTAGCAGATCAGTGTAGTGACTTTAAACCCTGTTTATTTGGTGTGCCACAAGGAAGCAACATTGGACCGATTTTATTTTTAGTATATATAAATGAACTTTTTAAAATCGTAAATAATTGCACAATATTAATGTATGCCGATGACGCAGTACTTTTGTATAACAATAAAAATATAGAGACTTGTGAGTTAATTATACAAAACGATATAAACAAAGTAATGAATTGGTTACACGGTAGAAGTTTATTTGTTAACACCTCAAAAACAGTTTGTATGTTATTCAAAACGCCACATATGTATACAGCAAACACTCTGAAGATAAAACTACATAACTGTGAATGCATGTCAAATACTAACTTAATTTGTCAATGTATAACTATTAAACAAGTATATAACACAATGTACCTAGGACTAAATATAGATGCTAACCTAAAATACAATAGACATGCGGATATGATATTTACTAAACTTAAGCGAATCACTGGATGTATGTATGTATTAAAGCAAAACGCAAACAAGGATATTATGGTGTTGGTATACAAGGCCTTGTTTGAATCGGTACTAAGGTATGGAATAAGAAATTGGGGATGTATTGAACCATATCATATTGGTAAAATCAATAAGTTACAGAATAAGGTATTACAAATGATAAGTCATAAAATGAACAAAAATATACTGTTAGAAGTAGCAAAAACTTTGACACCACAAGCCTTATATAAGTATTATAATATCATTGATCACTATGAGAACGATAAATATAAGCAGATTGTAAGTCACCAATATGGAACAAGATGTCAAAAATACATAGTTCCTAAATGTTATAATAAGTATGGTGAAAGAACATTAAAATGTACAATTCCAAAACTATTCAACGAAATTAATCTCATAGCGAATGCTAAAAACAAACATGTATTTATAAAAAAATTAAAAGAATATTTAAGAAATGATAATTAAAGTCATAGATTATTAGACAATTATACATTAACACAAACAAAAGGTATAAGATAATATTGTAAATATAAAATAAGATTGCACTAACCATCGAAGCGCCATTTATACACACCTACTATTTAAATGTTACAAATAATTATGTATATGCTCTAATCCGGAACCTACAGACAAGTCTTTGGACTTAGTAGGACCGATCACTGTATGTGTAGAATAAATAAATAAATAAATAAATAAATAAATAAATTACTATTACTATTACTATTACTATTACTATTACTATTACTATTACTATTACTATTACTATTACTATTACTATTACTATTACTATTACTATTACTATTACTATTACTATTACTATTACTATTACTATTACTATTACTATTACTATTACTATTACTATTACTATTACTATTACTATTACTATTACTATTACTATTACTATTACTATTACTTATAAAGCTTTAGTTATAAATAAAAGCCAAATTTCTAAATATAAAGCAGTTTAATAAAAATCTAACAAAGAAAATAAATGGATAGTTCTTCTGGTGTAATGCAATTCGTAAGTAGAATGACAATGTCAATAGAACTAATGTCAAAGAAAATGGATGATTTAAAAACATTAGTTGAAGGAAGCCTTCAAGAAAATAGAATTCTGAAAGAAGAAATAAAATTACTTAGGAATACAATTGAAAATAAGGATCGACAATTGGAGGAATTAACATCACGAATGAATTGTATTGAACAGAAAACGCGGATGAATTTTTTAGAAATTCATGGTATAGATGCAAATAATACCATTACTGCTGAAGAAAAATTACAAATAATTTTAGACGACATTGGCTGTCCTGGTGCTGTAATTGAAAATGTAAAACAAGTAAGTCTCCAAAACTCTAATCTATTATTAGTTAAATGCGAATCAGAAAAAATGCGTGATAATATACTTAGAAAAGGAAAAACTGGTGGAAAAGCTTACAAGGAGAGGAGAAAGAAAGCCATAAGCGTCTCTTTTTAATGAGCAGTTAATTCCGCAAATACGGCACTTGCTAAAAGAGGTCAAGAGAAGGGCTTACTCCTGCAAATTCAAAATGTTTGGATAAAACATGGAAGAATACTGGTCAGGAAAGACGACGGAGATAAACATCTGTGTATTGGAACAATGAGCGATATTGATAAATATATTCATATATTCACGTGTACTTGGTAATATAAACTTTCATTTAATACGGAAATTTTTATAGATTAGATTTACTACAAGTGCATTTGCAGAAAACATGTTTAATTTATTTTACACATTTCAGTTTATTTTCCTTAGAAAAAATCTTAATTTAAATAAAATTAGTAATTTATATATAATAATAATTTAATCACTTAGTTTGAAAATAATTGATATACACTAAAAATGGAATTGTTTATAGTGCACAAAATAATGCAATATGCTAAGCATTGTTATCATTTATTGAAAAATGATAAAATTTTATTCTTTTGTTGTCAAATAAATAGTTGGACCTCTAATAGTTAAAGAATAAATTTTAAGATTATTAATTTCAAGTATGAAATTACGTAAAATGTACCATTGTTATAAAATATTAAGAATTAACTTAATTTAATTGTAATAGTTAATGTCGATTTATACATCAATTTTAATCAATGCATTATGGGTATTATATGCTAAAATAAGGTCCAAAATGCACGCAAAATAACAATTTATATTTAATTTTAGCCATTTTGATAATTATATTAAAATGAATTTGTTTTGATTTGGTAGTTAAGTAAGCGTGTAACGTATTGTTATCAAATTTTAAGAATAAATTTATGTTAATCGTAATTGTTAATCTAAATATACATTGAAGCTTTATACATGCTTTAGGAATAATTTCTTGCCATACTAAGGTATAACATGCAAATAAAAGTTAACATCTAACTCTACTTACTTTGATATTGCATAATTGTTCTTAAATTGTTATGTACATAATATATGAAAATTACTTTAAATCGGTATAACAATTATACTATGTATTATGAATAATTCACGGCGCACCAATAAACAAATACGTGAATAAAATAAAATTCAATAGTTAATTATAAATATTTAATAATTATAGCGTCAAATAAGATTTTACTGTAATGAATTAAATTAATGTATATCGTTTAGGAATTTACGGATGGGAACCGGCCGTTAAGTCTTATAGACTTGGCCGGACCCTATAACTGTATTTTATTTGTAAATAAATAATTCACAAATTCACAAATTCACTATTACTATTACTATTACTATTACTATTACTATTACTATTACTATTACTATTACTATTACTATTACTATTACTATGCACAAGTTGAAGCTTGAATAGACCAGACGTCTTTTCGCGCTCGGTAGTAACTGTGTCGAAGATCTAGTATTATTGATAACCTAATTGAACGGACTCTAACTTACAGTGTATAAGTTATTTAAAGATAAATTTTACACAATGAAATGCAATCTTTGCAACCAAGTGTTAGACAATGTTGAGGTTAAGTGTTTAGGTTGTAGTGAATATTATCATTTGGATGTTCTATATCGGAAACTACTTATCGCTCGAAATCCAAGACACTTAAACAAACATGGAGATGTCAAAGTTGTCGTGAGTTCAAATCAGTGCCGCAAACTAACGCTGATAAGGATTTAATTAATGTCGGAAGTGATATTAGTCCATCACTAAAAGATATATTATTAGAATTAAATACATCAGTAAAGCTACTAACAGAAAAGATTAAAATCAAGGTAAAACAATTAAGGATCAGAGCGTATCATTAAAACAAATTTTGGAAGATAATCATAAACTAAAGGAAAGTGTTGCCGCTTTAAAGCGAACAATTGAATCGAAGGACAAGCAAATTGAGAAATTATCGTGTCGTTTAAATAATCTCGAACAGCACAAGAAACGAAAATATATTGAAGTACACGTCATATCTAAATCGAAGGAAGCTAAGTTTAATGACATTGCGAACAAAATTGGATGCTCGGTATAGATTATAAATTTGTAAGTCAGGTGCCTTAAAGAGTAATGACTTTCTGTTAGTTAAACTATGCAATGAAAGTGATAAAAGTAAATTTTGGGCGCAGGTCGCAAATGGTGGAGTGGTTTAGCGGAATCTGAAAAAAGGCGTATGGGCGCTACTATTTTAATGAGCATCTAACCTTTGAGTCCCGCCAAATTTATCGCGAAACCCGTAATAAAGCATTTGCATTGAGGTAACAATTTGTATGGATAAAAATGGTCGAATCTTAGTGAAGAAAGATGAAAACTCAAATGCCGTTCATATACAAACAATTAATGATATTCACAAACATATAAATTAATAACTGTTCATTTTGTTTTGTGAAAATAAGACTCGAATGATACATAATATACATATATAAACATTTTACAGGTGTTATTAGTGCACATCTTTAGTAAAGTGATAAACGTTTATGCAAATTTAATCCATTTACATGTTTATTTGAACTTTATCTAAGAGTTCGTGATAATAACATTTCTGTTATTGTGGTTTATTTACTTAGAATTTTTTGATTTATTATGTTTACATTTTGAGTTTGGGAATCACGGTTTTTTTGTTATATTTTTGTTCTATTTTTTAATTTCTATTACTATTAATATCAAATTAATATCGTGCAAATATGAATTATGCCCAAAATTTACTAGTGGATAATCCAATTAATTTTAGAAATTGTTTAGACATAATAGAGTGGAGGCAGTTTACAGCCATAGATCATTCGCAAAAAAAGGACCTAAAAATTATTCATATAAATATACGATCCCTTAAAAGACATTTTGAAGAATTAATAATGCTAATGAAAATAACAGAATTTGACATCGTTTTTCTTTCCGAAACTAATGTTAAGCCCGTGTTTGAAGAGGGTTTTCCCATCCCCAGCTGTGAATGTAAAATGAAAATTAGGCAAAAGCCAGCTGGAGGCGGATTGGCTGTTTACGGTAATAAAAATATATCATTTACCTTTATCGCAACACAAACTATAGAATTTGAAAGTATAAAGTTTATAATTAATTTCCCGA
Source organism: Vesta saturnalis (assembly GCA_036346205.1). Lineage (NCBI taxonomy): Eukaryota > Metazoa > Arthropoda > Insecta > Coleoptera > Lampyridae > Vesta > Vesta saturnalis. Next base: position 2,112,261 of record JARFJB010000912.1, read on the forward strand.
ATAGTAGTAATCCGCATGATATTCTATTAATTTACCGACCACCCGAAAATAACGTTAAACATTTTATACCCGACTTAGATAGTATGTTATCTAACACTAGGTGCAAAAACTTGATGATAATTGGTGATACTAATATAAATCTTATGGACAACCAAAACGTAAATGTGGCTGAATATGAAACTACGTTGTGTGGTAAAGGTTTCGCAATTAGCGACGTGAGGCGCGAAGAATTCAGGGAGGGTAATTTAAAACCTTCCATAATTGATCTCATTTTTATCCGTTCCAATTACAAAGAAATTAAATCAGCTGTTATACGTCACAAAATTTCTGACCATTATCCCATATGTATAGCTATAGAATCCGAAACTATCAATATGTTAACCTGACCAGCCAATATAAAAAAATAAATATAACGAAGATAGCTTAAAAAATAAAATTCAAGAAACTAAATGGGACGAACTTGATAATACTAATGTTAATAACCTGGTATGTAATGTTATTAAAAGATTTGAACGAATCTATAATCTGAGTACGATCCACTATACAGAGTGTATTAAAAGAAACGAGGGTAAAGAATGGGTAACAGCCAGCATCTTATACAAAATAAAACAGAAAGATAAACTGTTTAGGAAATGGAAGTCTTACCCAAACAATATCGAAAATAAAGGAAAGTATAGAATATTTCGTAATTCTTTAAATAATGAAATCAAAGCCGCTAAGCAATTATACTTCCAAAAAAGATTTGCGAATAAAATTAATAACACCAGAAAAGTGTGAGACGAAATTAATTATATATTAAATAAAAAAAGATCGAAAAATGTGGATTCCAAAATTATGACTACTATTGGTCGAAAGTACAACAAGAAAACGATTGTGGGTAATTTCTCTGATATTTTCACTGATCAAATAAACAAGTTAGTTAATATTTGCCAGCACAACGCTATAATAGACCAGTGGCAAGGAAACAATAACTGCAGCGTATACATCCCATTAGCAAACGAAAGCACTATCGAACAAATAATACAAAAACTTAGCATCACTAAATCACCCGGTATAGATAATATCAGAGTCAAAGATATAAAAAGTAACATACACATTTTTAAGAAATTAATCTGTAATTTAATTAACCACTCACTAAAGGAAGGTGTTTTTCCTGATGAATTCAAAGGGTCAACTATTAGACCAATTTATAAAAAAGGAGACTCTGCAATTTCAAAACTACAGGTCAATAAGCATCCTTCCGGTGATAGAAAAAGTAATGGAACTATACATAGTTAAACATATCAATGTTTACTTATCTGAACACAAATTGATTAATCCTAACCAATTTGGTTTTCAAAGAGGCAAAAATACCGAACAAACTGTGTTACGGATTATACAAACAACCAAATAGACAAAAACAAATGCACCATAGCTATTTATATTGACTTCTCTAAGGCTTTCGACACTGTAGACCACGATGTATTAATTAAATGTATGGAGGAAATAGAAATCAGGGGTAGGATACTTCAATGGTTTAAGAATTAGTTAAGTAATAGAACTTACGTGGTGAGAGTTGAAGTAATAAAAAGATGCTTAAATATGGAGTGCCGCACGGAAGCAACCTCGGACCCATATTATTTCTAATTTACGTTAACAATATTTTTAACTGCTTACAATTTGGAAAGTTGTATATGTATGCAGACGACGCTGTATTATTGTATTCAAATCACGATGTTAAAATATGCGAACGTGTTATACAACGAGAATTAAATAATATACGCAATTGGATACATGGACGTAACTTGTTTATTAATCCAGACAAAACGTATACTATGCCGTTTTCAACATCGCATATGGAAAAAACTCAACCAATAACTTTAGTCATGCACAATTGCAACTGTTCATATTCTGCTTACAGTTTAGGATGTAGATGCACTTCATTAAAGAATGTTAATGAAACAACTTATTTAGGTTTAGTAATTGATTCTAAATTGAAATACAACAAACATGTAGATCACATATACACCAAACTAAAAAGAATATCCGGATGTTATTATTTATTAAACAGATTCACTAATGTAAAAACAATGGTTATGATTTACAAGTCATTAATAAAAGCGATAATAAGTACGGTGTTAGAATCTGGGGTTGTTCAGAACCATCACATGTAAGAAAATTAGAATCTCTTCAGTTCAGCTTACTAAAACAACATCATGGAAATCAAACTCTGGAAAAGAAACATATATTAGAAAAAACAAAGACCATGACCCCGCATGGTCTTTATAAATACTTAAACATTTTGAAATACCATGATCAAAATGAGTACCTTATACCGTTGCAACATACTTACCAAACTAGAAGAAATCTGTTTAAGATACCTAGGTACTACAATAAATATGGAGAACGTTTAATTAAATGTATGGTGCCAAAGCTATAAATTCAATTCCAAATAAAATATATCAAAAAAGGAGGATCAGTGAATTTAAAAAGGAATTATTTATATGGATTATAAGCAGTACGTAGATTAATAAAATCTTTTACAAAAAAAAATAAATAAATATATACGATATATGTTTACATTTATAAACTTATGTTCGTGATGATTGTTTGTTTTTGTTATCTTCGATTAGTTATAATTATCTATATTTTATTTTTTTTTGTTGTTTGTAATGTTCTCATTCAAATACCACTGTAATTCTTTTTTTTTTATATTGTACTAAGATACTTTTTATTTATCTATTTTATGTTCTTTGTAAGCATTAAGATAGCGTCTGTTAACTTTCTATAAAATGTATTGAGATTGTCAATGTATATAAAAACCGGAACCAGCCGTTAAGTTTCCGAACTAGGCTGGACCGACAATTGTAGCTATGAACGATAAAAATAAACATTCAAATATTCAAACAAACATTACTATTACTATTAGTATTATTATTATTGTTTTTTTTTTTTTTTGATTTTGAAGGCATCAACTGCTTGGTTATTAGCCTTATAGACCGTTACAAGATTTAGATCTTCATAAATAATTCTGTTGCTTTTAAGTAATTTATTAGGTTTACAATGAAGCTTTTGTCTTCCCATTTCATTTCTCTTCTTGCGCGTGGTATATGATACCTTTCTCTTTGCTCTGTGTATGCAATACACTTGTGCATAACGTGATGTAATGTCAGGTCTTCGTTGCATCTGTTACATGTTGGACGTTCATCTCCTAATAATAGGTGCAGAGATGTGAGGTTAGAATGTCCTAAACGTACCCTTCTGAGCACCACACTCTCCCTCCTTGTTGTTTTAGTTGGTATTTTCCACATATTTACATTGTTCTTGATCTTGGTTAATCTACTTTCTGTGTTTAGCCATTCTCTCTTCCAGAATGATTCTATTTTGTTCTTTGTATATAGCTTTATGTCATCTAGTCGAATCTCCTCTTCATTTATTATTTGGTTTTTTGATACCATTTTTGCCGCCATATCCGCCATTTCATTGCCATATATCCCAACATGACCAGGACACCAGGCAAAGCATACGCATTTCCCTTCCGTTTTTAGCCTGTGCAAGTTAGCTAGAATACTTTGAATAATAGGATCAAATGTGAATCCAGTATTTAGACATTTTAGAACACTTAGGGCATCTGTGCAAACTAAAAAGAAATGATGTTTGGAGGTGCTACAATATTCAACTGCTTGGGAAATGGCATACATTTCTGCCGTATAAATGGAGGTTGCTGGATTAAGTCGCCAGCTAAAAGCATGCTGGTTAACCCAGAAAGCACTGCCCACATCAGGACCGCTTTTGGAGCCATCCGTGTATATAATTTCATACTGAAAATGCTTTTTTAGTATTTCATAAAAATTTAATTTCAATACTGCCGGGTTTAATTCATTTTTTGGATGATCTATTTCTTCTATATGTATGCGCGGTTTATCTATTAACCAGGGTGGTATTTCGCTGTACTTTAAACTATACAATTTGAGTGGAAAATGGAAATTTAGGTCTTCGGCTATTTTTCTTAGTCGAACGCCAGCTGGCCGACTTATTGTAGGCATTTCATTGTACAAAGTACATGTGTTACTGTCAAATAATGTACAATAGTTTGGGTGGTTTGTTTGTGTGTTTACTTTCAAAGCATAGTTGACTAAGTTCTTTTGAAATCTATACTTTAAGGGCAAAACACCACCTTCCGCACACAAATCATCAACTCGGCTGGTGCGAAAAGCACCTAGGCACATTCTGAGCGCTTGACTTTGAATAGTATTTAGCTTAAGAAGTCTGGTTTTCCTAGCCCCTGAGTATACAGCGCTTCCATAGTCTATTCTTGATAATATCAGAGTATTGTATAATTGAAATAAAACCTTCTCATCTGATCCCCACGTAATGTTTGACAAACATCTTAAGACATTCAGGGATTTCCTACACGAGGTGAGTAATGCAGTGATATGATCTTTCCAGTACAGTTTTGAGTCAAAGTACACTCCTAAAAATTTGACACTTGGTTGTACCTCAGTAGTGAGTCCATTCAATGTTAATTTTGGGTGATTATGTCTGGTTCTTAGCCTACAAAAATGTACTGCTTGTGTTTTTGTTGGTGAGAATTTGAAGCCTAATTTTTCCGCTTTTATGGTTATTTCATCAACAGCGTCTTGCATTTGACTAGTGATGTCAGATTCTAACGATCCAGAAACATACATGACCAAATCATCAACATACAGGCACTTTTTAACGGTGGAATTCATTTGTCTAATTAAGTTATCCATGGCAATTGCAAATAGCGTGACACTCAGCGTAGAACCTTGTGGTACGCCATTTTATTGCACGCGTTCAGTTGACGTTGCATTTCCTACTCTAACCTGGAAAACACGCATTTTTAGCAATTGCTCTATAAATCTCGGTAGATTTCCACGAAGTCCTAATTCAAAAAGTGCTCTTAGAATACCGTGTCTCCAAGTAAGGTCGAAAGCTTTTTCCAGATCAAAGAAAACAGCAATTAAGTGTTTCCTTGCAGCAAAGCTATCCAGTACTGCACTCTCCAAAAGTATTAAATTATCTGTGGTGGATCTAAAAGATCTGAAACCCATCTGTAAAGGTGACAACAAGTTATTCCTTTCTAGATACCAAATTAAGCGTGCATTGACCATTTTCTCCAAAACTCGACTTAGACAGCATGTTAGTGATATGGGTCTATAGCTTCCCGGTATGGTAGGATCTTTACCTGGTTTTAAGCATGGTACAATTATGGATATACGCCATCCATTTGGATAAGTACTGGTCATCCATATTTTGTTGAATAATTCGAGAAGTTTAACCTTTTCTGTATATGGTAGATGTTTAATAAATTCGTAATGGATTGTGTCAAGTCCCGGCGCTGACTTTCTTGTTTTTGTTAAGACATCTTCTAATTCAGCTACTGTAAATTTTTCATTGTACGTTAAAGGTTCACTAGTCTGGAAGTCTAATTTCGATTCTTGGTTTTCAAACCTAATGGGAAACTTATCTGATTACCTTCAAATTCCATTGATATTATTTCTGCAATTTCTTCCTGGTTAGTATGGAATCTATTATTATAATAACCATTGTGAGGATTAAATCGTTTTACTGAACCATTTATGTACTTTATTTTTTCCAAACGTGTTGCATAGGCGTTGCACTGTGAATTTCAGAGACATATTGTTCCCAAGACTTTCTTTTACTGTCCAATATAACTCTTCTTGCTCTAGCTCTAAGTCGTTTAAAGTGTATGGCATTATCTACGCTTGGACACTTCTTAAACTTGTTTAGTGCTTTTTTCTTTTCTCTTATAGCCGTTTCAACGTTAATGTTCCACCATGGAACCTGTCGCTTGTTTGTGTAATTACTAGTTTTTCTTAACGTAAGGTTGCAAGCATCTAATATTTTTGATGTAATATCATCATCTATTTCGTTGACCTGTTTTCCTTCTATACTAAATGGGACAAGATGTCTTCTGTAAGAATCCCAATCAACGTCTTTTAAGAGCCATTTTCTATGTGTTTTTAATGGGACTTGATAAAAAGGTAATTCTATTTGAACCGGAATATGATCTGATGCTAAGTCTTCTTTAAGTGTTTTCCATATTAATTTGGAAGCTAAAACTGGAGAGCTGACCGATATGTCAATAGTTGAAAAACTATTAGATCTAGCATTGAAAAAGGTTGGGTCTCCATTGTTTAACACAATTAAATCTTTCTGCTCTAATAAACTTTCAATCAATACTCCTCGTAAATCTGTTTTGTGTGAACCCCAAAGACTGTTGTGAGCATTGCAATCACCTACTAATAGTATAGGTTTTGGTAATTGGTCTTTATTATTATTATTATTATTATTATTTTTTTGAGGTTTAATGGCACCAACTACAATGGTTTTATGGCCATTTATCTAAAACTTTTATTTTTTTATGTCTGATATTTATATACTTCTGTAAAGGTTTGTTTGTTTCAGGTATCTTATAATTCGTTCTATTGATTTTATATCTTCGTTCATAATTTTTTGCATGTTGTCATCCATCTCCAAATTTTTCCTTATTCGAGTGTATTCTGGACATTCAATAAATATATGTTTTAGTGTAATATAGACATTGCATTGATGACATTTTTTCCTAGCCGTTTTACCTAACAAATTACAACTTTACAAATCGTTCATACTATCTATTATGGATTACGGAAGTATAGTGTACACGTCTGCCAGAAAATCGACGCTAAGACAATTAGAAATTATACACACGACTGCTATAAGAACGACAACCGGTGCATTCAGAACAAGTCCCACTCTAGCGATATATGCAAACGCCGGTGTCCCACCGCTTTATATCAGAAGGCAAATTTTACTTCTAAACTATTTAACAAAATAATGACACTACAACAACACATTAACCACGAAGCAATCGAAAATGTTAAAATCCGTCAAATTTATGAAACTCGACCAACCGCAAGTAGACCAGCACTTACAAGGACATTAGAAATATTAGAAGAAGAACATATCAGCGTACCACATCTCATTGGGCACACTAGAACACACATACTGGATAACACCAAAACTGAATTTATATTTGACCTAACCTATACTAAGAGACAAGGTTCGCAGCCAATTACATACCAAGCACACGTATCCCAAATTATGTCCAGCCGCCCCAATTGCACAAAAATATTTACAGATGGTTCCAGAACTAAGTATGGAGTAGGAAGTGCTGTTCACTTGAACGGAACAAGCCACAGCTGGTCATTAAATAACATTACTACTGTATATAACACAGAACTTTATGCAATTTGGCAGTCTCTGCTGATCGGTCGATACCAGACTAACCCTGAATTCATCATATGCACAGACTCACTAAGTTCAATGCAAGCGATTCACAATGCCACTTCAATGAAAGACCCTTTATTGAACATTATCAAAGACTAACTACATTACCTTAGCAGCCAGTCGAAAAACATAACAATAATGTGGATACCAGGACATATGGGTATACCTGAAATCAACAATGCAGATGTTGCTGCAAAGAATGTAACCAAAGGGAATGTAGATGTCACCTTAGTCCACCCAAATGACTTTAAAAAACATCTAAGAACTAAATGTCTTCAGAAATGGGACACACTATGGAACCAATCTGCCACATTGTTAAGCACAAACAAAAAATACACAAGCCCTTGGAGAACGACATGTAAATTAACAAGAAGAGACCAAGTGGTGCTCACCAGGGTTAGAATTGGACACACAAACTTGACACACAACTATTATTATTATTATTAGTATTATTATTCAGAAAGCACTTACAGAAGTAAGTCTCGCACGGGTAAACAAGCATGGAGATTGTTACATCGTTACTTTTGCTGTACTATTAAGTAAATTTTTGCGATCTATTAGAATTAATGAATTGCTCGTGTTTCTTTATATTTTCTATTTTTCTAAAAACAATGACATTTCTCTAAGATTATCTCTGTAGTTTCTTGAATATATTACGCTTCACAATTAAAAACATTTCTGTAGTGGTTAGGTAAACTTTTGATGGTCACTTATAAGTTATATTTCAACTTCATGTGTTGGGTGTCACTGGTACGTATGCGTTTGACATCAGCATATTTGATTTTTAATTTCACTTCCTTCCGGTCTGTGCTTGGCGAAAGAAAAGCCATTTTGTGTTTCCTAAAAGGAAAATGTAAATTTCTGGACTTTATTTAGCCCATTGATAGATATCGGTTTTATAACATTTTTCTAAATTTTGTGCCGCATCACTATAATTAGTGGGTACAAACGATTTATATCGGATATATAGGAAATACTGAAAACAGGTGAGCTTTTGTCACGCTTGGTTTTTTTGTTCTTCTACCACGCTTTACTTTCAGGCAATCGATCTGGTTCGATTCAAGAACTAAATCCATTAAGAAAATCATTAGACCAATTAGCTAAAGGGGTTAAACTTAACCCCACAAATTTCTCTAACCATGAAGTTGTTTTTACACTTTAGATTTGCTGGTCAGAATGTAACAACCTACCTAAACGGTTGCTAGCTTTATTTTTATTTTAGGGGAACCCATACTCGAAATTAACTGAACCCATTTCTCAACGTTACCATTAATACTTTTCTGATTCGTTACCTCATTGAAGGTAAGATTGATATTCATGCTTTCATTTGGCTGTATGTATTTAATTTTAGAGGTAACTTTGGTACGCCACATAATATACTTCTCGTACACCATCTAAATATACTGGTATGCTGTGTAAATATATGTACATTTGTATATAATTCGTATACTGTTGGACATACTGGCATTTCGCTGATGAAGTGTGTTACTTATTACATAATTAGCAAGAGAGTTGACTATAAGGGTGGAACACCTGTAAAAATTTGAAATTATAACTTTCCGACAGGCTGGGATATGAAAGATAAGTTATAAATTACTCATATTCAGACTCTTCGGGTACCTTAATGCTTTGATTAATCTGTGACCAATTCTAAAAGTTGTATAGACCTATGTACATGTTTGTGATAAAACTTTAAGTGTTATTGCACAAATTTTTGCGCTTTTACAGTAAATTGCTTTGGGTAAAATGTTTGAGTATAAAAATAGCATGTCTATTGGTAATGTATGTATTTAAACACTGGTTTGTAAGAAACTGTGTAACAGGATGCATTCAGCTCAACAGATTCGAGTTAAAGGTTTTATTAACCATCTGATCATTTCTATTATTTTTGTTTACTGCAAGTTATTCATAGCAATAGTATTATTACTGTAATCTATTATTCAATGTGCCTTTACAACTTGGGGAATGCTTAAATTACCTGTTTACTGTATTTTACTAAAGACTATAAACCTATGTTTTAGCATAACTTAACTTTGAAATTCTGTATATTACTTTGTCATTTTTGGATGTAAATTTAACTTAATTTAATTTTCTAAATTCTAGTATTAGATTCTTTGGGTGGCTTTCTATATTGTGTAATTAAGAGCACAAATATTTTATGTATTCTCTGTGGTTAACAATTTGTGTAACACGAGTGAATTACTTATTTATTTAAGGAGTTATCTCCTTTTTACTTTTTTGGGGAATGTAAATTTTATATATATATATATATATATATATATATATATATATATATATATATATATATATATATATATATATATATATATATATATATATATATATATATATATATATATATATATATATATATATATATATTAGTGTGTGTGTACATACAAATGCAAACTATATACTGCCATTATTAGAAATTAATATACCGCTTTTGTTTTGGGGACTTTCTAATTTACAACTATTTTTTCCTAGTGCTCAGATCCTTGCACATATTTCGTTACTTGGCTAGAAAAGTGGAAAATTAACTAGTTATCTAGGGCTGGCTGTTTTATCCTTCTAGCTAGCGCCCTTCTCTTCTCTTTCAGCTACTATTATCATCTGTATCACTGTGGGACCCCTCCATCTCTACCGTGACCAAGCTACCGGCAAGTTCTATATGTAAAAGGTATCTCCTCTGTTGGGGTAAGTTTGAGCACAAAGTTGAAGTTTGCACGTAACAAGATGTGCAGTGTGTCGAGAAGCTAAAAAATCATCGGATTCAGCATATGACAGCCAGACTACAAAAGGAATGGAATGCGATACAGAAGTATCGGAATCGCAATGGCCTCCGGAAATAAAATCTAAAGTAGACCAAATGTTGTTGTCTATTCAATACATGTCTGACAAGTTCGATAAAATGTCAACTAAATTTGATTTATGTATGAAGGGAAACCGGGAGATAAAGGAGGAAGTACAGTCGTTAAAGCGAATCATTAAATTAAAGAATACACAAATTTCACAATTAAATATGCGTATTAACAAGCTAGAGCAGCACTCAAAAAGAAAGCATGTTGAAATACACGGGGTTAAATATAGTAATAGAATTTCGCCGGAAGAACAATTTAAGAAAATTGCAGCAGATATAGGGTGTGATATGATAGAAACAAAAAGTGTATCGCGCATAGCATTAAAAAATTCATCATTTTTGATAGCTAAGTTGCAAACACACGATTGTAAAAAGGAATTTATCCTAAAAGGCAAACAATGGTGGAAGAATCTGTCGGCAGATAATAAGGGAGATAAAAAGATATACTTTAACGACCACCTCACAGTCGAAAACCGCATGATGCTAAAGGAAACAAAGGCACGTGCCAAAATATTTAATTATAAATATGTTTGGATAAAGAATGGGCGTATATTGATACGAAAAGGAGACAATGTAAAAGTGTACAACATTCAAACAGTAGCAGACGTACAGAAATATATGAACACTCAGACTGAATATATCATCAGAAATTTATTTTTGTTTCATACTTTTTTCGCAAAAAAAGAATACGTATTCATTTTTATCAACGCATTCAGATATATATGCTTAAAAGGTGATTGTAAATATTGTAAATACTAAATATCAACAAAATTCCATAATAGACAAATATTTATGTTATTTAAGAAAACCAACTACAATTTAAATTTTTATGAACTTGTGACAAAATGATATTACAAACGGTAATATTAAATTTAAAACGTGTGATAATATCAGAGAGTTTAATTCTTTTAGTGGTAATATAAAGACAGATACGGTAAATGTAAATATTTTTCATATGAATATTCGTTCACTAAAAAAATACTGGGGAGAACTACAAATCTTGCTCCCTGAGGGTAATTTTGACTTGATACTCCTATCTGAAATCAACGTTAAAGACGAAACAGACTCATTTAACCTAAATAATTACAACCGTGTATATAAAACTAGAATTAAAAAACAAGGAGGTGGACTATTAATTTTTTACAAGAATAATATTGATTTTGATTTAATTAGCGTAAGTGTCGATAATTGTGAGTGTATTCAGCATTTCTAAAGTTAAAATGCAAATAAATGTGATTTTTATTTATAGACCACCAAACCTAAAAGTTACAAGTTTCTTGCTTGAATTAGAAGTGCTTTTAAAGGACACAAGAGAACAGAATATTTTATTAATTGGAGACATAAATTTAAACTTACTGGACTCAGAAAACAATATAATCTCCGAGTACGAAACACTATTATATTCAAATGGACTTACTAGTGCCATTAACAATGTAACTAGAGAAGAAATCCGAGAAGGAGTTCTAGTACAATCCTTATTGGATCATATTTTCATACGCAGTTTAGACCAAACAAAAATAAATAAATTAATCGCAGAAAAAGATTGGAAAACGGTAATCGACAATAATGTTAATAAATACGTAAGCAACATAGCAATAAGTATGCAAGGAATTTACGATAAAGCTGCAACAGAAGGAAGACAAAATAATTTCAGAAATGACATTCGGAGAAAAGGTAACGAATGGATCAACGAAGAACTGTTTAACAAAATAAAGGAAAAGGATCGGCTGTATGAAAAGTGGAAATCCAATAAAAATAAGATCGAGTACAGAGAAGCGTATACAAAATTTAGAAATAAACTAAATAGTGACATAAGAAACAGGAAACGACAGCAAATCAATTCAAAATTTGAAAAAGTAAAACGAGACCATCAAAAAGTTTGGACGGAGATTAACAATATTGTATACAGAAAAAAGAGTAAAAATATAGATGAAAAAATCAAAAACCATACCGTGCATTGTAAATGACTTTTCAAAAATATTCACAGGACAAATAGACGACCTTAGAGCGCATTGTAAGCATATTGTAAATATAGAAAAACCAAATTGCACCTTTTATATACCAACCTGCACTCAAAGACAAGTGGAGGGAATAATAAAAAATTTAAAGGTAAATAAAGCACCTGGGAATGACAACATTAGACCGACAGATATCAAAAATAACTCAACAGTGTTCAGTACTGTAGGATACCAATTAATAAACATATCGTTAAAAACTGGCAAATTTCCTGATAATCTAAAGATTGCGGTAACCAGGCCAATATACAAAAAAGGAAACGCATCGGACATATATAATTACAGGCCAATATGTATATTATCGGTGATATAAAAGGTATTAGAGATATACGTAGTAAAACATTTCAAAAAATATTTATGTGACAATAATATAATCAACAGCAATCAGTTCGGGTTTCAAACGGGTAAAAGTACAGAACAGTTACTGTGCACTTTTAATGGCTACATAAATACGAACTTAGATAAAGGAAATTATGTAAAAGGATTGTTTTTGGATTTTAGTAAAGCGTTTGACACGGTCGACCATAAAATATTGCTTAAGCGTTTAGAAAAAAGTGGAGTAAGCGGAGAAGAATTAAGGTGGTTTGCAGAGTATCTAAGAAACCGATTTTATTCTGTAAAAGTAGCAGATCAGTGTAGTCACTTAAAACCCTGTTTATTTGGTGTGCCACAAGGAAGCAACATTGGACCGATTTTATTTTTAGTATATATAAATGAACCTTTTGAAGTCGTAAATAATTGCACAATATTAATGTACGCCGATGACGCAGTACTTTTGTATAACAATAAAAATATAGAGACTTGTGAGTTAATTATACAAAACGATGTAAACAAAGTAATGAATTGGTTACATGGTGGAAGTTTATTTGTTAACACCTCAAAAACAAGTTTGTATGTTATTCAAAACGCCAAATATGTATACAACAAACACTCTGAAGATAAAGCTACATAACTGTGATTGCATGTCAAACACTAACATAATTTGTCAATGTATAAATATTAAACAAGTATATAACACAGTGTATCGAGGTCAAAATATAGATGCTAACTTAAAATACAATAGACACACGGATCTGATATTTAGTAAACTTAAGAGAATCACTGGATATATGTATGTATTAAAGCAAAACGCAAACAAGGATATTATGGTGTTGGAATACAAGGCCTTGTTTGAATCGGTACTAAGGTATGGAATAAGAAATTGTGGATGTATTGAATCATCTCATATTGGTAAAATCAATAAGTTACAGAATAAGGTATTACAAATGATAAGTCCTAAAATGAACAAAAATAAACTGTTAGAAGTAGCAAATACTTTGACACCACAAGCCTTATATAAGTATTATAAAATCATTGATCACTATGAGAACGATAAATATAAGCAGATTGTAAGTCATCAATATGAAACAAGATGTCAAAAATACATTGTTCCTAAATGTTATAATGAGTATGGTGAAAGAACATTAAAATGTACAATTCCAAAACTGTTCAATGAAATTAATACAAACATGTATTTATAAAAAAATTAAAAGAACATTTAAGAAATGATAATTAAAGTCATAGATTATTACACACTTATACATTAACACAAAAAAATAGTATTAGATAAAATTGTAAATATAAAATAAGATTGCACTAACCATCGAAGCGCCATTTATACATATCTACTATTTAAATGTTACAAATAATTACGTATATGCTCTAATCCGGAACCTACAGACAAGTCTTTGGACTTAGTAGGACCGATCACTGTATGTGTAGAATAAATAAATAAATAAATAAATAAATTATTATTATTATTATTATTATTATTATATATATATATATATATATATATATATATATATATATATATATATATATATATATATATATATATGTGTGTGTGTGTGTGTGTAAGCGCATCGAATACTGTGGTCTTTAGTGCTATTCTTTAAATAAATAGTTATTTTGAATTACTATATTCTATTATACACATTTATTGCTTTCAGGAACTGTATTGTATTTTTGATACTTTCGCTACATTTCAAGTTGTTTTTCAAATTGTGTGTAAGCTGTACAATAACATATTATGTGTTCAATGGTTAAATGTGTTTGACATGGTATACAAATTGGACGGGGTGCTTTTGATATTAAGTAACTGTGCGTTAGCACTCTGTGTCCTATTCCAAGTCTGTGCATAACGCTGTATTCTTTTCTGGTTAGCTACATTGGTGCTTCCCATTTTATAACAGATGGGTGGATAGTTTTCAGTTGGGTGGCGCATCTTGTCCAGTTTTGTTGCCATATATCCTTTATTTTATTTTTAAGTAATGTAGTCATGTCGGTATAGTTGGTAATATCAACACTTTTATTTACAGCTTCCCCTGATGCTTTGCGGGCAGCTTTATCTGCAATTTCATTTACTTCAATGTTCCTATGATTCGGAACCCTGAAAATTGTATTATATATCCTAAACCTGTAAGGTGCGAAATCGTAGAAATAATATATTGTACTAACGGATCAGTTGAATGTGGATTTTGAATGCTGGTAAGGGAGCTGTGCGAATTACTGGCAATAAGGAATTTGTGCCTGTTTGTAAATGATTCGCAATAACGGAGTGCCTGCCAGATACTATACAGTTCAGCAGTGCATACTGAAGTATATGGTAGCATAGTCCAGCTGTGCTCACTGCCATTCACTGAGAATGCATATCCTACACCTGAACTTGTTTTTGATCCATCCGTATATAATATTAAATGGTCCATGTATTTGGATAAGATTTCTTTGAATTCTGTACAATAAACTGATTGAGGTGTATTGTCCTTAGAAAATTTGGATAAGTCTTTAATTATATTCGAACACGATACTAGCCAGGGTGGAATTTCTAGTGCCCCAAGAGGAAGCATGGCTGGAAGCTGTTGTCCAATAAGGTCGAGTGCTTTTTTTACATTATACCATAATGGCTATATAGGTCTTCGTTCAAATCGGGACCGTGCATCGTTATGAAACAAAATGTTGTAGTTTGGGTGGTTTGGAAGAGCTTTAATTTTACATGCGTACATTAAGGGTGTTTTGGATCTATGTAGAGGTAATGGTAAAATACCAGCTTCACACATTAGACTGTCCTTCGGACTAGTATAATATGCGCCTATTTAATAATTGCTAGCAGCATTTTGTACTACCTCTAAAGGCTGTAAAATGCTTTTTGAAGCAGATGAATATGCTTCACAGCCGTAATCCATCTTTGATAGCCCTATCTGTTTATAAATCCGTAAAAGAATTTCAGGATCTGCTCCCCACTTAAGGCTTGATATTGCCCTTATTACATTGAGCGCTGCCTTACATCGTACCATTAGTTTATTTACATGTTAACATGGAATCAACCGTTAAAAATAAGAACACACCAGAGTTTTTAACCTGAACGTGCTTTTAAGGTCAGAACTTGATACAAAAGGTTTTTTCTGTTGACATCTTGTGCCCTATGCTTTCGGCGTTTGATAATATGCAATCAACGGCTTGTTGTAAGTTTATATTAATTTCTACCGTCGAAGAGGCAGAAAACACAATGGCTAGATCGTCAACATAGAGGTAAGTATGTATGTTAGGGGTTGATCGAAATGGCAAATAGTGCCACACTCAAGGTTGAGCCCTGCGGAATGCCATTTTCTAATATTCTGGAGGAAGAAATAGAGGTTCCCAGACGTACTCGAAAACGTCTTGATTCGAGAATTGATGATATGAAGTTAGGAAGGTTACCCCTAAACCCCCATTCATGTAACTTTTGTACAATACCGTACCTCCATGTCATATCAAACGCCTTCTCTATGTCAAAAAAGACAGCAACTGCGTGTTGCCTCTGTGCGAAGGCGTTAAGGACAGTGCCTCGCAGGTGTACCAAGTGATCTACTGTAGATTTGAATTTTTTGAACCCGGCTTGGCAATTTACTATATGTCCATTTTTCTCTATAGTTCACATTAATCTCGTAGCGACCATGTGGTTCAGTACTTTGGCCATACACGAAGTTATGCTAATTGGCCCATACTTAGTGACCAAATATGGATTTTTTCCACTTTTTAAAATAGACTTCCTTCCAACAGGAAGGATACTTGCCTTCTTTCCAAATTAAGTTAAGCGCTTCTAGGAGCAGTTTCTTATATAAGTTCGTGAGATTACTTAACATATCATATGTTATGGGATCAGCTCCAGGAGCAGACCGTTTGGTACATTACAGGGCCACTTCGAATTCAGTCATACTAAACGGAACATTATAATTAGCATTTTCTGTGTCGGTAAAATTTAGATTAACCTCTCTTTCATGTTTCAAACGTAAAAAGGAAGCATCGTAATTTTTTGGAAGTGCTGGTTTCTTGAAATTGGTTGGCCAATTCTTCCGTTATACGGTTAGGATCGCTTACTATAGTGTTGTTCACTTGTAACTGTATGGTGGAGACAGTACTTTTGCCTGGTATGGTTTTAATCCTACTCCAAACTTCTGAAGTAGCAGTTTGGTTCGTTATTGCAGATTCGTAAGTATTCCAGGAGTCCCTTTTACTTCGTAATATTGTTCTTATAGCAAGAGCTCTCGCTTTTTTGAAGGTAATAAGATTTTCAATCGTCTGATGCCTTCGATAAGTATTAAATGCTTGGCAACTTTGCGTTTTACTGGTTTACCGTCTGTTTTCGGAATTTCGATGTTAGCAGCACTAATTATCATATTAGTGATATCCTGTACGGCAGGTGATGTAGATGTGTGATTGGAGGGCATGTTTAGATGTGATTTGAAGGCATCCCAGCGAGCTTCGGATAATTTCCATCGAATTGGACTAATTATTATAGGCGTATAGTGCTTTTCAATCCCCAATACTATCGGAAAATGGTCACTGTAATACAGGTCATCCAATACTTTGCACGTGAATAGGTTGGCAATTCGTGCAGAGACCATTGTAAGGTCAATGGATGAAAAAGCCCCAGTTCTAGCGCATAGATGAGTTTTCTCTCCATTATTTAACAAAAATAATTGGTTTAGGTCCATTACGTTCTGTAAAGCTTCTCCATTTGCAACAGTACGTACAGAGCCCCATAAAAAGCTATGAGTGTTGAAGCCGCCTATCAGGATGTAAGGCGTAGGTAGCTGATTTATAATATTCAGTACATCTTGTTGTTGCCAATTAGTATTTGGGAAGTAAATGTTGCATATAACCACATTTATCTTGACTTTATATTGACAGCGACTGCCTGTATACGTGTCTTCAATGTGATTTTGTCATATTGCTACCACGCCTTTAGCTCTGAGATTTGGAGGAACATCTTTTCTGATAATTTTGTGTCAATGTAAAAAGTATGGCCGATTTGGCTTAAGATGGGTCTCTTGAATGCATAGACATAATGGGTTGAACTCGTTAATAATATGTTTCAGTTCACAATAGTGATGAATGCACCCATTGTAGTTCCATTGGATAATGGTGTCCATTGTCGGTTTATATATATATATATATATATATATATATATATATATATATATATATATAAAGATAATGGATTGAATAACGAGTGTGTGTGTGTGTGTGAGCGCGTGCGTGCGTACGTGCGTGCGTGCGTGCGTGCGTGCGTGCGTGCGTGTGTGTGTGCAGAGATGAGAAAAGAAAGATAGGTGTTGAGGGTCTATATGGTCAGTTATTATAAAATATATACGTCTACACTCTGTAGTACATGTGTGAGAGAGACAGAGACAGAGAGAGAGAGCGAACGAGAAAAGCAGAGGTGAGATAGGAAGACAGGGTGGGTAGACCTCTGAAGTAACTAACGAGGACCTAAACCATGCGCCATAAGGCCATTTACGGTGTAAATGTAGAGATCGTATAATCAGTATATCTATAGCTTAGCGTATTCATACACCCTCAGATGAATGTTTCTACTAATCACATTTAACCAGACAAATTAGCTGTCAATCGGATGAATAGTTATGAGAATACTATCAGGGAGGGGGGTGACTACTGTATAAATACGCGCATCAGGTACTAAATGACTTAATTTACTTTTATTGCTGTTACCGTACACATCGGTCTCTTGGCGAGTGCACATGGCTAATTTTGAAATTGTCAGTGAGCGTTATATGCACATAAAGAAGTTTCGCTCAACCAAGCGAAACATTTTGTTTAAACTAAAGAACAGTACTGGAAAGCTAAATGTGTTAGATTGGATAAGAACAGAAGTTAATCAAGTTATTACATACATTATGTCATCGGTTAACCACGACGATAAAGTGGGGATAACCTTTCACGCAGAAAATTTCAAATTTAAACTACCGGGATGGTTGAGTTTTCGTAAAGCATCCGAAGTGATATTTGGCTCTGTGTGGAGTATTTTGGAATCACTACTGCAGAATAATACTGAGCACACGAACACGGACACATGAGTGTATAACAATTACAATGAAGAATCAACCATGCGACGTGGAATAATTACTATACGCAATGAAGATAACTTATGTTTACCGCGAGCAATAGTAGTGGGTAGAGCCCTTGCAGATAAAGACCCGAGATATAATGACATTAGAAAAAAGGATGCACAACAAAAACTATTTGCGCTAAACTTAATAGAAGTCGCTAAGGTTACAATTCCGAGTATGGGCTGTAGTATTAACGTACTTAGACAGTTTCAACAATACCTTAACGGGTACAACATTACAGTATACCAACACGGCACTAAGGGACGAGAAATGTTATTCGAAGGTGTCGACCCCGGGAAAAAGAAAATTAGATTACTGTACAACCAAGGACATTTTAACGTTATAAAATCTTTAACATCAGCATTTTGCTGCAGCTATTACTGTGAAAAGTGTCATATCCCGTACAATACTTTAAACAGGCATAGGTGTGGAGCTACATGCCCCTGCTGTGGAAGAGCTCCGGTTTGTGAAAAATTAAGTGAAGAAGTTTATTACCACGACTGCGGTAGAAGCTTTCGTTCGTCCAAATGTCATTTGAACCATAAAGAAGAAAAACGGGGTGTGTCTATATGTTCAACAGTACACAAATGCAGCGTTTGTTTAAAAACATTTAATATTAACAACCGAAAAACACCTCATTTTTGTGGAGAGGTATTTTGTAAACAATGCAATGATCATACACCGGAAAACCATTTTTGTTTTATTAGACAAGCAACCCCGTATAAAGAGAATGACGACGTTTTATTTTTGTTTTATGATTTAGAAACACACATCTTAAACCGGAGATTATAATGAGAGGGTCTAAAATACTAATGATGAAATTTGATAACCTAAAAATTATTGATAGTCTTAACTACTTCCCTATGCCGCTCTCAGCTCTACCAAAGGCGTTTGGATTAGCGACGGGTATAAGAAAAGGTTATTTCCCCGATCTATTTAACATTAAAGCAAACTCCGAGTATGTAGTGTCGCTACCTCATATTGATTACTACTCCCCCAACTCCATGAAACCCGAAGAAAGAGTTGAATTTTTAAAATGGTATGAAGAAACGCAATCACAGGGTTATATATTTAAAATGTCGGAAGAGTTAATAGAATATTGCCGGTCCGACGTAGACATCTTAAAACATGCTTGCATGTACTTTAGAAGATTGTTTTTGAAGGAGTGTTTAGTTGATCCGTTTGTCGAAGCCATTACGATAGCTTCAGCTTGCAATCTGGTGTACCGAAGACGATTTTGACAACCCGATACAATAGGAATTATCCCCAAAGCTGGTTATCGGAGAGTAGATAAGCAATCTATAAGTGCTATACAATGGTTGGTCTGGGAAGAGGACCGTAGAGGTATTTCTATTTAACACGCGGGTAAACAGAGAGAGTATGTGACGTATGGCTTGAGAGTAGACGGTTATTGCGAATCATCAAACGAAGTTTTTGAGTTTTACGGGTGCTACTATCACGGTTGTCCTATATGCTTTACAACACAGCGCGATGCACAGCTGTTTGACAATCCACAAGATACCATGGAGCAGAGATATGAAAATACTAAATCAAAAGTATTCCGTCTTAAAAACTTAGGATATTACGTCACTGAAATGTGGGGATGTAAATTTTCGCTAGAATTAAAAACAAACCCAAAAATGTTATACTTAAAACATCACCCCCTGATAAGATACGTCCCTCTTAACACACGCGATGCATTTTATGGTGGTAGAACGGGGTGTACAAAACTAAAATATGTAGCAAAACCCGGCGAAAGAATTAAATACGTCGACGTGTGCTCGTTGTACCCCTGGGTTTGTAAATATGGGAAGTTTCCAACTGGTCACCCACGGGTATACGTTGGGAGGGAGTGTGACGAGTTTACTACTAGGCGTGCCTTCCCGAGCGGTATAATTAAGTGTTCAATTCTGCCACCTCAAGATCTTTACCATCCTGTGCTCCCTATGAAGATAAATCAAAAACTTATGTTTCCGCTTTGTCGCACATGTGTAGAAGGACTAAGTACCGAAGAATGCTTGCATGATATTCAGGAACGAACACTTCACGGTACATGGTGTACAGACGAGATCGTAGAAGCCGTCAAAAGAGGGTACAATATAGTACAGATACAATCTGGTCATATGACTCTAAAAGAGTTTTACGATTTAATGTTTTCTCCATCAGTTGAAGTTAATCATATACAGGAAATTAACGAGGACACCCTAATTGTAAACTGGATATACGCGGAAGAGGCTGCTGAGCCCTTGTTTAATGTAAACTGCGTAATAGCTGCCTACGTAACCACACAAGCACGATTAAAATTATACTCGTATCTCGAAGCGCTGAAGGAGAGGGTGCTATATTACGATACTGATTCTGTTATTTACATTTCAAAAGAAGGGTACCCGGATCTACCGCTAGGAAATATGTTAGGAGATCTTACCGATGAAATTGAACCTCAATACGGTTGTGGGTCTTATATCACCGAGTTTGCGTCAGGAGGACCGAAAACATACGGCTACAAAGTTTATTTACCAAGTGGGGCGATAAAGCAAACGATTAAAGTAAAAGGAATTACCCTTAACTATGAAAATTTAGGAAAAGTTAACTTAGAATCCTTAATTGACTTAGTGGATGACACAGAACATGAAATTTTAACTTCTACTAACGTCATTAGCGTACACACGACCACGAACTCGTGACAAAACCTGAAATTAAAAGACTCCGATTAAACATCAACAAACGTCGCAGGATAGAAAACTACGACACGATACCATACGGATATAAGAAAACGAAAATGATTAAGTGTGAAACAATAAAGTGTTATTGTACCAGTTAGTGTAAATACAATCGGATTTTAGGATATATTACAGGTGTATTATATTGTTGGAATGTTTAACCAATAAATAGAATAGATATTAAGATCAAAACATTGTTCAAAACGAGAATAAACCATGAATGTTTATATGTTTTCACTATATATTAGAATTGGAATGTTGCAATAGTCGGTTATACTTAAATAAATCGAAAGATATATATATATATATATATATATATATATATATATATATATATAGCTTAGCGTAGACACACACCTCAGATCATCGTAAAATAGTCATCCTACAAGCACAGATCCAAATATTATACTACATAAAATGCATAAGTGGGGTTTTAGAGGAAATCTCCCTCTTCTTATTGCATCTTTTTTGCGAGATCGTCGATTTAAGGTGAGAATTGGAACAACTTTGTCTTCCGTCAGGATATTAGAGAATGGTGCACCTCAAGGTTCTACCTTGAGTGTTACGTTATTTCTCATCGCGGTTAATGACTTGGTGCGGAATATAGATAGAAGAATCGGAATCTGCCAATATGTCGATGATCTTAGCATATTCTATGCTGCCGATCGAATGGGCGAGATCAATGAACATCTACAAACTGCGATAAATCAGGTCATTAGAAATGCAGAATCTCTCGGTTACCAATTCTCAACTGAAAAGACGCAATGTATGCACTTCTGCAGATTACGTCGGCCCCACTTTAGACCAATGATTCGCCTTAAAGGATAAGATCAGATTCCTTGGACTCATTTTAGAGCCAAAACTTACTTGGGCGGCACACGTGAAAGAGCTCAGAACTACTTGTCTTAAGTCGATGAATGTCATTAAAGTCTTGGCTGGCACCAAGTGGGGTGCCGAATCTCGTATGCTCCTCCAGATATATCGTTCACTTATTTTATCTAAAATAGATTACGGTTCTATATTGCACTCTTCTGCATCCAACAGCATTCTCAAAATGCTTCATCCGGTTCATCACTTGGGTATTAGAATTTGTCTAGGAGCACTACCAGGCACATCCTCTGCAAGTCTCTGTGTTGAATCCGGACTAGCCCCTCTTCACACTAGAAGAAAGACAGTAATCTTGTCTTATTTATGTCGACTGAGTTCACAGTATAACCACAGGAATTTTAATATAATTTTTAAATCCAGTGTAACGTCACAGGCCCTACATAATCCGTTAAGTATCCGAGCGCGAAACTTGTTAACTGAATTGAACCATCAGGTTCCAGCTGTACTACCACTGGGATTCATTGAAGTACCTCCATGGAACATCCCTCGACATGAAGTCATACTGGACCTTGCTCAGTACGACAAGCATGCCACGCCAGCGTCCTTATTCCATAGGAGTTTTCTCTCAATTCTTGATAGGTACACCGGAGCGAAAATTCTATACACCGATGGTTCTAAAACTAACCACGGAGTGGGAGCTGCAGTTGTCGTAGATGATACTGCCCATTCTTGGTCGCTGTCACCAGACGCTTCAGTTTACACTGCAGAACAGTACGCTTTATGGCAGGCACTGCTTATTTGTTCTTTCGCATCACGTCCTAGCCACTTCATTATTGCTTCAGATTCACTCAGCGTTCTCTCACTAACCCCTACAGTAATGATACTCTCATTCAGATGATTTTGTCACTCTTGCTATCTCTAGCAGAACAGGGCATAACTGTAAGATTTATTTGGATTCCAAGTCATACTGGTCTTAGAGGTAACGATCTAGCTGATGAGGCAGCACGTTTTGCGGCGGAGCGGGATGATGTGGAGGCGCATGTCATGAAGCACACTGATGTCAGAAGTTCTGCATACAGTAAGATCATGGAAATCTGGCAAGCGGAATGGGATTTACTCGGTAACCACCTACACAACATTAAGACCTCAGTTAAGAAGTTTAACCTGACTGAACATTTCTCTAGACAGGAACATGTTAAAATTCGACGTCTTAGGCTTGGATATACATTTTTGAGTCATGGCCACAGATTAACACGTCAAAACACATCAATGTGCAACAACTGTCATACACAATTTTCCGTCCAGCACGTTCTTGTTGATTGCCCAATTTTCGGGCCAGCGAGACAGTTGTATGACATTAATGACGACGTCAGTAATCTATTGTCAGAACCAGACAGATTAAGGTATGTAATCCGATTCCTCAGGGTCTGTGATTTATACTACAAAATTTAAACTTACCATTTTAGATATACACTAATTTATTTTGTAAAGTTCTCTTTTTGTTATTTCTTACTCTTCTTTTTTATTTATTTGTTTTTTTTGTGGTATTCTAGTAATAGTATTTTTGAGCCGTTTTCTATATGTGATCGGGCTAATAACCTCTGTAGTCGATGCCCATAAACGAACAGAAAAAAAATATTATTATTATTATTATTTATTATTTTTTTTTTATTCGGCTCTCTCAAGGATATGCGTCTGCAGCTAAGGCAATTGGCACATCTTTATTGTCACTTTTCTTTCCTTACACTTTGGTAAGTATTCATCACCTCAGTTTTGATTTGCGCTATGTCTAAAGATGTTGGTATACATTTATTCCTTTAATATATTCTATCACCATTTTTAATTTGTCCTTTTGGTTTAGATCTTATACAGTTCTAACGTTGTAGATTTCTCGGTACTGGTTTAAGTTGGGACATTCTTCAATAATGTGTTGTACTGTTAAAGCAGCATTACATTGGGCACATCGATTTTGTCTTTCCCCCGTTAGAAGATGACTGTGGGTTAGTCGTGTATGTCCGATTCTCAGTCGCGTAAAAGTGACCTCACCTTTGCGTGGTGTATCTGTTTTATTCCATGTTGTTTTTGTATTCGATTGTATTTCTTTTAAATGCGACTGATTAATGGCCCATCTCGTGTCCCACTTATTTATTTGCTTTTGATTAATCCACCGCAATACATCCTGGATTTCTACTGTGTTTATTGTTTCAGCTTGTATTGTTGTACTATTTTCTTGTGATTGTGTAGCGAAATATGTCGGGGTTTTACTAGTTGGTGAGCTAGCAATGTATATGACCTTCCCATCTTGCTTCAATTGATTCCATTTTTCTAAAAGTACCTTAACTAGTTCATTTTGGCTGTATATCTCAGTAATACTTTCTATATGAAAATTACAGTAGATATTTATCTGGGTATCGTGCCTATCTGAGGAAAGTTCAAAGGCTTTTAACAAAGAAACGTATAACTGGTTTTTGAGTACATATTATGTGTGTGCCACGTATTTGTTGTATCAGGGTTACTTATGCTAAATCCTTTTGGGTTGTTTTTCCAGATGTTAATTATGATATCAGATGCCGGCATATTGGTATTTTCATTGTAGGATTCATACTTAATTTCAATAGGTGTTTTCCCACGGCATATACTTCCTTTCTGATCGTAAGAACTGAGCGTTTATTACTTCATAGGACCGTAGATCTTTGTTAAGTTTGAGTACTGCTGGGATAGTATGGGTTTGTTGCCATTCATACTTTTCATGGAAGGAGGGGTGTGTAATGTTTTTATAGAGGAAGTGCGATGATTTGGCACATAGTTTAGCTCCGTATATCAGGTGTTGTTGTTCAAATCTTAAGTCTGAAGGCAGAGAACTATTTTCGTGTAGGAGACGTACGGCATGCACCCGTTGCTACTAATAACGCACTATTCCATGTCGACGTTATTTTATTTAAGTAGCTTTTTGCGACCGATTTATACAGCACTGATTCATATTCTAACCTACTTCTTTAACGTTTCTTTGTCTGCGCCCCATTTATATCCAGAGAGTATTTTAATTCTGTTCAACAAAGATTTGCATTTTGTTACAACTATCTCGATATGACGTTTGAAGGTTAATTGGTCGTCTAATGGTACTCCGACGAACTTAAATTCCTTTACGTATGGAATTTGTTCATTACTTAGGTACAATTTTGGGGTCTTATGGTTTTTACGAAATCGACAGAAGTGCATACATTTAGTTTTCGCCGGTGAAAACTGGAATCCTCGATATTCAGCTTCTTTTACAAGGATTTCACAATCGGATTGTATAATTTCGGCAATGTTTTCAATATTTCTTCCTGTCCTTACAATGCATAAATCATCTACATACAGTAACTTGTGGGTATTCGCGTTAATACCATCTGCAATACTGTTGATGGCGATCGCAAATAGGGTAACGCTTAATACTGACCCTGCGTTTGTGTCTTGGATACGTCCTGACCCATTCGTACTTGAATTTGACGGTCCTTTAGAAAGTTTTGAATAAATTTTGGTAGGTGTCCCCGAAGGTTCCATTGATATATCGTTTGCAGCACCCATGGTTTCCATACAGTGTCATAAGCTTTCTGTATATCGAAAAATATTGCCAGCGCGTGTTCGGTGTTAGTAAAAGCTCTATTAATGATATGATCTAGGTTCAGTAGCTGATCAACGGTAGAATATCCTTTTCGAAAGCCTGCCTGATATGTACTAAATCTATTTTCTATCTCTAGAACCGTAACCAGTCTGAAGTTAACCATGGCTTCCAATATTTTAGATACACAGGATGTTAAAGATATTGGTCTAAAGTGCTCCGGTTTTGTAGTATCTTTACCTGGCTTAGGTAAAGTAATTATAGTGGCCAGTTTCCAGTTAGACGGGTAAGTATCTGTTAACCAGTGTAGTATTTAACCCCAATTGGTGTTTGTTTAAGGTTAGAATGGTATTAATATTTATTCTCACATGTTTTAGAAGTTATTATTTATTGTACATCTTAACAATGATGTACTTAACGACAAGAGTATCTGTTTACAATCTGTTCATAATCTGTTTATAAACTGTTTATCAACTGTTCTAGTTTTACATAGTTACTTCTATTTATAATAGTGAAAGTGTGTTGATAAGAATGCATGACTTTACAATTCCTTTAGTACGTTGGTCGATTTATATTGAAATAATTGTTATTGCATATTTGCATACTAAGTAATTTAACTAGTTTAACTTTTAGATGTGTTTTACTTATTCTATTGAAATGGAATGAAATTGGATGTTTCGTAATTGCATCACACCTTCCCCTTTTAGGAGAATGATCTTTGCTATGGCCACTTGCGAGGGCAATCTCGAATAAAGGAAAAGATTTGATTTGAATTAAGAAGATTACGTAGTTAAATACTTAAAATAATTACAAGTACATGTCTTAGGTATAAAATAACTAACTAACTACAAGTATCCATCCCTTCTTAAGGAGAATATCACTAACATTAACATTATTAAGGTACATTATCTATGTCTACTCACACTCTTAAAACTACACTTATATTCTAACATACTACTTTGACATATATTTTCTTATTCGATTTTTGTGTATTGTCAACTGTCTTCCGTCTACATTTTTAATTGTACAATTCGGTTCTTGAACACTAACCACTGAATACGGACCCTGGTACCAAGGATCAAATTTTTGTCGTTCCTCATTGGTTAGTATAACAAGATCACCTGGTTTCAAATTTTCTCGACAAGCATTGGTATTATGAGCAGTCGCACGGTCTATTTTAGCCTTTTCTAAGTGCTCTTTTGCTCGCTTATGAGCGTATTGCAACCTATACCGTAATTCCTTATCATAAGCGTCTATATTGTAAAGAGGGTCTACACGTGATCCGTTTAGTGACTCTGGGATAATGGCATTTCTGCCAAATACCAGCTCGAATGGAGTATAATTATGGTACGTACTCGGTGTTGTGTTGTAACAAAATGCATAATATTGTGTCCAAGTGGGCCAATCTGATTTTGAATCATTTACATACATACGTAAATATTCATTCAGAACACGGTGGTTTCTTTCACAACCCTCTATAGATTGACTATGATATGCGGTGGATATGCGATGTTCGATCGAGAGTAGTTTAGTTACATTGTCGAATACCTGATTCTTATATTCTGTGCCCATGTCTGTTCGAACTTCTTTCATAGGTCCATAAATAAGAATGAAATTCTTTACTAAATAGTTTGCTACCGTTACTGCCTCTTTATTAGGGATTGGTATTATCACTATATATTTTGTTAGTTCACACTGTATTGTTATAGCGTATTGATTCCCATCATTTGATGTTGGTAGTTTCCCAATCGTATCAATACATACGATATCGAATGGCTTTTGAGGAGTCGGTGTTATAGTCATTGGTTCTGGTTGTTTTAATTTGATTTTATTAATTTGGCATTTGTGGCATTTTTTAACAAAAAGCGCTACGTCACGAGACATTTGTTTCCAAAAATAACAGGACTTTACTTTTTTCAGTAACCGTTTTTGACCGCAATGACCTCCTAGTAGTGGATTATCGTGAAATTGTTCTATAAGTTTCAATTTCTCATTTTTATTTGTTATAAGTTTTCTTTTATTACATAAAACAGTAGTTGTTTTTCTAAGGCACTTTTCTCCTACATCCTTAAATCTATTAATAGAGTATTTTTTAAATATATTATCACCTAGGTTTATTTTAACTTTTTGAAACTTACAATCACCAGCCATACTGTCTAGCTTAAATAATAATTGCTCTAGTGCAGAATCATTATCGTTAGTAATTGAGATTTCTTTTTGTGCGCATAATTTTCTTTTACTCATGATTGTTATTTTTAATGATGCATCGTTAACTTCGAATTTTACTAATGGTAATTTAAGTGTCTCGGAATTGTCTATAACTTCGTAAACTTTAGGTTTTATAGAAACGTCATTTTTATTGTTTTTATTCGAATTATCCTTACTTTGCGTTAGTTGATTCGCTGAGGTAGTTGTGTTTGGTTTCGCATTTGACCTAGTTATAGCGAGTATTTGTGTCGAATTGTTATGCATATTTTTTAAATCGTCTATACTAATCCTAGACAATGCGTCAGCGCAAACATTGTCTTGACCTTTAACATATTGGATTTCAAAATTGTACTCTTCAAGTTCAAGACGAACTCTTGTTAATTTAGAAGTTGGGTCTTTCATTGAAAATAAATAAATTAAAGGACGATGATCAGTTTTAATGAGAAATTTTGTTCCATAAATGTAGCAACGAAAATATTTGATTGCCCAATGTATTGCCAGTAGTTCTTTTAAAATGATGGCTTTATTAATTTCGCTTTTTGTGAATGAGAGTGAAGCGTATGCTATTGGAAGTTCGTGTCCGTTAAAATTTTGAGAGAGAACAGCCCCGCAAGCAGTTTGTGAAGCGTCTGTTGTAATTATAAATGGTTTAGAAAAATCTGGATACTGAAGAATTGGAGGGGATAATAAGGAATTTTTTAGTAAATTGAAAGAATTTTGACATTCATCTGTCCATATAAATTTTGCGTGTTTTCTCGTTAATTTGTTTAATGGCAATGTTATTTTTGCGAATAGTGGTATAAATCTGCGAAAATAATTTGTAAATGCAACCAGTCTTTTTACTTCATCCGCGTTTTTCGGGATTGGATATTGTTTAATAATTTGAAATTTTGAATCATCAATTTTCTACACGTTTCAAATACTTTCTGTAAATTTGATAAATGATGTTTTTCAGAGCAACCAGTAACGATTAAATCGTTCATATATAAAAATGCTTTTTCAGGAGTGATTCCTGCAAATGCAATTGACATCATTCTTTGAAAACTATTAGGACTCACTGAAAGTCCGAAGGGTAATCTAGTAAATCAGAAGGATCCAGCGTCTACACTAAAAGACGTCATATCGCGTGAATTTTCTTCCAGCGGTATTTGATGAAAACGTGATATTAAGTCAATTACAGAGAACCATTTAGCTCGACCAACTGATCTAAAATGTCGTCTATACGAGGTAATGGAAATTTGTCGGCGATTAATTTTTTATTTAGTTGTCTGTAGTCGATTACTAAACGCCATTTTTTAATTCCATTTTCTGATTTTTGGAAACTAGTAAGATTGGACTGTTGTACTGAGACCTAGAGGGTTCTATTATTTCATGTTCTACCATTTTATTTATTTATTGATTTATTTCCTGTTTATGCGAATGTGGACTTCGATAATTTTTTATGTACACCGGTTTCTTATCTACTAATTTTAATTCTTGTTTATAGAAATTGTTGATTGATATTTAATCCGATTTTAATGCGAAAATATCTGCAAATTTTTGACAAATTTTAACTATTTTATCTTTAACGAGAATTGGAACAGTGTTAGGTTTAATTGTTTATCTAATTTACTTAATCTATCGTCTTGATCGTTGGTAATATGATATACATGAAAATCATCTAGACTGAGTGTCTCAATGTGAATATTTCTTAATGTGATTGTATCGGAATTTGTGTTAATAATTTTTATAAGAGGAGAATTACTTGACACAATTGTACGTGCTACAAAAACTCCTGGATATAATTCTTTGTTTACCACTACAGCGTCTTCTTTCAGCTCTTCGAATTTTTGGTAATATCGTATAACTTCAGAACGTGCTGGCACTATCATTACATTATTTGCCTCTGGACTACTATAAATGGGAACAACAACATGTTGATTATGTACAATTTTCATTGTCATAGTCCAGTTTGAATAATTTAACGTGCATTTGTATTTAGAAATGAAGTCTCTACCTAAACTTGCATCTTTTGGTATAGAAAAATTTTCGTCTACAATATGGAAAGTATGTGAAATTTTGTAATTGTCAACAAAAATATCTGTTTTAGTAATACCTAATGATTGGATGATGCCTTCAGTAACGCCTTTGATATTGCTAATATTAGAGGTGTTAATTATTTGATTGTTATTAATTTTTGTACATTTAAAAATTGAAATATCCGCTCCTGTATCTAAAAGAAATGTACATTGTGAACCAGTCATTTTTGTTGGTAGTGTTACAAAATTAGTGAAAGATAATTGGCAATTAAAAATATTTACGCAGCGTCCCCCAGTTATTCCTGCTGGGGGAACTGCTCGTTTCCCGATTCTAATGCTAATGGTCTTACGGTTCGCGTGAAATTTCGGTCGTTATGCCTATTATTTCTAAAATAATTGTTAAATCTAAAATTTCGCCCACGACTTTGTTGCGTATGTGGTGATCTAATATGAGGTTGGAAATTATTGTTTCTGCCTCGGTTGTTATTCCACCTATTTAACGGTCTATGTCCGCGATTTGAGTTATTTGGCCTAAAGAAATTGGT
Organism: Vesta saturnalis; assembly: GCA_036346205.1. Lineage (NCBI taxonomy): Eukaryota > Metazoa > Arthropoda > Insecta > Coleoptera > Lampyridae > Vesta > Vesta saturnalis. The sequence goes on from JARFJB010000912.1 coordinate 2,142,780, forward strand.
GTTCCGGTTTGTGTAAAAAACGTTCGGGTTATTAGTAACTGTCGCCATGGATGATGTTATGTTTGCAAATTTAGTTAATGCTTCCTGTACATTTGAGAAATTTCCAGCTTCCATTATCAACTTGGTTCTATCTGAATTAGCATTTTGAGAGAGTGACCTAATGACATTGTCAGTGGCATATTTACCTGCTACTGCTATTGGTACGCCTTCTGAGATAAATGCTTGTTTTAAGTTTTCTGCTAGAGATTCTATTTCTGCTGTATATGATGTAGCATCTTGTGATTTTGTTTGCAATTTAAAAGTTTCGCGGTTAAAAGCTTTCACCCTTAATTCCATTTTTTAAAACATCTACAATTGCTTGTATTGAATTTTCATTCGTCACTAAATCGCGTGCTTTACCTATTAAGCGTGTTTTAACGTAAGCTACGGCATTATTGTCATGATCCGCTGAATTTTCATTTATTAATATAAGTGCGTCTACGAATGCGCGTAATTTTGTCGGATTTTCGTCAAATTCGTGCGGGAGAATTCTACTAGCTAAGTTAAAAAATTCAATATTAGTTAAAGTCATGTTTTTAATATTTGAATCCTCGTTACTATAATTAATGTCTTCTTCGAGTACTAATGGATTTATTTGTTTAACGTAGCTATTAGGGATTTTATAATTTATTTGTAACGCTTGAAATGGCCTTATTACTTTATCTCTAATAATCCAGAATAATTCTTTAACTACCACCCTTTGATTATCGTTTAACTTTTCAAATTGACTTCGTACGCTTTTAGTAAAAAGATTAAATAACTGTACTAACTGTTCGCCTATTTCTTTTCTAATTTTTTCATTTTTGGGTACTTCCTTTTTTATAGCCCGCTTTGACTGCTTAATAATTTGTTCTTTTATGCTTATAATGTCTTGCGAATATTGATCCCAAGTGATTGACATAAAAAATTTTTTTTCTTAACTTGTCTAGCCTATACAATTATTGTCTTAAAATTAAACACTGTCACTTACTCATGTTCCTTGCGTTGTTTATGCACCGCACTTGTTAATCGTGCTGTTGCGTCGTCAGGGTTGATTCAAAGTTGCGAATGCACCCTTTCTTCTAAACTGCATCTAACCTGGCATTGCTTCTTGCGGCTTCTTCCCGTATTGTCCCAGCTATAACTTTCTTGCATTTTGTCCATACCATCCACAAAATTATTACAAGAACCAGCACTGAGAACTGACCACCGCTGTTACCTGCTTGTGCGATGATCACCTCTTCTTTTGTGGCGGACTGTCCCATAACTTTTGGTATTATTCTTTAGTCTTGTAATCTTCGGATCTCGGTGTATTCTGCTTCGGCAGGGTCGCCATGTAGTATTTAACCCCAATTGGTGTTTGTTTAAGGTTAGAGTGGTATTAATATTTATGCTCACATTTTTTAGAATTTATTATTTATTGTACACCTTAACAATGATGTACTTAACGACAAGAGTATCTGTTTACAATCTGTTCATAAACTGTTTATCAACTTCTAGTTTTACATAGTTACTTCTATTTATAATAGTGAAAGTGTGTTGATAAGAATGCATGACTTTACAATTCCTTTAGTACATTGGTCTATTTCTATTGAAATAATTGTTATTGCATATTTGCATACTAAGTAATTTAACTAGTTTAACTTTTAGAAGTGTTTTACTTATTCTATTGAAATGGAATGAAATTGAATGTTTCGTAATTGCATCACACCAGATCTTATTGTATAGTTCTAGCAAACTTTCTTTTATTTCAGGAGGAAGGTGTTTAATCATCCTATAGGTTACCAAGTCGTGTGCTGGAGCAGATTCTTTTGTTCGTTTTATTGCTCTTTCCATTTCCAACATAGTAAACGGTAAGTTATATTTCTCACCAATATCATTTCCAAATTTGATTAGTTCTAGTTCTTGTGAAGAGTTTTTAAGCTCGAGGGATTCTGGGTATTGGGAGCTACTACATACATTCTGGAAGTATTGTACAAATTCGTTTGCTATTGTTACAGCATCTGTTATTATTACTCCGTTTAATATCAGTGTAGGTGGTTTGGGGGGATCGTTTGAACTTATTATGCATTTTGCCTTACTCCACATTTCATTTGGTGGACTGGTAGCTTTTCGCTTTTCATACCTTTCTTTAGCTCTTGCCTGTTTAATAGCAACCAAATTTTCCTGTGTTCTCTGTTTTTTATATTTATTTAAAAGGCGTTTTTTAACTTTATTAAATTGCGCAATTTCTTTGTTCCACCACGGAACTGGCGCCCGGTTCATTTTTCCCCCTGTCACTGGTATAGACTTCTGTGCCGCGTGCATAATATTATCGGTCAAGTTTTTTACTGATTGTTCCAAGTTGTTGTTTATATTAGCGTTTTCAATTGTGTTAGTAAATTTGACCCAGTCCGCCCTTTTCGTATTAAATTTGCGTTGTATTTTGTATTTCAAATTTTGTATATTTATGTCCATAAGGATGGGAAAGTGGTCATTATGGTGTAGGTCATTCAGTACTTTCCAAGACATTCTGAGAGCTATTCTAGGGGATGCTAGTAACAGATCGATTGCGCTAAATCCACCAAATGCGTCATTTAAGTGGGTAGGGTCGCCATTGTTTGATATCACTAGTAACATATCACTGATAATTCCTTCCAGTACTGAGCCTTTAGGGCTTGTGAAGGACGATCCCCATATGGTGTTATGACAATTGCAGTCTCCTAGTATTAAGCTTGGTTGTTTTATCTGTAAAAACAGATTTTGCAGGTCAGTAGTTGTCCATGATGTGTTGAGTAAGTACAGGTTAATGACATAAAATTTTATTGATGCCGTTATCTCAATAGCAAGAGCTTGCAGAGTAGTGTTTAATACAACTTCTTTTGCTACTATGTCCTTTCTCACTGTTGTAGCTACTCCCCCATGAGTTCTTTCATTGCGTGTAATTGTGACATCTTTTCTATATACATTGTAATTACGCAAAGTAAAATTGTCTTTTATTGAAAGTTTGCTTTCTTGTATAGCCACTATCATAGGGTTTATGTGATCTGTTCAGACATTTTGAATGATAAAATTGGTTGGTCACAAAACGACATATAAGCAAAATAAAAAGTACTGATAAATACATAACGAAAATAAATAAATATAAATAAATAAAATCGTAAATAGATAAATTTAAGATAAAAAGTAAGTACATAAGGCTATCACGATATACATTTTTATCACATATATCAGTCAGTAACGGTATCACAGTTTGTCTTTTTTTTGTATGTTGTTACCAACGGGTCTTTTCGTTGACTAATTCGCGGTCTTCCGGCCGTCCACCCTCTTTGTTTTTTCTTTTCGTGGGATTGTATGGATTTATCTGATTCTGTATCTGTATCTGCAGTCTTCTGGTCTTGTGCATTATTTAACCAGTTTTGTAAAGGTGTTTTTGGTGTTAGTTTGTCCCCTACTACTTGCTTTTGGGATATTATGTTAGTGGCAGCTGATGCTTGATCTGCATATGGTTTGTTGCTTTGTACATAGGATTTGCCATACACCATTGTTCTAGCTTCTCTATAAGTAAGCCCATATACCACTTTTATCATACATACTTCTTTTTCCTTTTCTGGCACTTCGCAGACTGGCGATCTTGATGTATGTGCGCCTTTACACTCAATGCATACGGGGGGGGGGGGGGTTGGCAGTCGTCGTCCTTACTGTATGCTTGTTTTCCACATTCACACATTTCGTTATTAGAGCACCATTTTGCAAGGTGGCAAAAGCGGAGACACTTAAAGCACCTCATCGGTTTTGGAATATACGGCCGTACTTTTAAGTTAAGGTATACCGCTTTTATAAATTCTAAGAGTTTTGCTCTTAAAAATGTTATTTTTATGGCAGCAGTTGGTATTAAGTTTTCCTCCACTTTTCTTTTAATTCTTTCTACCTTTATCACTCCTTGTTCTCGTAGATGCTCTAGAAGCTCTTCCTCACTACATACTTTGAGGTCTACACTAGATACGACCCCAATTGATCTATTTAATCGGTCATCGGATTTGACAAAGACTGTTTTCTCTTCAACTGCATCAAGGGCTTTTAATTTATTTAGCTCTTCTTCACTTTCCACCTTGACACTGAGCAAGTTTGGTCCAACTTTTTTATTGGCACTTCCCGGCCAATTGCTTCAAAAATACGTTTCTGGACAAGAAATGGAGATATAGATAGCAGCTCATCTTTTGCCATGCTTATTATGTGAAAAAATTCACCAAATATTTCTTTAGGTTGCTTAGGTTTTATTAAAGCTCTAGTGTGCTTCCTAAACCTTTTCATTTTTCCACTTTTAATTGTTTCTGGTTGCGTTTCTGTATCAACTACATCTTTCTCTTCGGTTGATTCAATATTTGTATCCTCTTTCTCTTTTTGCAGAAGGGGACTCGACCGCGTGTTTACGGGAGATCTTCCCACCTGGCCTCCTCTTGCGAAGGAGTCTTGAGAGGTGGATTTAGGTTCCACCGAACCTTTGGGTTTAGGACATGTATCCATAGAATCTTTTCATCACTCGCTTTCTAGGCTCTCCACCCTCCCCGGAGCCTCAACTGGGACGTCAGAGCTGGGTCAAAGCCAGTTGCCGCCAGAGCTACCTAGAAAGTAGAGCCGCCCAAGTTGAGAGAAACGAGCATTTCCCTACCTTGCAACGACTCGCCCATAGTCAACTCTACAGAAGAAAGATAAAAAGAAAGAGGATTAGTGAGAGCAGACAACAGAAATAGCTAGAAGGAAGTATAAGTAAAGAAGAGTTGACAAGCCGCTTTATCCTTCCGGGCTAGCGAAGGACCGCCCGTCTCGAATGAATCCACGGTCAAAGCAGCGTGTTAGGAAAACGATCCACTAAACGCCCGGGACCGCTCCCCTCAACTAACCAGGATCTCCTTTTCCGTTCTTACGGGTCGCCACGCACGGCAAACGCGTAGGTCCATTAACCGCCTCTTACGGTCTCCAGGACGGGAGTAAGCCAATTCTTCCCTCGAGCTCACAGAGGACAAATAACAATAGGCAAAGGAACAAGACGACCAAAGGAGACGGAGACAAACGGCCTGCGACCAGCGTTAGCATTACCCGGGGAGTACCACGTGGAGGTGCTAGTTCGACTTTACTCCCCTATTATTATTACTATATTATTATTATTATTATTATTATTATTATTATTATTATTATTGCTATTATTATTATATAACAGAAACCAAAGTAATCAAATAAGTATATCGAAAATCACGTCAACTATATTGCGCCGCAAGGAATAGTTGCAAAAGCATCATCACCAAGGCCAAAAAGATGTTTGAAGAACGCAAATGCAAATAATTAGTCTCAAGTCCTATGGGTGGTCGTAAATTTTGGTCATTAGCTAAAGCCATCACTAAAAACTTTAGTACAACTTCCTTTCTTGCCATGACGTCTCACGACGGAGCTGTAGTAGCTAATCCTGCTGAAAAAGCCAAGCTCTTTGTCGATTACTTTGCATCAAATTTGTGTCTCAATGATTCTAGTAAAACTGTGCCGTCGCCCAAATCTAGCCTATATGCTAATAAACCAATCCACTTCCGTTACAAGCTCTTGGAATCAATATCAATAAACTTGACTCAAACAAGGCGACTGGCCCTGACGGTATTCCAGCTATCGTCCTTAAAAATGCTACCCCGAGCTAATACCTGTATTATCCAAACTCTTTTCGATCTCCATGTCATCTTGAGAGTTTCCCTCATAGTAAAAATTGGCAAATGTCCAGCCTATTCCTAAAAAGGGCGACAAAACCGATCCCTCAAACTATCGATCAGTAGCTGTCACTTCCATTCTGTCGAAAATCATGGAGCACGCCATCAACCACCAACTACTTTCGTTCCTCGACTCCAATAAACTCTTAAACGACCACCAATATGGGTACAGACAGATCGTTTAACGGTGATCTTCTTTCATATGTCACCTAACTTTGGAATAACACATTAGAGAGGTCCAGTGAAACAGTCATAGTAGCTTAGTAGATATTGATATTTCAAAAGCTTTTGACCAGGTTTGGCACAAATGCCTACTTCCCAAGCTCACTTCGTTCGGCTTACCCGATATCCAGATTTCTTGACAAAAGACGTATACGCATTGTCGTCGATGGCTTCTTTTGGAAAGAAATTACTATTAACACGGGAGTACCCCAAGGATCAGTGACAGCTCCCACACTTCCTGCCGTACATAAATGACTTCATTTCCTCAACAACTAACCCAATCTATTGTTTTGCAGATGACAGGACTCTACATTGTAGTTCTTCTCAGTTTTCCTACAACAATAAGTCCAGTCAGGTCGTTAAGGTGAAAATAGCAGCCTCAATCAACAGTGACTGAACGTGTCCTTGAATGGGGAAGGAATCATTTACTCACGCTCAACGCGGACAAAACGCAATGTTGCCTTGTATCCGCCAAGAACCACCAATCATCTCCTGCTGTAAATATGAATGGCTTAGAACTCAAGTTTTCAAACTCTATTTCTACGTTAGGGATACCCGTATCATCAAATCTTTTATGGGTTGACCACCTTTTGTCAGCCAGCAAAACAGCTCCCCGTAAACTGGGCTTTCTATACAGATCTAAACAGTATTTCACATCAACTCCTTTTACTGTATAAGGCTCAAATTTGACGTAATCTGGAATACAATTCCCACCTCTAGGTCAGTGCTCCCCAATACGCCCTTGATATGGTAAACCGCATCCAAAAAGAGCTATGAGGCTTATAAATGACTCGTATCTGACTCTTGAGCTACAGCATAGAAGAATGGTTTCGGTTCTTTCCTTGTTCTACTGCTATTACCATGGCAAGTGTGCCTCCGAAATACACTCCTTAATACCTTCTCAGGCCATCTTTGTTAGGAACACTCGGTTCGCGCATTCACACCAAAATTACGCACTCAAAATTCCATCATGTAATACTAAACGGACTCAATCTACACTTCTCCACACGGCGACCAAATTGTGGAATGCACTACCCAGTTCCTGTTTTCCTCCAAACTTTGACTTAAGTCAATTTAAGGTAGCCATTCATAAACATTTCTCGGCAGCCTACCAATATTCTAAACCCTCCCAGTGTTCCTGAGTGCTTTAGCACGTTAGGCAAATTTTAGCCTGTTCGGGAATACTATAAGTAAAAAAAAATCTTTCAGGCTGGCAAGATGATTTTACCACTCCTACCAAATCACCAGGTAAATTTCTTGGAGTATGCTTAGATCAAAACTTAAACTGGAAATGTCATTGTGAATGTCTGATTAAAAATTTTAATAGTTACTCTTACCAAATATGCAATATCAAACTCAATGGAATTAATTATGTCTTTTCTTATTACTATGCTAAGACGGAATTATCTTTTGTGGATCTTCCAAAAAATAATAATAAGATAGTAGGCTTAAGGAACACCGAATAGTGTAAGCCATCGTCCATGAAAAATAAAATCACCTTTTAAAGCGTAATAGTGATAAACATACGTACAATACAAGGCACAAAGATGACTACCACCCCGATGCATAGACTTCAACTTTCTAAGGACTGTCCAAACTCGATTTGGATAACACTTCCCAGAGGATCGAAAAAACCAAATTACCTTGCAGAAATTCAGATGGCTCCTAAAAAAGTTCTCGTATCAAACGTTGTCTATACCGTATAGGAGTTTGTAAACATTTGTTGAAGGTTTAACATTAAGTTTGTATTTATAACTGACATTTTCCACAGAAGTTGCAAATGTCTTTGGAAATAAAAAAAATTATTATTATTATTATGGTCTACAAAGGCAAAGAAGCAAATGTATCAAGAACTACCAGTAAGTGAAAAAATTGAAGTCGATTTATGCCGAAATTATATCGATACTGGTCGAAACTGACAGTTCTTTCGCATTTATCAGTGTATGTACTGCTTTGAGGGCACAGAAATTGTCTTTTATGGGAACATTACGCCAAAATAAAGCATGCATTCCGAAAACGATTAACACTTCAAACAGAGATGAAATGGGAAAAGTAAAATACGCATTAGAAGTGGGCCAAAGTAACGCTGCATTGTTATGAATCAGGATCACGTCGAACAATAATTGGTATACTTTATGCTGAAAGGATCTTTTGCATATAAACTGAACAAAGGTAAGGTTTTTAGTAGCCGATCTAGTAATACTCAAACTCATAGTGACAAACGAGTTATAGCAAATAATCGTGCTTTGTTTTATCATGGCCTACCTAAATATATTTATTACTTTCATAAAATTGAAATATTTTCTTTAATTTTGGAAAACTTATGACAACGCCAACTAAACTAAGATAAAATAGACGGAGTGTCCGATGTAATACGTACAACTTTATATGGTTATATAAAAATCACAAAATTTAAAATTTAATTAAATTACGTAAATAGTCCAACAAGATGCAGTGTGCTAAAATTTCCAATATCACCCTGTATCACAGAAACAAAGAAAGCTTGGAAGGTTGTGTTTGCGGCTTCTTCCATTTCACAAAAAAGTAGCACAGCGGTGCGAAAATCGCAACGTTCTATTTTTTACAAGAACGGAGATACTCCCCAATTACATCGAAAATGGGACAGTGTGCCAATCAGTAATATTGTTGTTAAACCAAAATGAAGAAATCCCTTCCGTAAAGTCGATTAGATCATCATATTTCCTCAGCGTTATATTGAGGCAGCTATTAAACGTTATGCAGTACTTTCTCGATTAGGCGGTGTGTAACCCCTCAAAAAGTCATGAAACTTCAATCGTTATTCGATCTTCCTATAAAAATCCCACTTCATAAAAATTAAATTTTTATGAATAAAACCCATTACATAATTTAATCTACACTTAATAATAAGCCGCGTACTTAGATGAATTCTATTTTATAAAGAACATACATAAAAAAATCGTGTGCGTAATGTGTAATATGTTATTTTTACGAAATAGTAAGACACGAGTCTATTGACAAACATTCTTACACAATATAATAAATAAAACTTGCACATTTCTGTGAATAATAGTTAGAGAGCGGATTTATATGCTTCAACATGTTTTCCTGTTATTATACAGATAAAGTAAATCACTATGCATATTCCAATTTTACCTCTACAATAAATAAGTACGTTGAGTTTTATCGAGCACGTTTTTGCATATTGTAACTACTGCCTCATAACTTTACAGCCCGTTTTAACTTTTTTGTTTATATTTGCTCGTTTTAAACCTTAGTAAAATATTTATTTTTTTTATGTATATGAATGCGTATAACCGAATAAATTGTTGCTGTTACAGTCAGTATAGCACAGACTATTACACCGGGTTTGTCAGAGTAGCAGTTCGTTAGAAGATTTCGTGGTTAGAAAAAACACAAAATTATGAATTTTTGGACCCCACGGCTATTCAAGATTCTCTTCCATTTTAAATATTTTTAAGGTCATACCACTTCTGCTTATCCCGGAAGTCGCCATTAACTTCCTTATTTTAAATGGAACACCCGGTATAATATTTCATTTTTGGATTGCTGATCAAATTTCATGATGAGTTCCATCAGGCTTCCCTATACCCTTATCAACTGTTTCTTAGATATCTTGATTCGTTTGAAAGTTTTGAAAGATGTAGCTTTATTTTCAACACTGTGCCTTTTACCCATTTTAAACTGGTATTACGCGCTTTCGGGGTAGACGAAAGCACAGGAGTGATACTTTTGAAATTCATATTGACAATTGGTTTATCGCATACGGGGTGTCCAAGATTTGATGACCAATTACATCATTTTCAAAGTGGAAAAAGTTCGTTCTTTCAAATATGACACTATGTATATTATTAGATGGTCGGGTGTAGAATTTGATTCTGCATCGATTCATTATAACTTTTCCTATATCTATTTCCAACGGTTTTCTGGTTAATCCATATTCTCTGTTTTGATGTGATTTTTGGAAGAAACCGAAACATCGTTTATTTTTCGAAACAAAATGAACATGACTGAATCGGATGAAATTTACTTTAATTAGAACAAGAAAACAAAACAGGAACATAACAACGTAATAGCAAATGAAAAACATAAAAGAATTGGATGGATGAATGTAAAATCAATGGATCTGGGTGGTCAGTTCCAAGGCTCTATGGACCAATTGTATGGTGTATAGCTGCAGTAGAATGTGCTGTAGCACCATCCAGCTGATACCAATTGTTTGCTCGTTCACGTGGAGGTAGAGTATTTGGGAAATCACTAACAAATTCTCTGAGCATTTTCAGACATCTAACCTAATTCAAAATTTTATCGCACACTTGATGTGCCACTTTATTGTCAATAATTAAACCAAACACATTAAAGCTAAGTGTCCAGGTGGTTATGTTTCCACATGTGGGTTATCTTGTGCCCAGTAGTGGTTATTTCTGAATTTTAATTCGTCAGTCCACATAATCTTATGAAGAGATTTCGGATCTTCGGTGATTCTTATGCCCATGAAGTCTACTCGTCTTGCCTTATCACCAAGACGTAATCCGTGCACACTTATCTCAGAAAAGGGATGCATTTTATTTTTAATATTCTTAATATTGTCGAAAAATCAACGCTGTTTCAGTTCCTGTCAAAATGAAGGCTTACTAGACAGGACTTTTGGGGTTTCATCGGCTTTCGATAGAAAATGAATTAACAAGAAAACCCTTGGCAATAAATTCTGCATCCGACCATCCAATAATATACAGGGATTTATTTGAATGAACGAACTTTCTCAACTTTGAAGATGATGTAATTAGTCATAAAATTTTGGAGACCATGTATGCGGTAAATCAATTGTCAGTGTGGATGTCGAAAGTATCGTTCTTGTTCTTCCTTTTACTCCAAATGCGCTTACCACCAGTACAAAATAGAGAAATGGCGCACTGACTTTGGAGTTCATAATTCTACGGATTTTCTAACAACGAAAACTTCTAATGAATGGCTACCCTGAGAAATCCTTTACTACTTACGTTTATAATTAGAATAATTTATCTTTTTGGGTCACAGACTTATATTTAAAAGCACATTTTACAAACATTAAACACTTCAATAGCAATTGCAGATATCCTCTCTTCGTCTTTTTATTTCTGTTTTTTTTCAATTTCTGTCCTTTTTTATTAATGAGGAAGCTTCAATTGCAATTCTAAAGTTCAACGCTAGTCAAATTTGCTTTTCAATACACTAAATGGGTAGTTAAGATGTCATGAAAATATTGTAAATTTTTATTTTTGCTCGGGGCTTAACTGTCGTAAAGGGCGTACACAGTATCATAAAGGAATAAACAAAAACAGGTCTTTATTACTTCTTAGTAAATTACAAAATAAAAACAAATGTTACGATTTAAACAAATAAAAAGATAACTCTCAAATTTTAAGTTAACACTGGGACCCCCATAGACAGCCAATCCTCCTCGCACCGATGTGTTACCGAGTTCGAGGTAGCGTCTACCCTTTGAATTTGACTCAACGACCTGTAAACAAATTATTAATCATCCAATAGCTTGTCTATGAAATTTAGTCGTTTATAGAAATTACTCCTTTTAATTATTAATGTATTATTAATAGGGGATGATAAATTTTTACTCGAATGTTGAGGAATTTGAATGCGCTATAGTAAGCCTGTTGCAAGAAAACGTCGAACTTTGCTTATACCGGTGCAACCAAACACTTGGGATCGAAAATTTGTCTTTATAAGGGTATTAACAATATTTAACTACGTTTGCGTGTGATTTTATGTAAGTTTTAAAGTAAAAAAAATAGTTCTTTGTGACTCTGGTGATTAAGTATAGTTTTTAATAGGTTTTTGAACTAATCAAAGAAGAAAACATCGATTTTATTTGGGTTCTATTCAACAAGTAAGTTTCCTTTACTAATTAACGTTTAGTTAAACAAGTTTGACCTAGTTTTGAATAGTTATCAAAGGAGTTGGTATTAAAATTGATGTTCCTTTATTTTCAAAAAGAAACAAATTTACTTTCTAGTTTAAATTCGTTTATTCGTATACAGGGTTATTACAAATGATGTTCCCGATTTCAATTATAAATATTCCTGGATTAACCTGTTTTAAGGCCATTTTAGTTGGTACCACTGGAAAGAAAAACTCATAAAGTTTTGTTTACATTGATTTAAGCACGTATCAGCTGTATGTTTTGGATTATCACATCAACCAATCAGTTATTAGTGTGCAACGTCACTTGAGAACCAAATTTAATGAAGATCCTCCTAGCAATCACCCTATTCGTCAGTGGTACTTGAATTTTAAGAGAAATTGGTGCATTTGTAAAAAGAAATCAACTGGAAGGCCGTCAGTTAGCAATGACGCTGTAGAGCAGATAAGGGAAAGTTTTACGCGTAGTCCACAGAAATCTACTGTTAAATGCAGCAAACAGCTTGGTATACCACAGCCAACAGTTTGGAAAAATTTACGTAAACGTATAAATTTCAAGCCTTACAAACTTCAGCTTGTTCAAGAATTAAAACCAAAAGACAAAGTTCTAAGACCTTCTTTTTGTGAGAACATGTAGGCATTGATGGAAAATTAAAACTGTGTAAAATGTTTAGTTTTTAGTGATGAAGCCACATCCCACTTGTGTGGTACCGTGAACAGACATAATGTCATAATATGGGGTTCGGATAACCCACACACCTACGTCGAGCACTTACACTCCGAAAGTTAATTTGTCTTGTACTATCATTTACAACAAAGTGTACGGACCTTTCTTCTTTGTTGGACAAACAATAAATGGAATAAATCTTGGACATGATGACGGAATGGATTCTACCGAAATTAGATAAAGAATCCCTAAACTTCGTTCTGGACTTCAAAATCGACTGCCTGGCAGATGAATCGGCCGTGCAGATCCAAGTGATGGTGCATTCTTGAACTGGCCTACAAGATCTCCGGACATCACCCCTGTGATTTTTTCTTGTGAGGATACATCAAACATAAAGTGTATACACCACCAGAAAGCATACCTGAGATCCAACAACGGATTAACAGAGCTATCGAAACAATCGACCTGAACACCCTTAACAAAGCATGGCAAGAGCTTGATTACACACTTAACATTTGTTGTATCACAAGGGGTTCCCATGTGGAACATTTATAATTCTTGGCACCTGGGATGAAACTTTTTAAGTTTTTCTTAAAATGTAACCATTTTATTTTTTTGTATGATAAATAAAACTAGATTTATGTGCACTTGAAATCATGAACATCATTTGTAATAACCCTGTATTACAATAATATACTAAGCTTTTATATTTAATAAACGGATTGAGATATAACGAAACTGATTACGTTTTAAAGCAAAATAATAATTTTTATCATTTAGTCCTTTTGACTTTACGATTTCGGTGAAAACAATTTTATACTAACGATAAATGAATGGTTTTCGTGGTATAACTGCAAACTAAAATTGGTTTTTATACATAAAGAGATATGCAGAAAATAAAATCTGCCATCTTATACAAAATGAGTGTTAAATTGTATGTTTTTCGGTGTTTCATGTAATTGTTCCGATAATAAGAACATTTTTGAGGGACAACTTTGAGGTTTTCGTTTGCAAAGGGTATAACCCAGAAATGTAAAGAATCTGCTCTACGTTAATTGATTAACGTTTGCAAGGAAGGAACAAAAACACACAGTTCAAGAACCTTCCAATTTGTTTATAGGTAGGTTTATGTTGGAATCGGAGTATAAATTGTACGTATGTATCACCTACTGAGGTTTTGACACCTTGAGTTGGGTGAATGTGTACTGGTGGTGTAATGGAATTGCGGACCCTGGTGTTGGTGTTTTTGGTGTATCAAGTTAACAGTCAGGTATGAATCGCGAAAATCTTCTAAGGTCTGTCAAGTAGGAAATGATTCTCAGATCTATTAAATCGGAAAGGATTCTCAGCTCTGTCCCAAAGATGCTCTGAGGCTGGTTTTTATAGGAACGGGGATGTGTGGCGGGATAATGTTTTGCAAATTAGATTAGTAGGAGTTGGAAATAAAAGAATTAATGAGCAATTTATTGCATTTGACATGCAATTGCGGGGATTGGTAGGATATAATTAAAGAAAGTTAATTAGGATTGTTAGGATAAGGATCATTACAATGTTTTTGCTTAGTACTATTTAATACAACTAATAATAGTGTAATGAAGAATACAGAACCGTTAAGTAGAATTTAATATAGATTACCTTGAAACATACAGAATATTAACTATTGTGTATTGTTCGAATCTTTAATACTATGCAAAATTTTCGCTCACTTAATTGACTGTAAAATGAAATTTTTGGTGCATGATTTTAGAGCATGCTAGCATGCGTATTTTAACTTTTTTATGGCATATAAATCCGCTCCCTATTAATAACAATTGGGTACTTTCAGTCGTTATCAAATTTCTCTTTGACCTTAAAGATTATTTAAAGCTGAAAATTGACCATTAACACATTAGTAAAAACCGACAGTTCAAATTTTAAATTGAAGTTGTATATTTTATTAAAAAGTAATTACTAAAATGTTCATCTTTATATTTGGTGTAATTACAATAATTGTTCTACTGTATTTACATGTAACAAGACATTTTAATTACTGGAAAGATCGAAATGTATCCAATAATAAACCGACTCCATTTTTTGGCAATGTCCTTTCTGTTGCTTTACAGAAAGAATCAATTAGCTCATTCTTAATTAGACTTTACAAATCAACAACTTTACCTTTGTATGGTTTTTTTGTGTTTGATCAACCGTTTATTTTAATACGTGACCCTGAAGTTATTAAAAACATAATGATTAACGATTTTAATCATTTTTCTGATAGAAGTATAATGCAGAATAAAAATGATAAATATTCTTGTCTAACGCTACTTATGTTAAAACAACCAAAATGGAGAAACGTTCGCGCAAAGGTAACATCATTATTTTCATCTGCGAAATTGAAAAATTTGGTACCTTTAATATTGGAAGTTGGCGATGGCATGGTAGAGCACATCACAAACTTCTGTTTAAGCACGGACTCAATTAATTGTAGAATCGTTACAATGAAATACTCGATAGATGTAATTTCATCCACCACCTTTGGTCTCAAAGTGAATTCATATCAAAATTCAAAATTTACAATATCCGCTATGAAACTAAGAGGGACCACCCCGTTACGTCTTCTTCATATTGCTGCACATTTTTTTGCACCGTTATTAGTAAAATTATTTGGTTTAACATTTGCTCAACCTAATCACGGGAAATACTTAGAAAGTATTATTTTGAATACAATTAAAGAAAGGAAAGAAACTAAAGTTAGCCGACAAGATTTAATTGATTTGATGATACGCATACATGAGAAAGATCCCGTACTATTTGGTAATCCTTCTGTTACGAAAAAATTAAAATGTAAGTATTATTTTTGTAGACACCCAACAAATAGTTGGAATCTTCTTTCAATATTTGATTGCTGGTTTTGAAACATCTGGAGCTACATTTGCATTTGCTTTGCACGAATTGTGTTTAAATACCACTATCCAAAATCGATTGAGAAAGGAGATACTTGCAGTTATTGAGAAACATGGATCTATTACTTACGAAGCTATCAAAGAAATGACATATCTGGAGATGGTAATTAAAGGTAAGTTTTACTAAATACAGTAATATTCAAATTTGCGCTAGTTAAAAGGTTACTTTAGTCCCCTTGTACTAACTTGCACTTAGTGCGAGTAGTACCTCAGAAGTGATTCCTTTTTGTAAACGATATCTAGTTTCAAAAGGATCAGTATTGAATGATTGTCTAAAGTCCACTTCATAAGTCCCTTCGGTAATAATTCTTTTGAAATGAGAAATTGTTGTGATACCCAAGCGCACACTTACAGTAATTTTAGAATGGGGCCAATCCAATAATTGATCTATTCATAGTTAAAGAGGCAAATGATAAACATGTGATAAACTATCAGCGCAATACAACAAAAAAAAAGCTATTATTTCAAAACTTCTTTTAGATACATCGTTTTTTTAAACACCATATAGTAAAAATTTAATATACTTATTTCGCAAACTGAAGTTACCACAAAAATTTATTTTCTACAAGTTGATTCTAAATAGATTCCAAAGTAGGGCAATATTTAGCGCAAAAATGGTACGATCAATGTTAAGCTATGAATAATAGCAGATAATTGTGGTAAATGTATGAAATGCGACGCATGCAGGAAAATTTCTCTAGTATGATTATTCCATTATTTGAAAATTGTGCAAAAGGCGAAAGCGTTACCGTAGGCAATTATTGGCAGTATTTAATATCTATTATAGGAAATACGCTTATTTATAATTTATTTTAATCGTGGACTCGTGATTTGACTGTCGTCGTGTAAACATCGGTGCTGTAGAGTGCGATTAAGTGCGGTCGCAAGGCCGAGCCACATACAACGATAACACTGCGGTAAGAGGTATCGCTCTATATTATGTAAATAATACAGACTAAAATAGCTCAAACAAATCTGTCGAGGATATTGCACCGCATGATACTAAAATAAATTTACAGTATAATTCAAACACAAAGCAATACGATCATAATCAACCACGGTAAATTTTACAACAAATTAAACATCCGTCATTATACTTACGACGCCACACCAGTCATTTCCAACATCCATCCAACTACCAATATTCCAACAACCCCTAAATTAACCTACTATTAATACACATACGCCAACTTGTACTCAACATTACAATAGTGCATTTCCTCCCTTACCTAATTCCCCAACCACGCAGCCAACAGAGTACATTGTAATGGACGACTCCAGCGAAAATGAACTTCAAACCTCCAGTCATGACTGGCAGGTATTTAAAAAACGAAAAAGAACCCTCAAAACAAAACCAATAACACCCCTGGACCAAGTAACTACGTTAAACAAGTTTGCACCGCTTACGAACGGAGATACCGAAGAAAGTCACAAAAACTAATCACAAATCGCCACTGATAATTATTTACGGTGTCCTTGAGATTCGTAAAGTGAACAAAAGTTTACTTAATATAGCAGAAGAAGAAACTTTTCAATGCAAAGCACAACAAAACGATACAGTAGAAATCGACACGCAAAACATATCAAATATCATGCACCACACAACCAACCAAAATAAAATAAAGCCTTCAAAATTGTAATCAGTAACCTACACTACTCGATGTCAACTGCATATATAAAGCGAGAATTAGAAAAAAAGGGTCATGCTGTCCTGAAATATTTTGAATATTAGACATAGAGTGCATAAGCATCCTTTAATGATGTTTATGTCTATCCTGCACCAAACAACAAAAAGGTCTACAAACTTGAATATCCAGAAAATATACAAATAACGATTGAACCTCCACATAAAAAGAAAACCGTAATCCAAAGTTTCCGCTGCCGACTTTATGGACATTCTAAATCTTATTGTACGAGACCACCTAAATGCGTATAATACGGCGGAGGCCATAATACAACAGTATACAAAATCAAAAAACTTATCAGCCAAATGCGGCAAACCATAAAGACTGCACTGTTTGCAGAAATTTATTGATTACTAAAGGAAAACAGCATAATAAACGCATACCAACTTCAGTAAACGAACGAACGCTAATTTCCAGACTCAACACAACAAGGTGAAACCAACACTGCAACATGAGGAAAGCTACTGCTAGTCAGCATATATTAAATTCCCCTATAGACCTTACCTATCAATTAACTTCATTCCTAACTGAATTCAAAGCTATGTTTACGCTACACATTAATCAAAACAGCATGATGCTTAATATGCTAAATACTGTACCAACCACTAAGCTTAAAAATGGACATTAGATTTATTCGTATTGCAGAATGGTCTTAAAAACCATAAGGCAGAGTTAATTAAGTTCCTAAAGGATTAAAAAGTA
The DNA here is from genome assembly GCA_036346205.1 of Vesta saturnalis. Taxonomy (NCBI): domain Eukaryota; kingdom Metazoa; phylum Arthropoda; class Insecta; order Coleoptera; family Lampyridae; genus Vesta; species Vesta saturnalis. The sequence continues at coordinate 2,160,664 of JARFJB010000912.1, forward strand.
GACATGATGCCTGTTGCTGAGACACAATTTACTAAACGAACATTCTTTCGAATCCCACAGTATTCTGTCGACAATACTAACCACCCCGATAGCACCGCCCCCGGAAGTTCTGCGATTATCATCTGTAACTGTAACAGATGATATTGACGCTGCACTCGATTACTTTACTAGAGCACTCTACAAGGGCGCCTAGAACTTCACACCACCTCAGCCCCCTGCACCGAGATTCCACAGTAACTCTCTGTTGTTCATCAGAGAACTCGTTGCTTAAAAACGGAGAGTCAGATGCAGGCGGCGAAGGAATCGAAATCGCATTGATAAAATCGAATATAACAGGTTTACAAGACAGTTAAACGTAGCTTTGGATAACATACGCAACACTGAATTTGAGGCCTACATAACAAGCCTATCCAATGAGGACTATCCCATTTGGAAGGAAACCAAGAAGTTCAAGCAACCAACTGCTCACATCCACCCCATGCGAAAGATACTGAGACGGCCAATACTTTTGCTACACATCTTGCCGAGGTTTTCAACGAGCCGCAACCACATGTTAACAATCCCCATGATGGTACGATAAGAAGCTACCTAGATGGTCTCTGTCCAATGACACTACCCGTTGGCGCCTTCTTCCCATCAGAAGTTAAACAAGAAATTTCAAGATGCAATAACCATAAAGCACCCGGTTTTGATTTGATTACTAGTCGAGTATTCAAAGAGTTGTCTAGGTAAGGTCCTGCACTGTTAACAATCTACAATAGTATGTTACGATTGGTCTACTTTTCACTGAATTGGAAATTCGCCCAAATCATCTTAATCACTAAGCCAGACAAACCCCCGAATAACGTTAAGTCTTATTCTCCTGTAATCGCGTCCAAATTATATGAACGTCTACTATTGAAAAGACTTATTGAAGATGTCAATTTAGAGAATATAATACCTTCACACCAATTTGGTTTTCGCGAGTACCATTCCACCATTCAATAGAGTCATGGACTAGCAAACATTACCCATGCAAGTTTAGAAGAAAAGCAACTGTACAACTGCTTTCTTGGAAAATGCAACTGGCTTTCGGCCGAGTTTGGCATGACGGTCTCCTGTATAAACTCAAACTTAACTTTCCTACACCCTATTACGTTTTACTCAAAGCATACCTGAATGATCGATATTTCCAAACCAAATATAACATTGCAACATCTTCATATCATCCAATCACTTCAGGCGCACCTCAAGGAAGCGTCTTAGGACCTTTCCTATGTATCTTCCTTACCGCAGATACCCCACTCACAGCTATCACCGCCCTCGCCACATTTGCTGACGACATAGGAATCATCGCTGTTGATAACGACCACCAACTTGCCACCGAGAAAAAACAAACCCACCTTACTCTCCTCCAAGATTGGTGTCAGATCTGGCACGTGTAAGTCAATCAAACCAAATCAGCCCAAGTAACTTTTACAAAAAAACGCACCAACTGGCCACCAGTTTCACTTACTGGGACTTAATTACCGATAGTCCATCAAGATAAATACTTGGAACTCATACTGGATAAAAAAACTTACGTGGGTACCGCACATAACAGCGAAAACTATTCAGATAAACCTAAAACTAAAACAGATGCATTGGATTCTTGGACGCAAGTCAAACCTCGGAACAGCAAATAAAATCTTGCTTTACAAATATATACTAAAGCCAATCTCGACGTATGGCGTTCAGTTTTGGGGACTTCAAATACCAAGAGCGCTGACACTGGACACTAGACAGCTTCTCCTCTCAAAGTTTAGCTTTTATCCAATTTACGTACAGCTCCTACAGAGCAGCTTGTTAAATTGCGTTG